>CM070875.1:27554981-27995142 GCA_036365515.1 Torymus aiolomorphi | reverse complement strand
ATATTATTCATGCATCTTATGTAATGAATCAAATCACTGAATTTTGTTAGAGTATCGCATAGAACATGAAACATCTATTTTCAATAATATTAGGCTTGTACAATAATCACTTCTGTAATTAGCTTGATTACAAATTACATTCATTTTTTAATTTTCTCAATATTGGATCAAAACCATACTCTTTACTAATTCACATTTTCATACCTGCTTAAAATTGCATTTGATTAATTACGCGGTTGAAAAAGTCTGATAAAACCAGATAAAAAGGGCAGAAACCTATGCAGTTGGTGCATCTGAATCTGATAAGTTATTTACATTAATATCGATAAATCTCAAAATTAAGTTTTCAATATTATCAATACAATCGGTATAGTATTATAATTTGCAAACAAAGAAAATGTTTTTACTCTCATTATACCTTCTCCAAGGGATATCAGATAATGATTTTACTTATGGAGACCAGCTTATCCCAGATTTTGTCGCAAACCTTTTTCTTTGAAGAAGCCAGTCTGCAATCAGGTGACAAAAGCTATGTTTTGTCGGCACTGGATTTATTTGGCTGGATCTCATCAACTAGAAGAATGCCTTCAAATTCTTTCAAGTATTTTTTTGAAACAACCATGTGATTCTTTCTAGTCGCTTCTCAAAGGAAAGGTTTGTGACAAAATCTAGGATAAGTAATCTCCATACGCAACATTGTCTGATACCCTAGGAGAAGGTGAAGTAAGAGTAAAAATATTTTCTTTGTCTGCAAATTTATAATGACTATATATTATTGTCACAACTGTTTGTCGCCTAATTTATGCACACACATAATAATAAATTACCCGTTTGAAATTGTCTGATAAAAACTAATACAAATTTGTAGATTCGGATGCCCCAACCGCATAGGTTTCTGCACGCTTTTTGATCTGGTTTTATCAGACCTTTTCAACCGGATAAGTATCAAAACAAGCAATTTTAAGCAGGTATGAAATGTGTATTAATAATGAATGTGGTTTCGATCTAATATTTAGAAAAATTAAAAATGAATGTAATTTGTAACTGATAATTACATAAAGGCTTATTGTACAGGCCATAATATTATTGAAAATAGATGTTTCATGTTCTATGTGATACTCTAACAAAATTCAGTGATTTGATTCATTACATAAGATGTATAATAATATTAAGTTTCTCAATCAACCGTATTATCAAAAATGCTAATTATTGGTTTTTCTTGATATTTCAAAAAGCATAACTGTTTTCAATTAACTTGGCCAACTTTGGTTAGAAAAACATTTTGAAGAGTTTTAAAGTAGAAGTTTTGTCGAAAAATATTTTAAGGCGTAGTATCAATATTCTTCGATGAAGGTATAATAGACACCAACCAATCAGAAACATGCAAATTTCATATATTTAAGATGCCACTACTTTCTAAAACAAAATTGCAAACTTTTTCCCAATCAATGTTTTATGCCAAAAGTTTCAAGATATTGAGTAAAAAAATGACAAAAGTTGGAGTTTAACCAAAAATTGCAAAAAATTTGATGTTTCAATGTTGTATAGGTTTTTTATTTATCCAAATACCGCTCTAAAATTTTAGAAAAATGTTTTTTTCATAAAAAACTAAAAGTAAAAAAATTTTGAGCGATTTTCAAATTTTGACCAGATCACTTCATGTGAAGCATCTTAAATATATACTAGAGGAGTACGCCTCTACTCGCTCTGCTCGCCATCCCCCAATTACGATTTTGAAAGTGTAAACAATTGTAATCTAGAATGTAGTATATTAAATTTAGTGTATATTTCTATGCTCCCAAATAAATTTTCTATTTTTTAATTGAGCATGTACTTTGATACAGTAATTTAAAATAGATAAAGAAATAGTTTTTCGTCCCCCCACTGTGGTATCGTCATAGGCGAATTAATATTATTTAATTTTTTTTTATAACTTTCTCAGTTCATCTGCCTCTGTTTGTGTTACTGTCTCTGAATCCTAGTCTCTTGCTCTCTGTCTCTATCTTTCTGCCTTTCTCTTTCTTTCCTTCTATCTTTTTTTTTTCCTCTAACTCTCTGTCCCTGGTTCTATTTGTCTTCATTCAGCAAAAAAAATTTTGATTATTGTGCAGTGAAAGGTTCTGACAAGGTAATGAGCCCTATTATATAACACATCTTGGGGCCAAAGAGGTTTCCTATTTGATTTTAAATGAAATAAAGCTAATAGATTGAACTCATTTATATTATCTCTACTAAAGCAATTACAATTTTTTAAAGGTGTAATTAGGCTAAAATTATAATTAATTAAGTATGAAAAGAGGATGATTGTCATCACGGCCATATTTATGGTACAGCGTTGATACGAATTTCCCAGTGTTTTATCAGTTTGGTCCGAATTATGAAACACTCTTTTCCACAATATTTACTGGAAAAAACTTTTTTGTTTTAAACATTTTCAGCATAAGAATGGTGCCATTTCTGTTCCTCAGCTTTGCTTTAACCAAATCAACCATAAAAACAAATATAAATGTGAATTAAAATCTTAATAATAAATGACAAAATATAACCTCAGATATATAAATATTAATTATTTTAATTTAATTTATAATACTGTAAGACCGATGGAAAAATTCTCATCAGTTGATAACCTCAGAAGACTGATATGAAGTATCTTGGTACCTCCGTATAGGAATCCCCAAATTCAGTTGTTCGATAAGTGATTTATGGGCTAGATGACTTCACTACAGGAAATATTTAGAATCAATTGAGCACATAACTTCATATTTGACATGATTCTTTGTATTTATTATGTTATATTTTGGTAAAAACATTCAGTTCCTTTCTTTGCTAGCTACATTGGACACACCCCAATATCAGATTCCAATGTGACTCTGTCTCTTTGTCTCTTTCTCTTTGTATCTGATCCCAACAGCTACCTTTTCATGTATGTCACTTTATTTCTGCGTCTCTGACTCTTTCTTTATGTAGCTGTCTCCGACTCCTTACTTCTTCCTCTCTCTCCATCGCTGTATCTGTGTCTGTATCTATATGTCTGTCGCTATCCCTATGTGTGTGTCGCTCTCTAGCACTCTATTTCCGTTCTTATTTCTATCTATCTGTCTAACTTTATCTGTCTCTATTCCTCTGCCTTTCATTGATTATATCATCCTTTTTTCCATTTTAGTGTTTCTACCTCTGTCTCTATTTCTCCATCTCTGTCTCTGACTTTATCTCTCCATCCCTACCTCTCTGACTGTCACGGTTTCTCCATCTCCCTCTTTTTACTTCATCTGTCTTTCTGTCTTTGCATTTATGTCCCTTTGTCTTGATCTTCCTATCGCTGTCCCTCTGGCTCGAACATTTTATCTTTGTCTCACCTGATGGACTTCTCTCAGTAGATTTGAATTTCTCTTTTTATTCTATCTCGCCAAGCCTTTGCCACTATCACTCTGTCTCTGTCTGTATATCTCTGTCTGTATATCTCTATCTGGATATCTTTGTCTGTTTATCTCTGTCTGCATATCTCTGTCTGTATATATCTGTCGGTATATCTCTGCCTTTCTGGCCCTGCGTTTTACAATTCATCTTTAATTAGATTTACAATATGAATAATATTATGCGGAGGGAAATGAGGAAGGGTAGAACGATGTGCTGTAAGGAGGGGAGGAAGGGCAAGGATGGTGAGGAGGAGCGAGGAAGGGTTTTGAGGAACAAATGTAATACTAAAAACACCTACTTCTAATTATATTTTAACCTTATTTTGAGGAAGGGCTGAGGGAGGGCTGAGGAGCGATGAGAAGGGGGTGGAGGGGGGGAATAGGTTGAGTCGCATGAAAACCTCTTAAAACTATATAATATAGGAATATACGAGAGCGTCCGCCAGAAATCAGCCATAGGGCGCGCGTGACGCATTTTTCGTGCAAAACACGCTCTGTTCAACTCGCTCGTAATCGTATTCCGAGTCTCTCAGAAAAAAACAAAAAGACATATATAGATAGATTTTTTCCTGCTCTTTCAAATGGTGCTATTGATTTTTTCTACGAAACTCTTTCTTCTGGACGAAAATTCGAGTTGAAAGTTCAGAGTCATTTTTCTCAAATTATATCATGTTTTTTTTTTCAAAATGCGTATCACGATTCGAAAGTACAAGTCTTAAGCTACAAAACGCTAAATTTTCAAATTGGAGAAATGAAGGGCTCAAAAGTAACAAGATAAAAAGACAGCGGTGAGTGTCCCCACGAGCTCTTCGCGCTGCACTCGAACGTGCCGCACACTCGGGCTTGGTATAATCAGCTCGTAATCGTATTTCGAGTCGCTCAAAAAAAAGCAAGAGACATATGTGGCGTTTCACGTCAACTGCTCCAGCGCCGCGCGCGAGCGCCAAATCGTGCTATTTCTAACTCATGTTTATGATACTAAAATGTAACTAAAAGAATTGTTTCTTAAGCATTTCCGACGTATTTTTTCCTCAGATTTTCAATGGTGTAGGCAGTTTTTCTGAAAGTTTCCATTTTCACCTTCAAAAAGTACAAAACGTCTTATATCTCAAAAAGTATATTTTTAATATTTTTTTTGACCATTTAGATCGAAACCTGAGCATTTTTACATAGGAAATGATTTTTTCATAATTTGCTCAGGATGTTTTCTTCGAGAAACAGAACGCGAAAGAGTAAGCGCAACGGCTCTTCTACGCGCGGGACTTCGCGTGGCACCACATGATTCATATTTTTCTTTCGATAGATGGTTTTCATATCGGAAATTTTCTATCCGTATGTGAATCGTCACGTCGAAAATATAAACAAGGGTGAGTTATAACAACAATCTGACTGCCATAAATATTAATTATTTTAGTTGAATTTCTAAGACTGTAAGACCGATGGAAAAATTCTTATCAGTTGATAGTAAATTGCAGTCGACATAACTAATATTTTTAATGATTGATAAATAGAATGAGTTTTTCGAAGACAAGCACAAAAACTTGTTCTTAAGTATTTTAAAGCTATTAAAACTGACCAAGTTACTTCAGTCTGTAAATCGCCAGTAGAAGGCTTGCTGTTATGACAAGGAGTGAGAGAGATTATTATTCATAGAAGAAGTACAACAAATGATTTTTAGTTAATGTTATTTATTTATATTTAGATAAACCATCAAATGCACTTTAATGCTCTTAACATAGCATACGATAGAATTAGTAAGAAAATTAAATACGAATATTTTGTTGTGACGTCAATCTAAGAAAATAGGCAAATAATGGTTGAAAAATCACGTCATCATAGCCATTAATTAGCCAGTTTTACTAGCTATTTTCTAACTTATCGGCCATTTCATATAGATAAATTTCTTCCAGGGATGTACATTAAAACTTTTTTAAAACACGCATTTTAAAATTAAAATACGTGTATTAAAGATTTCTCCACGTATAAATAAAAATTCAAAATATATCTTAAAGTTTCCTTAAATTTAAAAACATTTTCACATGTATTAAAATTAATAACATTATTGTGATTTCAAAATATTCTTTTAAACTCAATAATCAGATTGAAAAATCAATTCACAAATGCGTGAATTATGAATTACAATACCATGTTTATGCATAAAAATTCAAAATATTTATTAAAAGTTTTTTAAAATTAATAACATTTTTAACAGTTAATTTGACCATTTTTGTATAAAACATGTACCAAATGTATATCAAATCTTATTTTACCAATATGTGAAGGCTTCCTCAGTCGGGAAATGAAAAATTTAATAAAATGGTTTTCTAGGATAAAATCCACTCTCAACAATCTACATCTACTTTATTGATATTAGAATATCACATTAAAATTACTTCATACATCACATTACCATCAATTTTCGAAAAAATTCTAAATATAAAAGTAGCAAAGAAGAGACCTTATTACGCAACCTCCAAAAGCCTTCGAAATTCCCGCGACTCATGCATAAAAATCGCAATAGATTTCGCCTCGATATATGTATACGCGTGTATACATGCAGACTTCTCCTTATATATACACTACATCGCATTATGTGCGGGGGTATACGCGCGGAATTTATATATGTATATATATACATCCGCGTTCGTGCGATATGCGCGAAAGCATATTAGAAGCGAAGTTAGCCGCCACCGCCGCTTCTAAATGTATAGGCGCGGAATTGCTTTAGATGCCGTAATAATAATAATAATAATATTAATAATAATAATAATAATAATAATAATAACACAACAATTATACGCCCCCGTGCGCGCGTCGTAATGAGATTTTCGCCCGGGAATTTTTCGAAAATCTGCGGCGAGTACTCTGTACATCAGCGAGTATTATAGTCGGGCGTGATGGGTTCTAATGTATGGAGGTGTAATGGGTATTGATGGTTTAGTTATATAAGTGGATGAGTTGTTCAATGGGTTTGGAATGTAGTTGCTGTTACGGCACGAGTTCTGGTACGTGTTTGTTCAGTAAAGGTTGAGTATTATGTAAGCATTTTGTATCTGATGTCGTTGATGTACGTCCGTAAATAGTTCTATACAAACGGTGTCTACGAAGAACACCTTAGATATACGGAAATTCCATACACTTAAGGTTCTCTTCTTTGCATGAGCCGATCCGTATAATAGAAGAGAAAACAATAAATATCATAAATCGTAATTTTTTTCTTATACGTATAAACCAATATATTATAAAGAAAAATTTACTAAACCTTTCACTATAGAGTTTTACAACCACCTCTACAGGTTCTATAAATCTCAATCCCTTTGGCAAACTTATATATATCCCACCTTCTCTCTCCGCTCCGCATGACACACGCATATACACACATGCGTCGCCGCGCATAGTTTCGAGAGGAATTCCTCCTTCCATCCTGTGAAGGGTCGCGTCCTTGGAGCTATAGCAAGTTCGAAACTTGATTCGTCAAAGCCAAGACTCTCTCTCTCTCTCTCTCTCTCTCTCTCTCTCTCTCTCTCTCTCTCTCTCTCTCTCTCTCTCTCTCTCTCTCTCTCTCTCTCTCTCTCTCTCTCTCTCTCTCTCTCTCTCTCTCTTTTCATTTTCTAATTCATCCTCAGTTCTTCCCCTGCGTTTGTTATTTGTACTTTTTACTTTATTTTTCTATATTTTTATTTATTTGTATACTTCTATTACTTCATTGTTATAAAATTTCGCTAGGATAGTTGTTATATTCAATTATTTTGTTAACTGCGTTTACTTCAAAACATTTATTTTCACTTGTTCTACTTTGCGTTATTGTTGTTATCTACTCTGTATTCTATTATTTATATTTACTTTGTATTTTTTCTTATAGCGCTAGACGGTGTCTAACCCCATAGTGTCAATAAATGACCAAGCAATCTCTCTCTCTCTCTCTCTCTCTCTCTCTCTCTCTCTCTCTCTCTCTCTCTCTCTCTCTCTCTCTCTCCCTCGCACAAACGCGTTTAGGTGTTAATGAACACACGCGCGCCCAGTTAAACGCACGCACACGTATTCTCTGGAAGGGTAGAGATGCGTGCGTGTGTGTGTGCGTGCGTGCGTTCGTGTGCGTTTGTGGTATATACATGGATGATTTTCGCTAATCGACGCCGTGCACGTGCACCGGCGGTGTCTTGATCGATTGTCGCGTTTATTGGGTGTGTGTGTGTGTGTGTGTGTGTGTGTGTGTGTGTGTGTGTGTGTGTGTCTGTGTGCAGGTTTGAGGGTGAATTTATGGGAGCTGCCGATGCGATAGCAGGGTGTTTCTTTGAGGAATCGATGAAGTGGAATATTGGCTTAAGTTTGCTGTTTTATAATTGTACGTTGTGGGTTGGAATGGTAGGTACAAAGTTCAAATGGGATGAGAAAACATGTGAATTTGGTAATGGACAAATTTAAAAGGTACACGTTTTAATGTGATTGTGAAAATGAATAATAGGTACTGCAGAGAGAGATATCGTGGTAAAATTAAACAATGACATTTGAAACTATAACGATGTTCTAAATAAAAGAATTAAAAGTTTTAAATTTAAATATCGAGGTTTTACAAAGTTTATAAGCAAGTGCCATTTTACAAAAGTATTCTTATCGACATCGTTTATAAGACAGGTGCCAATTTGTGAAAATCGTCCATCAACAATTGCTGCTAACCTCGTTTCTACTTTTACACGGCCCTGCACTTCTACAATTCAGATAACTTCGCATGCGAAGAACTTGGATCATACACAACTTTCTTCGCATTATTCGAGAAACAAACTCAAGAGGGAGGGGGGGGGAGCATAATAATTTCATAATCCAGCACAGATTATAATTTACTCGGGCTCCTTTATGTACTGTCGAATGTTAAAAAGTAACAGGAGAGCTTTATTTATGTCGTAAATAAAGCGTGCGCTTCATTACGTTTTATTTACCCGGAGAAACCTGTTTTATGTCAAACGTAATGTAGATTTGCCTCTCATTCCGCTGTATATATGTATACACACACATAAATTAAAGATATTCTCCAAGAATTTTATAACATTTCTTTCGCGCATCACACACACACACACACACACACACACACACACACACACACACACACCCCCACACACACACACACACACACACACACACACACACACACCCACACACGAGAATTATCTCGACTGATTAAATTAATTCGTGAATATTTTCAATTAAAATTCATGTATGTTTTTCTTAATCGCCTCGGTATAATATCACAATAATATCAAGAGAAGATCCTAAAAATAAATTAATAATAATAATAGTTTGCATATGAAAATGGCTATAATAACCACGCTATAAACTTCGCTAACCGAGTAGCCGCAAGATAAATCCATTCCAGTAATATCCCTTATTATACTTCACCTCTTTAAAAGAAAACCATCACACAGCCTATCACTATACGCATACCACACTCATAACTTCAACCCACATTCTCTCTTTATTTCCCACGTACACATTTCACATCAACGCTTCAGCCAGTCCTACCTATACTCCCGTCTCTCAAAACAAACAGCGACAAGTGCGCATATATACGTATTACCCCCAAAATAACCCGCTCGCACCAACACGTCCAGTATCCATAACGTCGACACGTCACTCTCTCTTTCCAAAAACAAAACTCCACAACTGCTTACTCGCGAGTTAAGGTGGGCGCTATAGCGTTATATATACCTATATGTATATATATTGACCAAGAGGGTATACATACACATACGGGGGAGAAAAACAAGTCGGCGCGCGCCAAACAGGTTCGCCGGCGCGTTTCCTTCTCACTCGCGCGCGCACCTTGATTCCGGGTTATTATGCTCAGCCTTCGCGTTCGATTGCGATCGCGCGGTATATACCTGTGTGTGTGGGTAGAGGTATAAGGTGTACCAACGGGGAGGGGAGGGGGTAAGCTCCGGGTCAGGGATTTTGATAAGAGGCTGCGCAAACCTGTTTGGCTGCGGGTATCTCGGGGGGTGAGGATTACTTTGAATATCGGGGAGAAAAATCGCTAGCGATCTGATGGAGATTATAGGGGCGAGTTTCGGATTAAAGGAGGTGTGTGTCTGTGTATGTGTGTGCGTTATAGGTGGGAGGAAAGTGGAGATGGTATAGGTTCTGACGACTGAACCTCTTTGCTTATCGTAATCGTGAATGTTTGGTAAAGTTGGATCAGTGGTATATCCTGTATGAGCTTTAGTTCAGTAATTTATAACAGCTTTCTTTTTGCTTAAAGTTAGTAACCAACTCCTAATTCTATAAATGATTTAATTTCCATCAAAGAACTTGCTATACTCTAGTATAAACTATATATACTAGCTACATCCATGCACATTGCGCGCGCTCTATATACTTTTTTTTATTAAACATGCTAAGAATAATTTATTTCTTATAAGTCGGAAATCTTTTTCTTGTAATTTTAATGCATCGTTAATAATTGGTGTAATACTTTAGTACATTTACTCGTCACGAATACTAAATTTTGAGGCTGGAAACTATTCTAATATTCTAATAGCTTATTCGAGTATTTTTTTTTTTTTTCATGAAGTACTTAATAAAGAATAAAATCTGAATATAATATTGACATAATTTATTTTAATATTAGCATAATTAATTCTTCTGAGATTAAAACATTGTTTACCGTTTTGAATTTTACCGTGCAATTCAATAATAATCGTATTGTGTTTTGAAATGCTTTAATAATTAAAACATATTATTTATTTTTTAAGCTATAACCAACACCAATTTGATTATTATTTATTTAATACTTTTCAATTTAAGCATTTTCATTCCAATAAATAATAATTATCATCAAATACTGCCACTTTAAAAAAACAATTAAAAAATAAACTTCCGAGAAAAAATTGGATTACTAGTGCTATTATTGTCTCGTGAACTACTAAAGAGATACTATATATATATTTGTGGAAAAACGATCCCACTTCCGAATTCCTAAAAAAAGAGTATACAAAGATATTAAACAGAGTTATTAAAGAAGCGAAATTTAAATATGAGAAGGATATTCTAAAACGAAATAGTGGAAACTCTAGGGAATTAGGGAGCATAATTAAGACCAATAAATTAAGGAAAAATAGTACTCTCAGATGCAATAAAATATATATACGAAAACAACCAAAAAATCGAAAATAAAATCGATATAGCAAATGCTATGAACACCTATTTTTTTTGCGAAATAGGATCAAATTTGAGTGCTCAAAGTGCTAGTATAAGTAATAATAACCTGAAATCTCCAGATAGGAACCCTAAATCAATTTTCTTTCGTCCTACAGACTTTGCCGAGATATAAAAAAAAATCAATACATTGAAAAATAAATCTGGAGGTGTAGACAATATTAATGCTAAATCATTGAAAATTCTTTCGGAACATATATAAGTGTGCCCTGAGAATATATCTTTAATTTATGTATTGCGAAATCTATCTGGCTCAACAAATGTATTTAAAAAAATTCTTTAACTGTTATGTACTACAATATAATAAATCTCTAGGCGATGTTAACCAAACGCTATGCACTTACCATTAACTAGTTTGTAAGAATATAATAGTTTGTAATATTATTTAGTTTGTAAGTTTCTATACAGATCTACACACAGGATTTACTTACTTACGTAAATATATTATAATGTAATGTAAATATTTCCTGGAAATAAATAAATAAAAATGCATATTTTTGTAAGTGATATACGTAAACCCTTCAAATCCCCATCTCCACCTTAGTATAAAAATACTTTCGTCAATCTCCATTCAACGGAAAACTCTAATCTCCAGCCATCGAATCCCAGCGACTACCACATCACTCTCCCATAATCCGGCGCGATATCAGAGCGACCGACTGCACCTCCGCGTCATCAAAAGCCCTCGCGCGAGGCTCATCCTTTTTCCCCTCTCTCCATCTCCCTTGCAGCGCGAGCGCACGGCGCTCTCTGCACGCACAATCGTTGATAAAGCGCTTCTGGGAAAGCTCGCGCATGGCGAGCCTCCTTTTGTCCGCCCACTCCCTATATACACTCGCGCATAATGGGATCACGTCGCGCTAGGGATCGATCGAACATGTGCGCTCGTATATTACAAAATAACGGCCGATTCGAATCTCGCGTGCGAGCTCACTGACGCGTATACGTACCTATACACGCTGCAAGTTCGCTAAAATGGTGTTATACCGCGAGGGGGTTTTCGGACGAGAGATCGGCGCGATGCGCGCACTCGAGATGTAAATGAGGTTAGCGTATAATAAGTGCAGCGCGGGGCGGTTGGAGAAAAACATCGTTATTGGCAGATTAGGTCTTTGTGTTACGAGCTTTTTCGCTCATGCAAGTGCTTTTATGCTCCATCAGGGGATACGCGCGACTTGTTTCTCATTTTTCTTTTTTTTTTTGTTTTGTGCAACGGACGATGTATTTTTCGACGAGTGCGCGCGGCTCGAATTGTCGTGCGGCGCGCTCTTGTTTACTACCACATTTTTACGGCGACAGTCGCCGTCGAATATTTGCACGAACGAAGCACACTTATACATTTATGTATGTATACACATGTACAATACAACAGAGACAGGACTGGCTAAAAGTGAGCGCAATTATTATTATATACACGCCAGCCAGTTAGCCATGTTTACGGAACTATAAATTCGGTTATCCTCGACGAAAAGTTCTTAATTAAAGTTCAACTCCGCGGTATCTCTTCTCTCTCTCTCTACATATATATCTTCCACTCGCGTTTCAATTAATAGACTTTTCACATTATATTCTCGCGCTACCAAACAGGTGCACGCGCGTGTATATATACACCTGTATACAGTCGAAAACTAATTCCATAGAGCCGCGCTCGCTATAGTTCGCTAATGAATCGAATCGGGCAGAATTATCCTTTCGCTGGCGCGCAGCGTCGCAAGCGAAATTTCTTAATCGGATATATCTGCAGCCACGCGCACGCACACGGCTCCTTTGGACCGCGTGCTAGCTGAATGGCCAATCAAATCCGCGCGCCGATTTTTCATTAGCCATCTGCTGCTGAAACGGAGTTTTCAGCCGACGGAGGCCGTAATATATATGTGGGAGCGGCCGCCAGAAACGAGCCAGCGGGCGCGCGCGGCGCCGTTTTCGCGCAAAATGCACTCTGTTCAACTCGCTCATATTCATTCGCCGAGTCTCTCGGAAAAAACAAAGTACATATATCGATAGATTTTTTCCTCCTCTTTCTAATGGTACTATTGTTTTTTCTCCAAAATGCTTTCTTCTGATTTAAAATTCAAGTTGAATGTTCAGAGCCATTTTTCTCAAAGTATACCATTTTTTTCTTTTTCAAAATGCATTACACCATTCGAAAGTACAGGTCTTAAACTACAAAAGTCTAAAGTTTCAAGAAATGAAGGGTTCAAAATTAATGCAATTAAAATGACAGCGCCATGAGGTCGAGCGCGCTCTCCGTGCTGCGCTGCACCATTAATGTAAACGTTAATTTGTATGAAAATCCACATATTTAAATTCTAAATCATGTTAATTTTTTGTTTATTTCTTAATTTTTTTATTTTTAGTCGAATTCATTTTGATAGGTCTTTTCTCAATACTTGATTTTTTTTTCCTTCTGATCTTTATAATCTTTTCTTTTTTTGATTGGTGGGTATAATTCGAATGTTTGTGATGGTAAGAATCGTTTTAGTTCTAATCGTTTAGTGTCTGATATCAATTTAGCGCAATGGTATGACAGAGTTCCAGGCACAGTTTTTGCTGATTCTAATCGTTGTTTTAATTTTTGTCTAGTTTCTAAATATTTATCTTTTGATGAAAAAAAACAAACAATATTTTCAAAATATTTAGTTGCCCACTCGTAAAGATTTTGTGGCGTCAATATATAATTGTCGGATACTTTCCGCAAACTTGCTCGCCTAGCATTGCTTTTCACGGAAGCACCAATCCCATCACATGCATTTTTCCCATGAGCAGTTGCATGAAAGTGCCACTGAGCTTCAACAGAAAAATCTTCATAGTGATGAACAAGATTCTGGAAGTTATGTTTATTTTTAAAATGTTGCGCTGCTCCATCAGTAAAATAAATGACTTTTGTTAACAAAATTAAAAGATTTTTTAAGGTAATTAATTATAATTTCTTCGATTTAGTAAACGGCTATGGAATCATGAATTAAATTGTCTGAAAAAACTACCATGCTTTTGTGTTCAATTTTATCTGCAAATCGCAAAAAACCGCTTAAAAAGGCCATTTTTACGATTGTTTATTACTCTGTTAAAAATGTCGCTAGGTGCTTGATAACTCGTTTAAGTATAGCTCTTATAGCACTTAATAAGCAGTTAAAATTTTAGCTAAAAATATTTAATAGTTTTTGCATAATTCCATTTATTTATTAGATTTTGGTCATTTTTGCGTGATTTTTTCCAAGCCCTGGGACGTCCTACGAGGATGCAGTAAACGGATTTTGAAAGTTTAACATCTCTACTTTCACGAACAATGAATAGCTAAGCGATTTTTTCAAATTTAATTGTTTAAAATCGCAAAATAAAAAGAAGTCATTTTTTTTGTTATAAATAAAAGCAATTGCGGCTCAACTATTGGTCGTAGATAATCGACAGTAGGTTCGTTGGAAAGCTGGCATTTTTTCACAAATTTTAAGGGGTCTACGAACTCTCTAAGTGCTCTGGGAGCCGAGATAATTTTTTTTTTTTTTTTTAAATCGCTGTGTCTTCAATTATTAATATTAAGAAACGAGACAGGGACGAAAAATCGAATTAATAGTTGTACTAACAGAAAAAAAATATTTCGTCACATTTATTGCAAAATTACATTGTTATAAATAATCACGAAGGCGCGGGTCTAAATTGGAGAAGGCTACAAGTGTCACGCGCAAAAACTGAGCGTAGGAACTTCAAATCCAACGCGCTCGAAATTTTTTTCATATATCGGTATATAATTGACGTAAACCCTTCATTTTTCTTTTAATTTGGGTAGCTCGCCAAAATATTAACATATAACCTACTCATTTCCCCGAAAAAGTTTGTTTAACAATACTTAATTAACAACAATTATTTTTATTAACTTTTTTCTGTTTTTTTCATAAATAATTTTATGCAATGGTACATATCCCTCTATAAAAAATGCATCCTTGGCATGGTCGACGCCATGTTGCGACGCCATGTTGATTTTTTTCTCGAATATCTCGAATATCTCGAATATCTCGAATATCTCGAATATCTCGAAATCTCGAATTTTTGGCGCATGCGCAAATGCCCTATAGGGACTTAGGGAGTCTCTACAACCGTGCAGCGCGCGTGTGTGCGCTCGCCGTGTATAAGGTATACCTATATATAGGAGAGCGCTATATATAGGTACTAGCGTTAATCAGCGCGCTACGCGCGCCACTGTTTCGTCTCTTGTTTCTCTCCTTTCGAGATTCGAGACGGATTCGATTATTCGAGATTTCGAGATCGTTCGAGGGTAAAATAGATTATCTCGAATGCTCAATTTATATAAGGGATACCTTATAGGAGAGCACTATATATAGGTATACCTTATACACGAGAGGGCATATGCATGCGCAAAGTTATAGAGACACCCTTAGAGTTGTGGTGGAATGGTATAGAGATAGCGCATGTGTTGTGAGTGGGAAAATATGAGAAAAATTTATAATCAATTGATAAATCGATGAAAAATTTTTATTTAAAAAAAAAATATTTATTCATTACGTGTGTGTTTACTAATTGTAAATTTTTACTAATTGTTATAGGCAAATTACTTATTTTTTTGTCTGCTATATTATGGCGCGAAATTTGAATTTTTAATTGACTTTTGGACCCTACTAGCTCGCAAAAGCAATTCATTCAATTGCAATCGATTACAAAGGTTTTCTTTTACGTATACACAAATTTACAAGAACTAAACACTATTTTTTCAACTTAATATTTTCAATAACTACGATGAGTCTAGCCATATTCAGAGAATCTCCATAAGAACCCACGTTAATTTTAAACTACAATATCTCGAAAACTAGCACGCAAATCATATTCAAATTTGCCAGAGACGTTTATAATGATATTATTGACCTACTGACGAAACTTTATTGATCTGACATTATTTTTTACATATAGTCCATACAACCTTAAATAATGAATTGAATAATAACATTTCTCTTGTAAATAAAAAAGAAACCGTTCATTAATTAGTTTCTTTTGTAACTTAAAAAAAAAATCAGCGCGCGAAGCGCGCGTGTCGAACTCTAGTTATTCATTAATTAAACAAACTTTTATATTACTCTGTGTATGTGAGTTTATGTGTGTGTGAGTAGATTTGAATTTTTCCGCGCTTTCATGTGTTCGGAAACGCATGTTCCGAAAGGCATCGGGGTGAAACCTTTCGTTAGACGCTTCGACACTTGTGCGCATGTCTCCTCCAAGGGGAGCGTTACTATACTTTCTTTTTGACCGTTGTACCAGTGACGCCAGCTACCGAGTATAGAAGCATAAGCAGTATCGAATACAATTTTGGTATAACATACAGTGTATATTACAGTTTAATAAACAGTTTATAAGTGACATTTATTGAATCCTCGTAAGTGAATACATATATACAGTATTCTGATTTATATTGTAATTATTAAATATATTTATAAGTTATATATTACAGTTGCATTTGCTGTTTTTAAACGAAAATCCGGATTGTTTGGGATATAGTACCACAGCTATAAGAGAAAGACTTTATGAACTAGTGTTATCGCACCGTTGGTAAGTACATAAATGTTGTAATTGTTATTCATAGTGTTATTATGAAATCGGTAAATAATTTATTTGAAATTAGTGTTATACGTACGAATATAAAAGAGCGAAATAAGCCAGCCGCTCGATTAATAGAAGTCCGATTGGTACGGTGGCTTGATGGTAGCCTTTCTGACTTGTGCGTCGGCGGCTCCGGTTCGATCCCAGGGTCCAGTCAAATACAGTTTAATTATGAATACATTTTTAAAATCAGATTTATTGATATATTTTTTTTGTTAATTATATGTTATAGTTAATTAAGTTTCAATAATTACAAAATTTATTGATACAATACATTATTTTTGTGCAGGTTGAAGTTTTCTTGAAAATGGAAACTGACGGCGCGAACATCTGTTTGCTGTGTGAGAAACTAGTCAACCCCGAGCAGGCTCGAGTTCTCAAAGAGAAGGCTATAGCAACCTTAATTGATGCAAGTTTAAAGAGGAAGGACAACAAACATAAAAAACTCCAAAAGTGTCAAGCATTAACAATTCATACCAATTGTCATAGTAATTATGTTAAACAGTCAAGTATAAAAGCTGCCCAAAAACAAGCAAGTATTTTAAAAGTAACTGCGAGACAAAATACTATTGCTCTACAGCAGTTTGATTTTAGCAAATATTGTATTTTTTGCGGGGAAGAAGCGTCGCACGAGTACAATGCTAAAAGGGAAAGATATCCTAACGCGAATCTTTCGAAAGTCAAAATTGTTAGTAGCGACACTTTAAAGGGCAATATTCTACAAAAATTACTTCACGCCAGAACGATGAAACTTTACGAGATAACCTTCGAGAAGAATATACAGTTTTAAAAAAACTTATTGAAAACGTAGATTTGGTAGAACAGGGTGCCCGTTACCATGATTTTTGCATACGAAAATTTTCAATTTTTAGACCGTCTCATAAAACCGGTCGACCTATGCGTAAAGATACATCTGACGTTGTGGACTATATTATCTCTTATTTATGCGAGTTTAGTGATGAGGAGTGTCAATTTTCCATTGCAAGTATTTTAAGCGAATACAAAGAAGAAGAAGAAGAACTTCCTTCCAAACTTGACACAATTCGCAATAAACTAGTAGAATATTTTGGTGACGCAATTTCCGTTTATAAAGTAAAAAAAGATTTAGTTGTTTGTTTCGCGTTTGTAAGAAATAAGATTCTTTCTGCGGAATGGTACAACAATAAAAACTCAGATGTTAAAGCCGAACGCAAACGGATTATTGATACAGCAGCGGAATTGCTTCTTGAAGATATAACATCGAAGTATTATGATACAGTTAATTATCCTGCGCCTGACCATTTTTTTGATAACATCAAAGATGACATACCACCGACGTTACAATCGTTTTTCGATATTTTGATGAGAAGTAACAAAAGAAAAAATGAAATGTGGGATAAAAGAGTCATGACACTTTGTCATATTATTATATCCTCCGTAAGACCTCGGTCATTTTTATCCCCGATTTTATTGGGTTTGGCAACTATGATGTATAAAAAGCATGCATCGAAAAATCTCATTGATTCATTGGCTTATCTTGGATTATGTGCTTCCTATTATAAAACGCAGCTTTTTGAATCTTCTATAGTTTGTCAGCCCGAAACTTATGACTCCGGTGCAGCTTATTTTCAGTTTGTAGAAGAAGATGAAAATGAAGATGAAGAAGAAGAAATAGAAGAACATAATCAAGAACTGAATGAGTCAGTATCACGCCCAACAAAGGCAAAAAAACGTAAAATAACCATTTAAGTGTTAAATCTGCAATAAATGATTTTTTCAAAACAAATACATTATTTTTTATTATTTCATTAACTAGTAGTAAACACCCCAGCATTTATCCATAACTAATTCATCTTTATTTATGAAAAAAAAACAGAAAAAAGTTAATAAAAATAATTGTTGTTAATTAAGTATTGTTAAATAAACTTTTTCGGGGAAACGAGTAGGCTGTATGTTAATATTTTGGCGAGCTACCCCAAATTAAAAAAAAAATGAAGGGTTTACGTCAATTATATACCGAGATATGAAAAAAATTTCGAGCGCGTCGGATTTGAAGTTCCTACGCTCAGTTTTTGCGCGTGACACTTGTAGCCTTCTCCAATTTAGACCCGCGCCTTCGTGATTATTTATAACAATGTAATTTTGCAATAAATGTGACGAAATATTTTTTTTCTGTTAGTACAACTATTAATTCGATTTTTCGTCCCTGTCTCGTTTCTTAATATTAATAATTGAAGACACAGCGATTTAAAAAAAAAATTATCTCGGCTCCCAGAGCACTTAGAGAGTTCGTAGACCCCTTAAAATTTGTGAAAAAATGCCAGCTTTCCAACGAACCTACTGTTGATTATCTACGACCAATAGTTGAGCCGCAATTGCTTTTATTTATAACAAAAAAAATGACTTCTTTTTTATTTTGCGATTTTAAACAATTAAATTTGAAAAAATCGCTTAGCTATTCATTGTTCGTGAAAGTAGAGATGTTAAACTTTCAAAATCCGTTTACTGCATCCTCGTACGACGTCCCACGGCTTGGAAAAAATCACGCAAAAATGACCAAAATCTAATAAATAAATGGAATTATGCAAAAACTATTAAATATTTTTAGCTAAAATTTTAACTGCTTATTAAGTGCTATAAGAGCTATACTTAAACAAGTTATCAAGCACCTAGCGACATTTTTAACAGAGTAATAAACAATCGTAAAAATGGCCTTTTTAAGCGGTTTTTTGCGATTTGCAGATAAACAAATTAAATAAATTTAAATCTGTAAATTGCGTTTGATAGATCTTTTTACTATCTACAAAGTTTACTTTGAACTTTTTTCTGTAAAGTCAGTAGTTTTTTTGTAGCAGTCGAAAAACTGTTTTTCCGAGCATTCAATTGTTAATTAAAAACATTTCCCATGTAAATTTTTATACTCATTTACCGGGTTATTGTTCCTGATGACCTCCCCAATCATAACCCGCTTGATAAGGTCGGCTTACAATTAGGTTTCATGAAAAAACTAATTTGACTGGCCTAATAAGTGAGGGAGTCGTATTTAGAGTCAAGAGGCATGGTGGTTTTGTTTGGCGTTCCGTTTGTTTGGTATAGTTGGCTACTGGTAATACCATCGAGTGGTGGGCGTATTAGAACGTTTTAATGAGTTTTCGTGGAAATTGTTGGGAAACGTGTTTGACGCTGCGTTTATTGATTATGAGGCATCAGTGAAAGAGGTCTTTTAAGTTTCAGGTTTGGATCTTTCGCTAAGACGATCTTTGTTAAATATACACGCTGTCATTAAATATGTCACGAAAAAAATAAAATACAATTCATTCACACACGACAGACAAATTCACGAGACGTAAGCATGTCGAAGTCAACAAATGACGAGGTGGAAAATATTTCAAGCCCCACAAAAAAATCTAAAATACTGTACGAGAATGATGATAAACTTCCTGCTATACACCTTTCTTCCACCCAATTCTGCATTAAACGCCGCTAAATCACTTCTCCCAGGACTTGAAAACACCCTTCGAATTCAAATCCTCACTGTAAATGCAAAACACCCTGCGCACCCCGCCTCCCATGAAAAAAAAAACACACACAAAACTACCCTGCACCACGCCACACTGTGCAACAACCTCTCCCAAACTGTGTCTCTGCACGCGAGGCAAACATTTTTCCTCGGCGCTCGCAAAACAGCCTCCCGCGCATACAAAACCAAAACCCCACCCCGTGTACAGTCACGCGGATAAATAATGCATCGTATACACTTACTGCAGCGCCACGCGCGCGCGCGCGACCATTTTCGAATTAAAAATAGAGCAGCGACGCCGCGACAGAGTAGTTTACCATTTTACAATGCCAGCACGCGGATAACACACGCAGCGGCAAGTCTATGCCTGTGTGTGTCTCGACTATCGCTATTCTTGACTTGCCCCCGCGCGATTCGGCCCTTTATCTTTGTAATGCGAAAAGGATTTCTTGGTTTCGTTTTGTGTCGGTGAGCGGGCGGTAGGGGAGGTGGCGGGTTACTTTGGGCGAAACGCCGTGCGAGTATATTTTCGGGGATGGGCGTGCAGGAGGGTAGAGGGAAATTGTTTTCGAGAGAGAGTTTGGGTAGCTTGGTCGTATAGGGTACTTTGTATTGTCGCTTTTCGAAGGAAGTAATAAATGTACAAAAATAAGAAGAAATAGTGTTAGCGTGCGGGGACCCCCGTAGGTTTGTACGTGTATACGGCATTCTACAAAAACCAACGATTAGTATTTTGGGTTCGCGACAAGCTTTTATTTTTTTTTACTCGAAATACAGAAATCTAGAATATTTAATACAAATGACAAACCTTATTGTCGCTGTTACGTAAATATACACAATAGAATAAACATTAGGAATCATTTGTATGCCTTATGTAAAGCGGCCAACTGATGTTTACAAAGAGCTCGTCACGGTTCAGCCATTTTTTTGACTTTATATACAAGACTCTCTCTCTCTCTCTCTCTCTCTCTCTCTCTCTCTCTCTCTCTCTCTCTCTCTCTCTCTCTCTCTCTCTCTCTCTCTCTCTCTCTCTCTCTCTCTCTCTCTCTCTCTCTCTCTCTCTCTCTCTCTCTCTCTCTCTCTCTCTCTCTCTCTCTCTCTCTCTCTCTCTCTCTCTCTCTCTCTCTCTCTCTCTCTCTCTCTCTCTCTCTCTCTCTCTCTCTCTCTCTCTCTCTCGTAATACAGATGAGAAGCGATCTTCTGTACGATCCAAACATTATTCACCACATTACCATACATCGAGGAAATGTCAGATACATAACACACGCCAAATAAACGCTTTCCGTAATCGCGCTTCTTCGCCCCGCCATCGAAAAAAATTCCACCTTTGAAACTTTCCCAATTCCCCCTCGCAACATACACAACAAACACTCGAAAATGAAATTCAAACTCTCTCTCTCTCCTCTCTCCCCTCCCACTGATTTCGCCGCGATAAAACGCGAGAAAGACTAGACTCGGGCGCGCATGCGCGCTTTATTAGCCTCGGCGCGTGCGTGTAACATTATTCGCGCAGAGGCCTTGCCCTTTCCCTCTCGCACTCTCGTACACGCGAGAGTGAGAAAAGCTTCGGGCACTCGCGCTGGGACAACAACGCGGAAATTTGCAATTTCCCCCTGGACGCGGCCGGGGTATCCCTTTAAGAGAATCGATTCCCGATGTTTGCGCACTCCAGAGTAGGGAGAGGCTGTTTGCGCGAATTTTAGACGGGATGGCGTCCGACTGGTGGGGAGGTTGGCGCAGGATTGGGATGTTTTCGGAAGCGAGCGGGCGAATGTTTTGGTAGAGAATTTTACGTTGGAATGGAAGATGAATGGAATCCGCTCGTGCTGGAAAGAGCGTGTGCAAATAGCGAGGGATTTTTATAAGCTGCGAATAAATTTTATTTAAAATTTGCGTACATGTAAATCCTCGCCGTGCTGTCTGCATGCTTTACCTATACTCGAAACAAAACGAAAATTCATCACACTGAGAATTCGCAAACCTCTCTCGCTCTCTTTGTCCACTCTTCGAAATAACCCGAGTAGAAAGTGAGTTATGGGTGTAATCAGGTCCTGTACTGGTGCCTGAAGTTCTTAGACAGAGCCTGCACTGGCACCTTAACAGGCCCAGAGTAGGCATGTGCTCTACGAGGGCCCCGTAGAGACACGGCACTCGAGGCAAACAATTAAGAACAATTCAGGTCCGATACAGGTGTGCATGAAGTTATAGCCCTGACCAGCTATTGAAAAATATAATGGCCATAACAGGGCCGGAAAAGGAAGCCTGAATTAAAATAATTTGCAAATGATCATTAAAATTAATATTATTAGGATTTATATGGTATATTGCAATCTTGAGCCCATTTTCTTATGTCTTATGTAATAGCAGAGTCATTTGTTTCTGTTTCTTCGTCACTTTCTTCACCTCTTACAAAGTTTGCGTTGTCACTTATACAAGAGAAATCGCTTTCATCATTTGATGAAAATCTATCACAATCGCTTTCATTAACCTGATGAAAACGTATCACATTCAACTTCATCATTGTTCAAAATGTTATCACTCACTGGAACCTTCTGAAGATCTGGCACGTCATCTATTTCAACACATTTTTCACCAATACATGATTTAAGTTTATTTTCACCTCCATCACTTGTATTTCAATCTTGACTTGACATTTCTGCTTCTTTCTGTCTTTGACGAAAATTACGCATTCTAAATTTACTCGTCGGAAGGTTACGACTATGTTTATTATCCATTATGAAAGATTTAATAATTAAATGATCTAAATAAGAAATGAGACGTACGAATCTTATTTTTTAGCATTAACTGCTACTCCGAATTGCGCTTGTTAGTTATGCAGGTTATGCTATACCTAACTTCAGGTATCAGAATAGAGCCAGACTTGGCCCTGTATAAGAACTCATTTGGGGAATCAGAATAGAGCCGGACTTGGCCCTGTACAGAACTCATTTTGGTGAGTCAGCAAAAATGGAAGCCTATGCAGGCCCGGAATAGCCCCTCGTCACATGCCTATACAGGCGCACGAAGTAAATTACAGGCATATCTTTTCAGGGCCAACATATCCGGTCAGGCATGCCTGAGCCAATAAGATATACCAAAGATACCGTACTGCAGGATATCGTTTTTTCAAACAAGCGCGGAACTTTGTCGAAAATTTGAATTTCGAGACGGCCAAGGCCGGTATATAAAAGTACACGTGCACTGGCACCGACGCATCGCGAAAAATCCTCGTGCATACATAGAAAAAGAAGAACGCGAGCTGCGAGCAAATATTGATCTATACGCGCGGCGCAAAATTTCGAGCGCGCCGTGCTAAATCCATCCTATACCCCA
This sequence comes from Torymus aiolomorphi, assembly GCA_036365515.1. Lineage (NCBI taxonomy): Eukaryota > Metazoa > Arthropoda > Insecta > Hymenoptera > Torymidae > Torymus > Torymus aiolomorphi. The sequence goes on along the minus strand of CM070875.1, from coordinate 27,972,081 downwards.
TAATCGTCGTCGTACGTGCTTGAACCAGATCCGTGCCGCCGCCGTTGTCGTCGTATATATAGTGCGGCGAAAAAACGAGTAGGACGAAATTGAAGGGAGAGGAGAGAGGAGTGGAGAGGCCCGGCCGGCAACAACAGCAGCAGCTGGAGGGGAGTAATCAGTTGCTCTGAGAGCCGGGTGATGCGAACGCGCGTTTGTGTACGAGTGAGGGAGAGAGTGATAAAGAAGGGTGGTATGATGCACGCGGGGAAAGAGGGCAATCGAAAGTTTGTGGCTGCAGCGGTATATATGGATTTGGAGCGATTAGAGTCGGTATAATATTGACGCTTTCAGTCGATTTTCGTTTCTTGAACAACGTAGGTGAAGGTACACTGTGTATTTTTATGTTTCCCGTTATCTTTACATTTTACTTAAACTTACAGTTGGGCTCTTACAAGTAAGCCATTCATTTATTTACTTTGAAATACTTTGAAAACTGATGAGAAATGAAATTGGAGCACAATGCAAAATCAGACGCAAGAAAATATTTCTCGTCCAACTAAACTTGTTTACATTTTACGAAACGATATTCAATTCCGAATCCTCGTATATACAAATGTTTGCAAAAATGAGATACACTATAACATGCGCATGCGTTTGTCAGAACGGCCGAGTTGCGCAACGCGATGGGAGCAGATGTTTTTTGCAGAGCAGCGCGCGGAGAACTCTGTACATACCTATATATACGTAGCGCGAGAGTACGGATGTACCGCCTCACACAGACACCGGCGCTCGTTACGTATTCCCAACGACTATTTTTCCCGCAGCGCGATACGATCAATCTTCTTCATCTCTCTCTCTCTCTCTCGTAGCTCGAGCGCCGTTTGCATAACGATTATTTTGCATTCTGCATTTGAAAATATACCTCGAAAACTACGCGAGCTCGCGCGAATGAAATCATTACTCCGAAGCTCCGTAACACTATCCTCGGAAAATCACCTATTAGAAGTCCAAAATGCAAAGGTAAACACCCGCCGCTTGTGTTTCCCTCCTCTTTATATTATGTATGAGTATGCACACATACACCCTCCCATTCTCATTCCATCCCGTGTTCCGTCGTCACCGTCGTCTACTTAGCCCACGGTCAACATTCGGCGAAATTCCCAAGAAAATCATCGTCTCCTTCCATAGTCTACCACTCCGCCCCCCCCCCCCCTCCACCCTATATAGCAGGGCAGCTATGGCTATATGAAAGAGAGCTAAAACAACAATAGCGCTGATTACTCGCGACGGCGAAAGGGTGTGGCGCGCGCTCTCTCTCTCTCTCTCTCTCTCTCTCTCGCCATTGAATCGTTACACGCAGGAATAGCTCTCTCCCTCCCTCCCAGCCACACATGCACACGTATACACGTATTCCCCGTACGTGTATATGTATACGGTCGCTCGTGCGGCGCTTTTCGCATGCGCTGGCAACTCCGCGCGCTCGCTCGGCTCTTTCTCTCCGTCTAGCCGAGAGAGAGGGAACGAGAGAGAGGGGCATCGGAGGAGGGGGGGCAAGGATGAACCAGCTTAAAGGGGATAGAGCCGACTGTAAATAATCAATATACGAGCGCTGCGAGAGTTGCGAGCAGAGAGAGAGAGAGAGAGGTTCTGTTATTTCTCGCACGCTCTCTGACGGCTTCGAGTGCTTTTCGCAAAGGTTCTGCACGAAAGGGGAGGGACTGAGGTATATATATATATGTGTGTTTGTGTATGTATGTGGGGGAGATCGATAGGTAGGTTGTTACACTCGCAGATTTCGACGCAGTGGAGGCGGAGGCGGTTATCTTCATCTCGGGTGCGCGCGCTGCGTTTCGCCAGGATGAGTTTTGCGAAGTTTGCCCGGCGTAATTTCTTCATCGTTGGCCGCGGCCGCCCCCCTCTCTCTCTCTCCTCACTCTCTCTCTCATCGTCGAGTTTGTATTCACGTATAGTGTATGAACGTATACAGTACATATAAAAGAGTACTTTGAAATTTCGTTAAGACGTCGATGGATGGAGTATTATATACCACTTTTAGTACTGCGCTTCTCGAAGGCAATTTTTTTTATGCAATGTGACGATGAAAATGGCTTTTTAATCATCATCTTGTGTGTGTGTTTGTGTGTGTGTGTATATATGTGTGTATGTATGAATGTTGAAAGGAGAACGCGAGAACGTTATACGGGCAGCGGATATTTACTTCGTGGGATGGTCCGCGCAGGGCACCATTTTGGAGTCGGCAAAGAGAGACATATGCGCGCATATGTGTGTTGCGAGCTTAAACTTGATTTATACGTTTCACATGTTAAAACAAACGCGGATGAGAAAGGATCGCATTAATTTGTCCGACATATTTGGAACGGAGCAATATTACATTTTTCTTTCTTGCGGCGTAGGGGGAGCGTGGCATTTGCTCCGATTTGGATGATACTTCGATAAATAAATATATAGTTCAGATTTGAATTACAGTTGGTCATTCGTGGGTGGGTAGCTGCCAATGCTGCCATGCACGTTTCAGACACATGGCTTACATGACTTCGGCATCATGGCGTTCGTCTCTCTCTCTCTCTCTCTCGCTCTCTCCACTCTCTCGCGTCTCTTTCTCTTTTGTTGTTTTTGTTAGCAGTTGCCGTGCTCCGTTCTGAATGCAGTTCATTGAAAAATAAGTAATTCCGAGGATAATTAAACGTTAACTATTCCATGGAAAATATGACACACAGGCTTAACTCCAAAATAATACAAACTATACTTTAAAATAAAAATTACAAAGGTATACATTTTCAGAACTACTCTGTTATCAATTTTGACGTTCACTCTCATCGTCCCCGAAATTCATATATCTTTCCACTCGCACGACATTTCTCTATCGACATCAACCTACGTTAATCGAATTTGCACATCGGCATTGTTTATCCGTACCCCCTCTTTGCAGCGTCCAGACGCTCGTGGAGCGAAGCGGAGAGAGTGGATAGAGAGAGAGAGATAAAGGACGCTGCTGCTGTCCGGGCCGCACGAGAGGCCGATTCGATACATTCGCCTTTTATAGGCGCGCGCGGGCGCTCGCGCACCGGCGATATGCTCTTATGACTCTGTACTTTCGAGCGTGTTATAGCATATATATATGGGGGGGGGGGGGGGGCTCATCGTCGTGTCCTCGTCGTCGCCGAAATTCTAGCCGCGGGCTGCTACTGCTGCTGCTGCTGCATAGCGAACGAGCTGACGCTAATGCAAATTCGATAACGGGACTCAAGCACCAGGCCGTTTTGTTTTGCGAAGGTTTCCCGCTGCCGAGAGACCGAGAGAAAGAGTATTAGGCCAATCAATAGAGGTTTTTTGCGTGCCATAAATCTTATTAGTAAGCGGTAAACGCTATTGTACGCAGAATAATCCACAGTATAAGTGGTATATAAACTCGACTAGCAGCTCCGTTCTATATATATTGTTATTAACAATTTAATGCAAAAAAGCGCTTTTTTATGGTTTTTTGCTTTTATAGCCGAAACTAGTGGACCGATCTTGATAGTCCAATGAGATAAATTGTAGTAAATGAAATTACGAACAAAACTAGATGTTGATCGAATCGATCGGACGATTAGTTACGGAGAAAAACGTGAAAAACCGAAAAAATGAGCGTTTTTTGAAAAATTCATATATCCGCCATTTTTAAAGATGTGGCGGATATCTCTGGCGAATTGATAGTAATTCACATGTACTTTATGTGTGCGAAAACCAGGGACTGTGCGATTATTAGTTTTTGCGTAATCGCGATTTCAATTTTAGAGTAGGCTATTTTTGAGCGAGGCTGTATGCTCTACGGGTTATCCGATTTCAATTATCAAAAATGATTTTGAAAGTTCAAATGTTGAACTATAAAGCGTCTATCTTGGATTTTTGATTAAGTACTGTTTTATACCTGAAAACAGCTGTCAAAGTTGACCAAAACGCCCGAGCGCACGGAAGTGGCGGAGGGGCGGGGGGGGGCGCGGCGGGTGAGGGGAGCCGATATATATAGTAATAGAATGCGCTGTGCGCAACGCACAGATTTTTGCTTTTAATTTCCTCAGCAACTAGAGGAGCTATTTTAATCATTTTTTTTTATTTCGGGGTAACTCAACCCAACTAAACCGATTCTGCACTTTTATTTGATGAAAAACGAACAGAAAGGCAGTTATTGGACGTTTTAATAGGTTGATAACATAATAAATATAAACTTTCTATTTTTCTTAATCTACATTATATTTATTAGAAAAATTTACAGTGTTACTTAAAAACTATGTTACATTAATTAGTTTTTTCCGTTTCGGTGGTAGCAAATCGATTTCATCCTCGCAGTGATACGAGTCGAGTTCGCATTCGTTCTCGTCACTCGAATCATCTTCTAATTCTAATAATGTTTTATTTATGACTAAGTTATAACATGTATCTTCGTGGCAGTGTGCACAAAGATTTGTGCACTCTAAGCCGTGCTTTTTGCAACTGCACGAAGCATCTATACATCCCTTTTTCGAGCAAGTGCATGAAATTTGCGATAATAATTTTTGGGGTATCGGCGGATCCGTCGTTCCTACCGGGAGCAAACATTTATTTTTTATTTGCCAACCCCAATCAGTAGGTATTAAAGAGTTATTACCTAACCATAATTGGAGTTGGTAATACACTCTAAATGCATGTTGCTTAGCGGATCCCTGCGTTGGTGGCAAAGTTTCTAAAGCAAATTTCGTTTTCGTTTTGGCTTTGCAAAAATGTAAGTATCGCAAATCATGCAGTGAAAAATTACTGCTTTTTTCGATTAATTTCTTTTCTGCTTTGTTGCTGTACAGGTCGATTATTAACTTATAGGCATTGCTAGCTATTTTTTCAGAACTAGCATTTTTTTCGTAAAATACTGCAGATAAATCTAATAATTTTTTGTGGTTAACTGTATCTATTAATTTATTTTTGCCTATTCTATAAAAACAAGAGGTTGTATCGCAGCCAGAAAATGCATGTAAAAATGTTATTCTATTTCTTAAAAAGGGATATTTGAAACTATTACTATTAAAATACTGATTTGGTGTTGAGCCTTTGTTTTCTTTACAAAAATAAATGTTGTTAATGTTCTCTGCCAGCTCTGAAAAAATAACTAGCAAGTCTATGTCTTCGACCACAATCACCACAGTTGTTTTATAATCAGCGCGGGCATTATTTATCGCAGTCATTACTATTAACCGATCCGCGTCCTCCGGGGCTATTTTTGTTTGAAATCGTACAGCATTTAGAGTAAAACAAAGCATATTTATTAATCTCGTTTTATTTTTTTCACTGCTCAAAAATTGCTTTTGATTAACAACAATCGTTGTATTGCTATCGAAAGCAATTTCACGACCTATATTCTTCAATTGCCTACGCGAACGCTCTACAGATTTTGTTGATGTTTTATTGTCGTCGGGATATCCATCAAAAATAATATAACTATTTTCGCTGTAATGTCTTGTCGCATACGAAACGTAGGTATTTATTATTTCTGCCATTTTCATGTTACTTTGCCACACGACTCTATGCAAAAATAATCCGCCGTCGACAACATGTGTTATCTTTGATGGTACGTTTATACTCGGTAATGAATCAAAATTGAGGTAGAATGCGGATTTAGATGTTTTCCGCATGCCATTTTCATCAAACAATGACAGCGGAATCGGCGATAGTTCATACGAACTACAATACTCTTTCATATAGTCTTGGTTTCGAATATTGAGCGAAATTTTTTGGAAAATTAGCAACGGTGAGATATACACATCCTCATTTGCACTATTTTTTATAGTGGAGTTCGCAGCTGCCAAATGGGTAACTTTACTGCTTCTTTTATATTTTACGTCAGTAAACTTTTTATTTGACGCCTCATCCATCAAAATCTTTCCTAATTCAAAAGCTTTGTGGCAATTCACGAGCGATAAATCACCAATCACTCCGGAATATATACCAATTAATTTATAGCTTTCTGGGAATGGATCAAATGTATTAAAAAAGTCCTGCAGTTTTTTAAGTCATCTGCGTCTCTGGAGATACGAGAAACTCGACTGTCGACATGCTGTTCAGATGTAGCAAATGTCATGTTGCAAAATAGCTCTATGGCATTGCTGATCTCTAATGCAGCTGCCCTTGACAACACCCATTTTCCAATGACATTTTCCGTGAATCCACGGCCGTGTGTCAAGCCTCCAGCGCATTTCATTGACCGCATCAAAACCTGCTCGATGGTCATATCAGACCATAATCCGCACCAAAAGCGATTTGAACGTCTTATCGTATGAAAGCCCTGCTTACAGAATTTATCATATTCCACTATATCCATGCTTTCTTTTAAATTAACCATCTGTTGGACGTACAAAAGACACGCCTTAGCGTATAAATGATGACCTGAAGCAAAAAAAAAGGTATCATTAACGTTACTGTTTCTACATGTTGGTCAAAATTACCAGAACGTTCTGCATCTATGTATCTTTGCAGTAAATAAATTAGTTTAAAATATTGTAGCCACAGTTGACTTGTTGGGCCATTATTTTCTAAATTCGTTATTACCGATGAAAATTTTATTTGTACGCTTTTCATTAAGAAAATCATTAAATAATTTTCAAAATTGTCGGTTCCTACTTTTTGTAAATTATCATCTAAAAACGTTTTCTCTTCTTCTGTAAATTCTATTTTTTCTAAAATAATAGTAGCAAGCGCAGCTTGTACTAAAAGGTGACCTCGCACAGACCTCGAAAAAGCATGACCTGTTAAAGCCTTATCCGCTGATAATTCGGCGTATATCGTCGAAAAAGCTTCTTTCAGGCCGCTACCTGCCATTATATTACCAATAGCGCCAAGAAAAGACATCGCAAGATGAAATCCTCCTAATCGTGGGATTACTGAGCGGATATTATGGGGATCGTTATCTGCCTCTATAGAAGCGACGATTTCGCTAGCTTTCATGTATAAAGGCAAATCAAACGTTGCAAAGCAGTGCTTTTGATTATTTGCATTTGCTCTCCGTCGTGCATCAATTAAAGATGTTAAAATTGTTGTATGGTCGCTCGGTGGCGCTTTAATAAACGGCAAAGCAATAATTCTCGTCGTAGAAAAATCATTATTCAATAAATGAAATTTATTCATAAATCCGTGCCAATTCAGGGTCTTCCGTGGTGCAGTATGCTTGCCGTAAAAATATAAAAAATCGATCGCTTTGATTTCAATTGTAAAGTCAGCACGATGTATTTCTTTCCAATTACGTATAGTTATATTATTTAATTTGAATGTCTTGTTATTCTTAAAATCGGTCAATGGAAGGAAACCGAACGTGCCATCAGTACTAGTAGATAATGTTCCTTTTAAACGAGGCACACAATTATTAAAATTAACCGAACTTGATGGAGTCGCACACATAATACCGCCCATACAATGAAACGTATTTTTGTCACCAATGGTGGCTGTATTATGGTCCGCATTATCATATACGAATTGCAAATAGGTATCTCCAATGAAATCGAAATGTTCAGGGTCATTAACGAGGGAGTTTTCGAATCGTACTGTTTCTGCGTAGGACTCACAGAGTCCAATATTGTAGAGACAATCTATTAAACCTCGTGCTGCAAATTTCGTATGTATCATACATGAAAGTCCTAATAATATAGGCGATGAAAAGGATCGTGGTCGCATAGATGATATTAAAATATGGGCTGCGGTAACAATTCTGTTTTCCCACTTATCCCAAGATCCATTTTTTCGCTCATGTTTATGAGTTTTTATAAGAATTTCGAGCATTAGTTGCAACGTTTCCGGAATATCTTTAATGTTATTTAAGAAATCCGTTGGCGTATTATAATTCTCTAAGTCAACTTTCATAGCCCTAACATCTTGTAGAATAAAATGACTGGCTAATTCCACTATTCTCAACCTTTCGTCTTTTTCATTTACTTTGCGATTTGAATACCAGCTATCTTGTATACATTTACCTAACGTTTGTTTAAAACAAATAAAACGATCATTTGAGCTAGAATAAATTACTATTTCATCTTCGAAATGATTTTTTAAAAGTATTTCTATGCGACCAAGTTGGGGTAGATCAGTATCTCCGAACTTATTTACATATATTTGTAATATATCTTTTAAAGAAAATTGACACTGATCGCTATTCTCCAATAAATAGTTGATAATAAAAGATAATAAGTTACTCATATCTTCGGTTATTGGTCTACCCTTAACATTAAAGGACTATATGAGTAAAATACGCTTAAGCATTTCGAGTGATAATAAACGGTGTTTTCTATATAATAATTATCAGATTCTTTTTCAAATTAGATAACCGCGACGCTAGAATTTTATTCTCTTCGCTTTTAGGGAGAGCTTGTAACTGCGCCAAAATATTATCGATAGTCTCCTGCTTTGAAACGCGGGTTAAATTTTGCTTACAACTGTGACATTGATTCGAACAAAAAAAACAATGAGTTGAGAAAGCGAACCCTCGTCCTTCTTTACAACGATTTCGGTCTTTTAACCATGTTAATGCCGATGCTGCTAACGCCCTTTTTATATTAGACTCCCTCGTATAGAGAGTTTGACAAGTTTTATGTACTGTGATTTCTTTTAATTTTTGTAACTTTAAATGCTTCTTATCTTTTCTTTTATGACTGGCTAGAATAAGATTATTAATGGCCCGTTCTTTCAATATGTGCGATTTAGATGGTTCATTAGGCTTGTCGCAAAGTAAACAAATTTCATCGTCGTCAAGCCACTCCTGTTCGTCTTCCATAGCTTGTGTATTTTCATCGTGCCTAAATAAAAAAAATATTAATGGAATACGTAAAGTTAAAATTCATATATGTGCAAATCTCACGAAAGATGCGACAAAACCTGAAATCACGTTTTGAAAATTTTTTTTCGAGTACACCTTCGAAACCTGGTTTTTCCTATTGTTTGTAGTATATAAAATGAAGATCCGCAGTTGTACAGCATCCATCAAGTTGCCTATTTTTTCTAGAACAACTTCTTACTTTTTAAGAAAATGGCAAAAAAAGCCCTTCTCTTCAAACCTCAGCTATTTAGCCCAGAAACGATCTACTCAAAGTTTTCAAACAGAAATTAAAACTAGCAAAAAAGAGCTTTAATTCCTTTTTTTAAAAATTAAAAAATGTTGATTCCTTCAAAAGTTAAAAGGGTTTGAAGTTGAACGTCGAAAAGGCATACGAGGGTCATTTGATAAGTACCTAGCCTACAAATGAAAACACCAAAATTTTACAAAAAATAAAATTTATTTTTCAATGTAGTCTCCTTTTAGTTGAATACGCTTGGTCCAGCGGTGTTCCAATTTTTTTAACCCCGTTGAAAAAAATGTTTTCTCTTGGTTTGCAAAATAGGCCTCCGTTGCGGCGATTATTTCGTTATTGGAGTGGAATCTCTTCCCGGCGAGCGAATTTTTTAGGTTCGGAAACAAAAAAAAATCGCACAGAGCCAAATCTGGAGAATACGGTGGATGGGGCAGCAGTTCGTAGCGTAATTCGACCAATTTAGCCGTGGCGAGTGCAGAAGTGTGAGCCGGTGCATTATCGTGGTGGAAAAGCACTTTCTTTTTTAGACAAATGGGGCCGTTTTTCTTCTAACACGGCGTCAAATCGGCTCAATAGTTCGGCGTAGTACTGTCCTGTGATCGTTTTGCCCTTCTCCAGATAGTCAATAAAAATCACACCTTGAGAATCCCAGAAAACAGTGGCCATCACCTTTCCGGCCGACGGGACCGTCTTCGCCTTCTTCGGAGCAGGTTCACCGGGTAAGGTCCACTGTTTTGACTGCTCCTTGGTCTCTGGAGTGTAGTAGTGAATCCATGTTTCGTCGACGGTCACGTAACGACGCAAAAACTCTTTTGGATTGCGATTAAACAGCTCCAAACACTGCTCTGAACTGGTCACACGGATGCGCTTGTTGTCTGCAGTCAGCAAACGCGGCACCCACCTTGCTGACAGCTTCCTCATGCCTAAAATCTCATGTAGGATATGCCACACGCGTTCTTCTGAGATGCCTACTATCGCAGCTATCTCGTGCACCTTTAATCGGCGGTCTGACAAAACGATATCGTGTATTTTTGTCATGTTCTCCTCCGTAGTGGCTGTTTTCGGAGCACCTGGGCGTGGATCATCAAAAACCGACGTACGACCACGTTGAAACTCGTTATACCAAAATTTAACGGTCGCCATCGAAGGAGAAGCATCCCCATACACTGCATCCAAGCGTTCTTTAATTTCACTGCGCGATTTCCCTTCCAAAAACAAGAATCGAATCACCGACCGATATTGTTCTTTCTCCATTTTTTCAAAAATCAACGGACACATTTGCTTTCACACGCTCTAAAAAATAAACTACAACTCCGATCCGGCTGAAATTTCGTCTGTAACCGTTTACAGGAAGATACTGCACTGTAGTGTATTTCTGGTGCGATAGTGGCACCATCTGGCGGTGAGGCTAGGTACTTGTCAAATGACCCTCGTAAAAATGCTCTCAAAGTCGGCGCGTCCGATTCCTGCGATTTTTTGCATTTTTATGCTTTTTCGACGTTCAACTTCAAACCCTTGTAACTTTTGAAGGAATCAACATTTTTTAATTTGAGTAGATCGCTTGTGGGCTAAATAACTGAGGTTTGAAGAGAAGGGCTTTTTTTGCCATTTTCTTAAAAAGTAAGAAGTGGTTCTAGAAAAAATAGACAACTTGATGGACGATGCTCAACCACGAATTTCTCTTATACATACCACAAACAATGAGAAAAACCAGGTTTGGTAGGTGTGCTCCAAAAAAAATTTTCAAATCGTGATTTCGGGTTTTGTCGCATCTTTCATGAGATTTGCACATATACGTTCGTCGTGGAGAAAATTGGTATATGCACCACGGGAGTAAGTAAAGAAGCCTTCGGCTCGAGGCGACAATTATATGCGATCTGAGCCATTCTTTACTTTTACTCCCTAGGTGCATAATCTACTATTAGTGTGAATACGACCGAGTAAATAATTTTTCATTTAATTTTAATAAGACTGTTTAATTTGGGTGTTTTTGCAATAACGTTTACCTAACATTCGTAGATGTAGATGCTTCTGCCTCGTCGGTAAGCTCCATTACGATGTTTTGTATACTGATCTTGTATACTGATTATCTAGGAATTTTAATAAAATATAATTAATATTTACGACTCTTATATTAAATTTAACTAATGAGAATCAGTATTATATACCACTTGTATAACAACACACATCGAGTGTTTTAAATACTTTCAAAGTCTTATTAACAATCTAAATTATTATTAATTTTTAATTGTTATTTATAATATAAATTTATAAAGTAATGTTTCTTAAACTCAAATAACAGGCACAAATTAATAAAACAATTATTGGAAAGAAATTTTAAAATATATAAATATACATACAAATACGCCACACTTACACACTATATACACATAAATAAAAAAATAAAATAAAAAAAGAATTAGAAAAAATGGAACCGTGATAGTATCGGGGATCGAACTCCGGCCGCTTGAGTGAAAATCAAGTGTCTCTGCAACTTGGCTATCCTTCACACTGCTATTTGCTCTTTCTACTCGAATGATTAAACAGAATGCCGGCAATACCGATTCCATTTATACTCATACACTTTCAAACTTATTCTGTTCATGAAGCTATATTACTTATAATAAAATTTAAGTTGATTTAAACCTCAAGTTATATAAAAAAAACGCTACGAATTAGAAAAAAGTTTTTCAATTCAACAAAGATTTTTCAAAAACAAGAACCTAAAGTAACCGGATTTTAACATGCTACTGATAAACTAAAATATTTTACAAGAGACTACTTGATTAAAAATTATCCTGTTTTGATTTCTGATTGTTACAAAGACTTTCACCTATACTACATATACTACAATAAAAATTATACATACTTTTGTGTGCACCTCGTATAATGAATGTACAGTACGGTGTCGACTCCATTCCAAAAACTTAATATTACACAATAAAATCACTGAACTTATTATTAATTTAATACAATTAAAATTAAGAAAAATTAACAATTTTAATATTTTAAAATAATTAAAATATTAGTAATAATTAAGTAGCTATTTATAAAATAAACACATGTATCAAAGATGCTTTGCAAAGGTATAGTAGCTCGAGTCTCGGTGGCAACTGCAGTATAAACAGCTGAAAAGACCGTTGGTAGCGTCGCTTTCTCCTTCTTTGACCGCTTCAGTCCACGATATACAATAGTATGGTATAGTGGAAGCAAGTGGGGACAGAACAGAGTGAAGCGAATAGCATTACTATACTGTATATACAAGCAGATGTTCCGAGCGTAAACGTCCTTGATTATATAATACACGCCCGAGTAGATACGTATATACCTGCTACAAATCTCAAGCAAAATTAGCGTTTTTGTTCATTTTTCATCAAATAAAAGTGCAGAATCGGTTTAGTTGGGTTGAGTTACCCCGAAATAAAAAAAAATGATTAAAATAGCTCCTCTAGTTGCTGAGGAAATTAAAAGCAAAGATCTGTGCGTTGCGCGCAGTGCGTTCTATTACTATATATATCGGCTCCCTCAGCCGCCGCGCGCCCCCCTCCATTCCACCACTTTTGTGCGCTCGGGCGTTTTTGGTCAACTTCGACAGTTGTTTTCAGGTATAAAACAGTACTTAATCAAAAATCCAAGATAGACGTTTTATAGTTCAACATTTGAACTTTCAAAATCATTTTTGATAATTGAAATCAGATAACCCGTAGAGCATACAACCTCGCTCAAAAATAGCCTACTCAAAAATTGAAATCGCGATTACGCAAAAACTAATAATCGCAGTCCCTGGTTTTCGCACACATAAAGTACATGTGAATTACTATCAATTCGCCAGAGATATCCGCCACATCTTTAAAAATGGCGGATATATGAATTTTTCAAAAAACGCTCATTTTTTCGGTTTTTCACGTTTTTCTCCGTAACTAATCGTCCGATCAATTCGATCAACATCTAGTTTTGTTCGTAATTTCATTTACTACAATTTATCTCATTGGACCATCAAGATCGGTCCACTAGTTTCGGCTATAAAAGCAAAAAACCATAAAAAAGTGCTTTTTTGCATTAAATTGTTAATAACAATATATATAGAACGGAGCTGCTAGTCGAGTTTATATACCACTTATACTGTGGATTATTCTGCGTACAATAGCGTTTACCGCTTACTAATAAGATTTATGGCACGAAAACGCTGATTTTTTTCTCTATTGACTAGCCTATATTTTTACGCGCGTATAGTGTTGATATCGATTGTTGTATAGAGGTATAGGAATAGAAGCGCGCTGCTGCGAGTGTGAGCGAGAAAGAGAAAAAGAGGAGAGTCGTTAATGATTCAGCGGGAATCGCCCGTACGGAACGCGTCGTAAATTTCCGATTGCGCGCGCGCGCGCGCGCCCTGTAGCGAGAGCGAGCAAGCGACTGTAAAACTTAATTGTATATCATTAGCCATATGTTCCACTTCGAGATTGCGGTGTGTAGTGTGTGTATGCAGGGATGACGTAGAAAACGTAAAAAACGTGCGCGGGATTTTTTTTTTCACACGTCGCACAGCGAGTGGTTTAAGAGAGGCGGTGTAGGGTGAAGCACCGGGCAGACGCGTGCCGTCATCTGTTGAGGATTCTAAAAAGTTGACATTTCGAAGTTTTAGCGCGAAAGTTGTTAAGTTGCGTGTGACTGCACACTTTTAAAAGTCGAAGTACAAAATTAATAGCACGGTTATTTTACTAAGCAGTGCAGTAAAATTAATATTCGTTATTAGATTAGCAAAAAATAACATAAGTACTGGATAGTAATAAAATAGTTGGTGATTTTAAGAAGTAATATTTTACCAAAGTAGTAACTTTAATATTTACTTTTAAATTGCAAACCTCCGGGCCCTTCAATTTTAATGGAAACTTTTTCACAAAAAAGTTACGATTCGTGCAGCTCATTGTATAAAATATACTCCAATTTTCATACTTTGCAACCAAATTATATTTACATTTTTAATCTTTTTAGCTTTTATATGAATACTTGTCAATAAAAACTAGCAAATTAACTAGTTTCAGCATAGGTCGGATTATATAGTCTAGAACTAGTAATTTTACATAGTGTGGAATCATTTAGAGTTTTTAAATTAGTCTGCAGAATTTACCATTGATGTAAATTTTGAAATACAATAGATGATTTTACCTTGCTAAAGGTAGCTTCATCTGAATATCATAACTATGGCTGAATTAATATAAAATAATCTTTTTTATGAAGCAAAAAATATATAGCTACTGAAACTTTGTTCAAATATAAAGAGGCTCGAAAAAATTAACATAAATTGTATTAGGAATTGTATTTATCAGAAAAGTCATGTAAAAGTATCAGTAACAGGAACTGCTATTTTTAAGGCATGTAATTCTTTTGCTTATGAATAAGAATTTTGCTCTCTCATTATGGGAATACTATTTTACTATGTAAACTTTATAAAATATTTACATCAGTTTTAGACGTCCTGTGGCTGATCCTTAAACAGTTTTTGAATGTACAATAATAATAAATTTTATTTCTTAAAAAAGTTCTTAAACATTACTCCTGCTCCATTTTGCAAGTGGCAAATTTCGTGAACCAGAATCATCTACTTTTAAGTTACATCTAATAGGTTTGCTAGAATCCAAAAGACCAAACATTCTCAACAATGCATTTAGTGCTGCCATTTTCTGCCCTTCCTCAATTGTTTCACCAACCCCTAAAAGTATATGTAGCATAAGTACATTAGATAGTAGGATCTAATTTAAGACAATCATTTAGATTAATCAAATACTTAGTCACTTACCGGAACCTAAAAATTCTTGATTGGAATAAACTGCAACTTGATAAACAGGTAAAAGAGTATTTATTCCTGCTTCAGCGATTATTCTTGGCTCTGCAAGTTCTCTGTGTTCCCTGTCAAGTATATCATTTAAAATTTCCATTGGATCTTCTGGACACCATATTTCTATTAAATCTTTTTCAACTAATCTCGATATTAGAATATCACGGACAAAAAGTCCAGAATGTTCCAAGTCCACACTGCGATTTAAAGCTGATATTAGAGCATAGAAAGTATCAGCAAGTGTTTCTTCATCTACAGGATAATCCTAAATGGGCAAAATTGAATATTATACATTTCTTAAAATAAAATTATTATTAATAAGTATAACAATGACAATCTGTATACCGGGGTTAAAATTAAATCTTTGGTACCAATACCAGACGATGTTTTCGCAAGAACTTCAGTTGAAAGTAAGTACTGTTTCAAAGCACTAAAACATATTTTATTATATTAGTATTGAAAATGAGATAAAAGGAATTAAAAATTCGTATTAAAGATAAAACTTACTAAATGCATTCTTGAGGAGCTAAGGGTAAGGCTTGATTCAAATAATTTTCAATTGCTAGTGATACAATTTGTCTTCCTTCTTCAACTAATTCACGGTTGTCCTCAAGATCTAATTGAGGATCTTCAATTCCAACCTTTTTCTGTGCTTCTTCTTCATGGATAATATATGATCTAGTTGTAAATGCTCGTTCTAATAATTCTATGTCAAATTTTTCTGAGAGTCTATTGTTAAACGCATAGATTTCAGCATCTCGATTCCATTCAAGGAACTTGTTTCGTGGAAAAACAAGTGGTTCATCAAGTTTCTCTTTACGCTTTCTCAGTTCTATTATAGTTGGTCGAACCCATCTCTTAATATGTCTTTGTGCTATAAATAAGCAATGAAAGGGATTATTAAATATTATAATCATTTATAATGGAATAAATATTCCACTTTAAACTAAAATATTTAATATTTATAAAGATATTAAATAAAAGAAAATTTGTCATGCAAAATAAGAAATTATTTAAGAAGTTAATTTTAACCTATTAGTTTTTATTATATTTCATAGTACTTACAAACTTGATTAGTAACGTTTAATGTTTGTAATCTAACTGCTAACCTTATACAGGGTCGCAGATTAAACATTATTGAGTATTTCTGTTGAACTTTGCGCTTAAAGTTATTTAAGTTTCGTAAAATAAAATACTATCCATATCAGAATAACATACACCGAACGAACCGAGACGGCAAGGTAGATTTAAGTGTTAGGTTAGGTAGGAATATCGACCAATCAAAGACCGAACAGGAAACTGAACTTTCATGAAAACTGGATATTAGTCACTTTGTTTCACATTTCGTCGGGGTGCGTCTACATGAGAGAAACAAGAAATGGTTTTCTGGTTTTTGTTCATCGTATGATCAGCGCGAGAGCACCGAGAGTGGGGGTTCACCAACGTCGTAACATCAAAAATATTTAATAAAAGATTCTGAAATTCGAGGTTAAGTTTTGTTATGTCGTTATAAGACAGTTGTTATGAACCCCCTCTCTCGCGCTGATACGATGGACAAAAATCAGAAAACGATTTCTTGTTTCTCTTAGGCCGTGTCTACACTATGCGACAAACGCATGCGATCAGCGTGACTGCAGCCAATCACAGCTTGATTCGAGCGGTAGACACTCTTTCCTTCTGCACGAGTCAAGCTGTGATTGGCTGCAGTTACGCTGATCGCATGAGCTTCTCGCATAGTGTAGACACGGCCTTATGTAGACGCACCCTCGCATTTTGTATGCGTATCTGCAATCTACTGCAACACGCACGACCTTTTATTCTTTGGCACTCGAGTCATTATAGTAATGACGGAAGCCACGGTTAACAAAGTATAAGGAATTCCATCCTAAAAAACGTCGTTGTTCTTGAATTGTTCTTCATTATTTGAGTGCCAGTAATTTTTAAATTCATCAAAAATGTTTAAATCAAGCCAGGAGCCTGATATTCCAGCCGCTATAGGTCCTTTGAACAATTTCACCAATGAAGAACTAAAAGATATGCTCAACGATGATGCAAAATTTGAAGAAATTGTAAAAGATAATCAGCAGGTATAGATAAGTCTTGTGCGCATGAACAATACTTTTATGAACAAAAAAAAAAAAAAAAAATGCTTATGGAAATAATATTTTAACTTTTGTATATCATTTAACTTAATTGTGTATTATTTAACTTTATTAACAGCATATTTATGAGTTTTTGTTTGTTTTAGTTATTAGAACTAGAGTCTGAAAAAGAAGAGATTATGGTAAGAAATCGATCTTTAGCAGAATTCAATTTATCAAAAGAACCGGAATTAGAAGAAGCTAAAAGAATGATACTGTCTTTGACTGAAGAAGGTAACGAATTATGTGCTAGCATACAAGCAAAGTTGGAACAAATTAGTGAGTCATGATTCATAATAAAGTAAATAGTCAACCATCTCATATTCCATTACTACAATACTATTTACCAATTTGCAGACAATAAAGCTGGAACAATGACAATTGAAACTGCCTTTGAACTTCTGCAAGCCGCAGCAGCAGAAATTGAGGAACAATCTGAGGTTTCAAAAATATTTCTTAGTATATATTCTTATATTGAAAGTGTACTGTAGATTAAAATGTTTTTATTTATTTCAGAAAGTAGCAGAAAAGTTTTTAGGTGGCGATATGGAAGTAGATGAATTTTTAGAACAATTTCTTACTAGACGTAAACTTATGCACCTAAGGAAAGTGAAAGTTGATAAAATGAGAGAGAAGGTGATTAGAACGCCCTCTGGAAATTCAAATCCCGGATATCCAATTGCTGGACATTTTGGTGGTATGCCATCGGTCCCATATCCTACAGGACTTGTATCTATGCCTATGCCAGTGCCTCCAAGTTTAAAACCATTTTAGTCAAGATACATGTTTTTGACTATTATAGGTGTACACTTGTTAAAATTAGGAATGTACACATGTGGATATTGTGTGCACATATAAATGTTAAGTTCAAATATTTTTATCGCAAACAGAATGTATAGGGAATTTATTTAGTGTTTTTGAGAAATTTTTATTAAATTTTTCACTCAAATCATCCTTAAATATTTAAGTGATTTATATATTTTTATATAATTTCCATCAATAGAAAGTAATACTCTGTATAAAAAAAAAGTAGTAATAGTTAATTTTGATTGTAAAGAAATTACAATTAATAGCAGCATTATGATTTATTACTTCTGTGCAAGTGGTAAAACAATAAGCCAGAATACAGTGTAAAAAGCCAGAATACAGTGTAAAGTTAATTGTATTTTAAACACTAAATGAATATCACAATGGAAACATTTGTGTGTTCATAGATTTAAGAGTAAAGTATTTTTATTTCTTCTGTACAGTAAAATTTGCATGCTTTACAATAACAATAATTTTTTGATATTTACAAACAAAACAAAAATTATTTGAATAAATAAATTTATGTCTATTAATCTAAGTCAATTTTACCTTTTATATACAAGTATCTTTTACAAGTATCAAGATCTTTTATCTTTTTCTTTTCTTATACCTTTAATCAAATTCTTATCAAAATTAGTAGAGAAAATATTTTGTATTACCATAGCTGTCATAAGAACTACAGCAATGGCCAATGCAAATAAAGCGCTACTCTTCTCTCTTTCAGTTTCTTCCTTGTATTGTTTGAGTATTTTTGCGTTTCTCTTCTTTTTGTCTAAATCCTCTAAGGATCTCTGTAAACTTCTCCCATAATGTGCACGTGTCCACTCGTCAAAATCAAATTGTGTTCCTGCTCTACTACCACTACTTGTATCAGGATTATAGTTTGACTTTCGAGACCTGTAGAATCCAACCATGGGATCTTCATAAGCAGCATAAACTGTTTTCTGTGTTGCATTTGCTCCTCTAGCTGTCAAATCACGGTCATACTGTTTTCTTTTTGAATAATTTCCCAATATTTCATAGGCATCGGAAAGATCTTGGAATTTTCTCTTTGCATCTGCTGATGTATTTCTGTCCGGATGGTACATTTTTGACAAATCATAATAAGAAGACTTAATATCATCTTGAGTACAATTTTGCGGAACCTTTAGTGTTTCATAATGACTAGGAACGTGTTTTTTTGTAGACATCCAAGCTTTAATATCATTTATAGAATTAAAAAATGGTTTGGAGCGGTTCATCATCTGCAATATACAATAAATTTTTACAATGATTGCATTATAAAAAACGTAAAATACTATGCAGATTTTCTACTATTATTTATTATTATCCAATTTGATTAGCTGTCATTTCATATTTTAATAAAAATTAATATACATATTTATATATACTTACCATACTTATTGAACAATCAACAAATTTCAGAAAAACATTTTAATTTTTAAAGTTTTAACGTAGGGTCTGGTACGATTTGTATATTTTTTACCTAATACCAGATACTCAAGATATCATGTTGAATTTTTTTTTAACATTTAATAATTTGTCTAACTTTAGCCAATTTTAATATGAAGGACAAAACGATTTTGAACCTATATGAGACTTAACCTCTACGCCTATAAACTTTAACTTTTACGCAAGCCAGGTGCAACGTGCAATACAAAAGGAAACTATTTTACCGACATCATTATTTGATTTTTTTATGTTTGTGATTGTGATTGCAGTTTGTGAGTAATTTCAAAATTGTTAAGTCTAATTTTAATTTGATTTACTAAATTATTACGTTATTAATTTATAGAACAAACACACTAAAATGTATTATTTTTATTTTAATTAAATTTTAAATTAAAATTTTCCAATACTGATTGTATTTCAAATGATTGGATTTTCTTAATTATTTATCTTTTTACCCGAATGGAAATATAAACCTTACGTTCCTGTTACATTTGTGTATATATGTGTACATTCACGTACGTTTGCGTACGTTTGGGTACTTTTTGGTTACGATTCGGACATTTTTTACAGAAACGTACGCGAACGTACGCGAACGTACGCAAACGTACGTAAACGTACGTAAACATTCTCAGATGTACGCAAAGCTACATAAATTTGCAGTAATGTGTAAAAAACTACAAAAATGTACATTTACTGCGAAAAAATTATATTTATTAGTCAAAAATTTACGCGAACGTATGCAAACGTACGTGAACATACGTGGACGTATGCAAACCTACAGAAATTTGCATCAGTAACGTGTAAAAACCTACAAGAACGTAGATTTACTGAAAAAGTTATTCTTATTATAGGAACATTTTTTTATTATTGGTACATTTAAGTACGTTTTCTTACGCTCGGGTACATTCGTGTATGTATCTGTAGGTGTCCATACATTCGCGTACGTTCGCATGTACTTATTCGCGTACGTTTATGTACGTTCGAGTTCGTTCGTGTACATAAATATTTATCTACTAGCCCTGTTGAAAAAAAACATGTTTTTACTATACGTTAATTACACATGATAAAAAGATGTTTT
Organism: Torymus aiolomorphi; assembly: GCA_036365515.1. Taxonomy (NCBI): domain Eukaryota; kingdom Metazoa; phylum Arthropoda; class Insecta; order Hymenoptera; family Torymidae; genus Torymus; species Torymus aiolomorphi. The sequence goes on along the minus strand of CM070875.1, from coordinate 27,951,702 downwards.
TACTATATCATGTTTGGTCTCAATTTAACCCTGGTAAAAATTTTTACGTGATAAATTATGTGATTAGACACATACTAAAACACGTGCTTTATCACGTGATTTGGCATGTATAAAAGCACGTGCTTTTGCACATGCTGAATCACGTATTAAATAATGTGACTAATAAACTTGCTTTTTTCGAACCGATTTGGCATGTGTAAAATCACGTGATTTTATACGTGATAAATCATGTGATATAAGAAAATTTGATATATAATATAAATAAGAAAACTATCATTTTTAATTCTTTCATAAATGATATTAAAATTATGTTGCAAATAATAAGGAGGTGTTTTATAAAAATTGAAAACTGACTTGAAGGCCTTTTTACTGATATGGCCGAGCGGTCACCCATCCAAGTATTAACCGCGCCGATTGTTGCTTAACTTACGTGAACCGACGGCCATGCAGTCAAGAACTCCTCCAACGATGCCTTTGATCTACTGTTTCTATAAAAGCGATATAGCCAAACTATATCATACCAACATTAAATTTGCTTTTTATTAACTAATAGTATTTATTTACAAATAATTTATTAATAATAAAAAATTATGTATCATAAATATCCTATATAAGTTCCCTGGTAGAAAATTAACCATAAGTTGGCCAGAATATGCTTAACCAGCATATGGCTTAACCATACTCTGGCCAACTTATGGTTAATTTTCTACCAGGGTTTATATATGCTTTTTAACAATAATTTATTCTTAAAAATGAAAGATTTTTCATCAGAGAAAGATGCAGTAGGGTCAGTTGGTAAAGCCGTATAAAAGACCAATGCTTTTTCATATTACCACCCAGGCATATACGACTAAGCTAGATTTAACGAATTTTGCTATTCTCTTATAATGTAGCTAATTGCATTTTGGTTTATTTTTATAAAGTACATTATTCTCAACAGAAACAAATTGAATTTCAATTAATTCAATAAAATACAATAGAAAGCATTTATAATTATTGCAAAATTTTGATATTATTTATTAAATAACTTTACATAATAAAGAGCTTTGACAGGTGCCAGTCTTCAATTAAAACAGTTTATTCAGTCTTGTTTAATTTAATATTTATGGATTGCAAGTTTTCTATATGTAAAAGTACAAGCTATTGTTACATAACTTACAGTGAAAGAGAGAACCCAAGCAGTATTGCGCTACATTTACTTTGTCATTGAAATATAGCTTACAGTTTGTAAAAGGCTATCTAACAAATATAATATTGTTTTAAATTTACAGCTGCATTTAACGTACAAGCTGTAAGCTATATTATAATGATCAAGTAGCATTTAGCAATAATGTATGGATTTCTTCTTTCGCTGTAAGTTATACAACAATAACTTATAATAAAAAAAAAAACATAGAATGACTTATATTTACAGTCCAAGACACGCCCAACTGATATTCAATTTTTGTTGTTGTTATGTCTCGTATAGCAGTATGAAAGAACACTGTTGACATTGACACTGACACTTCATGTGACTTTTGATCTGACTTTATTGCTGCTGTCCTTTTAATACCATACTTATGTTTAACGAATAACATGTAAACCAGTACTATCAAAATTTTCTTACTTTTATTAGTATCCTAGTAAGGTGAATTTCAACATGTCTTATTTTGTTTGGTTATGATCAATGGAAAAATGTTGAGTGATGCTAATAAAATCTGATTAGAGTTTATAAAATTCCTCATAATTTGTATGATGTATTTTAAATTGTTCGTAGAAGTATGACTTAGAAAATTAAAAAAATTGGACATCAGACGAATTATATTGGATACGCTAGTTTATTCCAGTCTGGTGTTAAGCTGGAATAAACTAGCATATCCAATATAGAGTTTGAAGTATTTACCTAATTGTTACTGCTAGAATTTAAATACTTCTTAACTATTATAGTTCAATAGAAATGTTCAATTTAAAAATAAAATGCATTATATAAATATAAAAATTCATTTTTATTTAGAATACCTTTTTGTCAGCCTTTTTAGCAAGCCTATTAATTAACACATAATTTCAACAGATATTTTTAACACATGATTTCATCATATGTTTTTAACACATGATTTTATCACATGTTTTTAACATATGATTTTATTACATGTTTCATTAAGTATTTTTAGGACGTTACACAAAAATTTTATCATGTGTTAAATTGAGACCAAACATCATATAGTAAAAACATATGTTTTTATCATGTGTAATTAACATATAGTAAAAACATATGTTTTTTTTTTTTCAACAGGGAGCCGTTATATCATATCTAAAATGTATAAAGTCGTACATATACGTATATACAAGTACGTTTGTTCGTACATTCGCGTACGTTTGCGTACGTTTACGTACAAAACTGTACAAAATGTACCGACAATGTTGTAACTAAAACCTACGCAAACGTACGCGAACGTACCTGAAGGTACGCCAACGTAACGTACGTAAACTTGCAGGGACATATGGTAATTTACGTTATAGTACTGTGGATTTTTTCCAATCGGGTAGGGAGCTAAAAAAAATTAAATTATTTAAATGTAGTAGCTGTAATCTTTATGTAAAATATATTTCGGTTGAAAAAAAAAAACAAAGATAACTTTTTTAACAGTAAATCAAAATGTATTTTTCAAACGAGCTTAGATAGGGATCCCATGTTAACGCTGCAACTTTGAAGTCAAATATTTCTATTTTGAATATCGCTTTGGGGTGCAGGGCTTTGAAGCATGTACTATAAGGACACTAAATTAAGCCTTCTCAACAAGTTTCACAAAAATCAGAAGAAATGTGATTTTTTGGAGAACGTCCTTAACAGGATGATCCGAAACTCCGTACCCGAGTTTCCGCATTTCGGAATACTTCCAAGTCCTAAAATCTCAAATTTCAGACTTCTAATAGTTATAATGGCTCTTTTTCGAGTAACAATTAATAATTAAATAATGTGATGAAATGGAAATACAAATGCTTGATTTATTCATGTCTAATTATAAAATTCTGTAAGTATAAAATAAAATTTAACAACAACCTGCAATATTTTAATTAATTTAAAAATATAAAATTTACCAGGTGTATGAATTTAGTTATTTATTAACCAGGGTTCACGTTTCATTGGAATAATTTTTCATCACATTACCCCATGCAGAAATATGTTATTAAGTACGATAAATCAAAAATATAATTTAATACATCGATTTTGAAAATCACAATTACATTGTGACATTTTTCTCTCATTAAGCATATTCATCCAACATATGACCTTTTCAAAACCCTTTCTGCATATACTAAATCTTTTCCCTCAAAACTTTGTAAGACACGTACATCATATACCCTAACCACACTGAAAAAAAAATGTATTTGATTCAAATAAATATATTTATTTGAAATTGAATTATTTGAATCAAATAAATGAATTATTGAATCAAATAAAATTTATTTCATTGAAATAAATATTTACTAAAAACCACCATTTCATTTATTTCATTTATTTCATTTATATTTATTTGATTCAAAGAACATTTATTTGATGCAAAACAATTATTTTTTAATGTAAGTAAACTGATTCTTAAAATCAAAAAAATTTAAGTTTTTAAAACTATTAACAAGACTCAAGAAAATATTTAGTGAAATGAAATAAAATTTTTCGTCAGAAGGAAAAAATATTTATTTTATCCAAATAATTAGGAACTTACAAAAAATGTATCAACTCCAATAAAATATATATTTGAATGTACAAAAACATTAATTCGAAGAAAAAAATATATAATTCAATGAAATAAATGATTTATTCGAATTAATTTTCCTATGTAATTAAAATCTAAAAACATTTATTTACATAAATTAAATAATAGCTTAAATCAAAAACATACATTTTCAATTTTAAAAGGAAAAATAAATATTTATTTAGCTTTATATAATAATTAATTGTAGCAAAAACGTCCTAGTCCAATCGAAAAAAATGTTTTTTTGCATATAGTATATAATTTAATTAAATGTCTGGCGAAAAATTTAGTAGGTTCCAAAAATTAGGTTATTTGAAGGAACTAAATTATTATTCAGTTTAAAAAAATGTTTTTGAATAATACTCTAACCAAACTAATAAATATATATTAATTTTAACGAAGTAAAAAGATTAAGGACAAAAATACTTTAGTTAGTCCAAATAAATATCGCTCCATCAAATTAACGGAATTGAAACATTAGTTTATTTAAAGTAACTAAATTACTATTTAGTTAAAAGAAAAATGGTTTTGAATAACACTCTAACCAAACTAATAAATATATATTAACTTTAACGAAGTAAAAAGATTAAGGACAAAAAATACTTTAGTTAGGTAGTCCAAATAAATATGTATTTGATTCTAGTAATTAATTTTATTAAATATCGCTCCATCAAATTAACGGGATTGAAACATTAATTTATTTAAAGTAACTAAATTACTATTTAGTTAAAAGAAAAATGGTTTTGAATAATACCTAATATAACTAATAAATATTTAATTGCTTTAACTAAGAAAGAAGATTAAGGATACAAAATACTTTTTAGTCCGACAAAATATATATTTGATTCTAGTAATTCATTTTATTAAATATCTCACTATCAAATTAGTGGATACCAAACATTAGTTTATTTGAAGTAAATAAATAGCCGTTTTTAAAAAAAAAAAACGTTTCTAAATTGCCATTTCTTATGCGAATAAATGTATATTTGATTCAAATAAGTCAAAAATTGGGGATCCAAAATATTTTTTAAGTCCGAGAAAATATATCTTTGATTCCAGTAATTTATTTAATTAAATATCTCGTCATTAGGTGAGTGGGATGAAAACGTTAGTTTACTTAAAGTAACTATAAATTACTATTTATTTCGAAAAAAAGTTTTTTTTTTTTTTAATAACGCTAATCAAACTAATAAATATTTAATTGCTTTCGTTTAGTCTGACAAAATATGTATTTGATTCTAGTAATTCATTTGATTAAATACCTCTTTATCACATTAGTGGATTTAAAACATTGGTTTATATTTAAGTAACTAAAAAGAATTCTTCATTTCAAAGAAATATATTTTTGAATAACAGTAATAAAACTAATATATAATTGCTTTAACTAAATAACAAGATTGAGAATACGAAATACTTTTTTAGTAACAGCATGTTTAACTCAAACATAGATCCCTAACTTGTCGGCACCTAAATTATTTTTTTTATTACATCTAAACAAAAATTTTAAGAAATTTTTAAATTATTTCTTTTAAAATGGGTATTAGAAATTTTATGAAACAAATTACAAATTAGGTAAATAAATAAAAAACGTAGTGTCAATAAAGCAGAAGATGCATCATTATTTATTAATACATAATTTTGAACGTGTACATCTTATGCAGCAAATACTAATACTAATAGAATTACTTAAAAAAATTTTAGAGTATAGTATTTACATATACGCAGCGCTTGATATCCTGTTTTTCCAAAAAAATACTTAGAAATTATTTAATTAAATAAAAACCGCAATGCCGGTAAGTAGGAATCTGCATTTGTATAATTTTGATCTAGTTTTTAAACGAGCATATCTGATGGAAATGCTAATAAAATCACTCAAAAAATTTTCTGAGCATAGTATTCACATATACGGATCGCCTGACAAAATTGTTTTTCCAAATAAAGGTTCAAATATTAATTTATTAAATAATGAAATTGAGTTGATTTTGGATTTCACATCGCCTTAAATCATTTGCTTCAATTGAATAAGCTTTATTTGAAATAAGTATATTTTGTTTTTCTAATTTCGTAACATAATTAAAAATTGATTAATAAAAAAGTAATATAACATCATTTATTTAAAATTGGATAATTGAATAATTGGACCTACACCTTATAACGAAAAAAATGATGTGATTTAGCAAGCGAGCGATAACGTAATGGATAGCGTGTCCGTGTAGTACCCGAGCGACCCAGGTTCGATTCCCCGCCCCGTTGAAAAATTTTATACATTTTTTCTGCGATAAAAATATTTTACAATTAATAATTAATGTATATTAACTTGCGAGTAATGTGTAAAATAGCGAATTAAAATTGTTTAAAAAAAAAATCATTCAAAAAGTCTTCAATTCTCATATTCCAGGTAAGAAAAAAATTAGTTACTAAAACCAAGCAAATATTTCTTAAAGTTTCTGTTTCACTAATGAATTTTCTATTAATTTTAAACAAATATTTATTTGAGTCTGACACATAATTATTTATATCAAAAATATATTAAATGAATTTAAATAATAATAGTTGATTCATTTTTTATTACTTTCAAACCAATATTTATTTGAGTCTAAAGCATTGTTATTGTCGTTGAAAACATATTTAATCAAATTTAATAAATGTTTTATATTACTATAAATCTAAGAAAATATTTATTTACTTGAAAAAAAATTTCCAATGTTTTCAAACAAAGAATTTATTAATTTGATAAATTATTTTATAGTCTTGAATAAATATTTGTTTTGATCAATAAAATGATTAATTGTATTAAAGAAGTGTTTAATTGTAATTAATTTTTTTAGCATCCAGAAAGAAATACTTTATTAAAATATTGAAATATGTTATCAATTCAAACGAATAGTTATTTGAATCAAACTCTTGACACAATAAAATAATTTATTTAATTAACAAAATATTTACTTAATTGAAAAAATATTCAAGAGTTCCAAACAAAGAATTGCTTCCTCCTAAAGGAAGCTTTGTGATAGTAATTTTTTGAGTTATTATAAAAACATGTTATAATTGTTTTTCGAGGTGTTAGGAATCAAAATACATGATTTTTGAAAAATGTCTGTATGGATGTGTGTGTGTGTGTGTGTGTGTGTGTGTGTGTGTGTGTACGCCTGGATCTCAGCTTCTACTCGATCAATTTTGACCGGACAAGTCTGATTTTTTTTTTTTTTTGTGTGATGGCGGGTCAAAAATTCGTTTCTTGATTCGCCGATGCGTTTTTGTTTTATTTCGAATTTTCGATTTTCTTAAAATTGATTTTTGTTTTTGCTTCCTGCTAGAGGAAGCTTTGTGATAGTAATTTTTTGACATATTGTAAAAACATGTTACAATTGTTTTTCGAGGTGTTAGGAATCAAAATACATGATTTTTGAAAAATGTATGGATGTGTGTGTGTGTGGGTGTGTGTGTGCGTGTGTGTATATACGCCTGGATCTCAGCTTCTACTCGATCGATTTTGACAGGACAGATCCCATTTTTTTTTGTTTTTTCTGTGTGATGGCGGGTCAAAAATTCGTTTTTTGATTCGCCGATGCGTTTTTGTTTTATTTCGAATTTTCGATTTTCTCAAAATTGATTTTTGCTTTTTTTTTTTATGATAAGATCGAGATATTTGAATCAAATTCAAAGAGCATTCGAAAGAGCATTAAAATACCTATATTTTCTAAAAAAAAATTTCTCTAGCTATCTCGGTTCTTTTGTTATTAACAAAAACGTGTTCTTTTTAAAAAGCTTATAACTCCTAAAATAAACGATCAATTTTCTTGAGAAAAATCATGATAATGCAGAATGTAAATAGCTATAATCTTGAAAAATTTGAATTCATTTTGTCGACTAGTTTTTGAGAAAAAGATTGAAATGTGAAAAAAATGAGTTTTGTATGTCCAACGATTACGGGAGTAAAATTGACTTAATCGCTTTGAAATTCCTTGTAGAAATAGATTTTGGATAGCTCTCGCTCGAGTTCATTGGGCAAAATGATTAGTCCAGAAATTTCAGAAATATTTGAGGTTAACATTTTTTAATCTTTTTTTCAAATCGTAATTTCTCGAGAACGGTTCCATGTATCAGCTCCAAATTTATAGACAGTTTTGTATGTGATATAGATAATATGTGTGCGAATTTTCATCAAGATAGTGCGATTACTTTTTGACATGTTTGATTTTGAAAATTTTCGTATTTTACAAAGTCATTTTCTTTGTCGCATGATAACTAGAGAAAACAAAAATTCGTTTAATGATGTTGAACTTTTGTGGAGATGTAGAGTCTATATTATCGTGTAAGTCCTTTAGGTAAAAGAATTGTCTCATGATTTTTAGAGATATTTATGGTTAAAATTCTTTTACGATTTTTTTCAAAATCGTAATTTCTCAATGACGACTTCATGTATCAGCTTACTTATAGACTATTTTGTATGCGATATAAGCAGTACCTATGTAAAATTTCATCCAGATTATATGGTTATTTTTTGAGATGTTTGATATTTAAAATTTTAGTATTTTTGAAAATGACTTTTTTGTTGTCGCACAATATAACTACATTAAAATTGTTTCAATTTCTTTGAAATTTGGTGGAGATGTAGAGTTTGTATATTATTTATTAGAAGAGTTCTTAGGGTAAAAGAATTCGTTTATGAATTTCAGAGATATTTGGGGTTAAAACTATTTTAGCCCTCTTTTAAAATCGTAATTATTCGGGAACGGATTTATGTATACTAGAAAATGGAAATGACATGCGCTATGCGCTATGCGCCGATGCGCGCGTGTTGTATACCTGCTTTTGTTTTGTAATAGCCAATTATTATTTTTAAGGTTAGAACCTTTTTCTTACATCGGAAATTCCAGGAAGAGCACACAAATACGGACACAGGGATACTACTAGAGACAAGTACCCTATGTGTGAAATTTTACAAAGAAAATATAATTTGAAGTAAAGGTTATTTAGGAATTTTAAAAGGTTTTCACGGTAATATCTGTGGCTTCCCGGAATAACGACCTAACCCACTTGTACATGTTTTCGAGAAATCGACGTTTTAAAATTTCTGTCATGACACTTCATATGTAAGATCGAAATGCGCGAGATGAGTCATAACAATGTAAACATTTACAAAGGTATCGAATATCTTTCGAACCCCACTATCTGCTGCTAGAATACATTTTTATTCTTTGTATAAACAAACAAAACAATGCAGTTAAGTCGTTATTCCGGTAACTGTGCAGTTAAGTGGTTTAGGGAAATTGTTCAAATAAGATAAATAACATAGTTATTTCTTAAAACATAGAATACGAATTCTTTTTTAAATATTCGCACGCATGTGCCTCCCAACAGAATAAGTATGCGTGAAGTTAAAGGAATTTGGTAAACCGAATACCGAACGTTACTCGGTACTGTTTATGCACACTCGCCCCATCGCCCGGCAATCAAAGCTGTTGTGTTACCTTCTATTATCTATTACCTTTGATCTTTGTTGTTATAAAAATAGGTATGTCATAATCTGTTTATTGCGTAGTATTAATTTCAAAACAGTGCTTTTAATTAAATATAAATATTCAGTTAAGTGGTTTTTCCGGGCACAGGTGCAGTAAGTGGCTATGCACTTAGCTGATATTTACTCTTTGAACGCGTTTCAGATTTCCGGACCAAGTCTATATGAAAAAGGGTAGTTAGAAGGTATAAATTCCGGTGCTAACTCAATTTTGACCCCCAAGTGGGTTAGGTCGTTATTCCTGGAAGCCACAGGTATTACAATCAATTATTTTATTTATTTTTCACACATAATTTAAAAAAAAAATCATACCTATTGTTTTATTCATATTTTATACATAATTTAAAAATTAGTACTTTTTAATCTTCATAAATGAATTTAATTATAATTATGTCATAAATTGTTGCAAAAATTATAAATTTTGTTATTGAAAATTCATTAAAGGAATAAGCAAATTAAGTTCGAGGAAGCCACGGACCAATGAATTGGCAGTGTTTTTTTTTTTATTGAAAGAATATTTTGTAGTCTTGAATAAATATTTATTAAGATCAACTAAATATAGGTTGCACCCAATAAAATATCTTGTTAATTAAATAAAATATTTTATACCACTCTAACCTCAAAATCACAACTTTGATATGATTTTTCGGCGCTCGTGGTATAAAATACCGTTCGAAACTAGTGCGTAAGTCGATTATTTAGGTGGTGTGACTTTTTCGCACTCGCTTCGCTCGTGCAAAAAGTCACACCAGCTAAATAATCGACTTCCCCACCCGTGTCGAAATGTACTATATTACGTTGAAATAAATATATCTTTTTACTTTGAATAATAAAATTTTTCAAACTAAATAAATATTTGTATAGTTTAATTGATTATTTTATAGTTTTGAATAATTGTATTGAAGCAAATAAATATGTTTAAGGGAATATACGAATAAAGTCTTTATTTGATCCAAACAAAATTTGTTTGATTTTACTAAATTTTTTTTTCATTGCATATAAACATCGAAAACTCGACATCGAAATTCCATCCATCTATTCGCCCAATCCCTTGTGCTATCTTATATACCGCTGCAGCCGCACACATATCTACCTATATAATACCTTTCATATTTTTTTTGTCACGCTCTCTCCGTGAATCACTTGTCGCGATGTGGTGTACATTATCTGATATCCACGCACACCTCGCGCTCACGGCGCGTACGCACATATATATATCTGGGGCGTGCTTATCCGCCGTTATCGGCTATTTGCCGAAGATAAGAGAAAACGCTTGGCGTGGCGGACCCGCGTGTGTAGGTGCGCGCTTAGCTCTGGCACCCGCGCGCCAGTCTTTCTGTACGCTGACAAAAGTCGCCGCCACCGACGACGACTTTTTTTTTCGTTTTTTTTTTTCGGGCAAGTGTGCGAAGTGGATGCGGTTGCGGAGTTGAAAAAATATTGGCTGGGAAGAAGATATCGCGAGAAGTGGAGAGATTGTTTTTGGTTCGGTGGAAAGTGGAAGAACCGTAGAGTGGTGAAAAATGGTGAAGACGCAGGGCGCGGGCGCTGCCCAACTCGAGCGCAGAATAGAGTGCATCAAGTACTCCCTCTTCTGCTTCAGCGCTGTTATGTGGGTGAGTAAACGAATCGCATCTCATCTGTAAATACCGTAAAAATATGTCCAATAAATAGTTTTCCGTGGAATCCATGGGGCCGTTTTATCAGAACGCCGATGAGCCATTGTACCTGCGATCTCTGCGTTATAGGTACACGAGAATTTTCACAGGTGAATCATCGCGCTCGCGTCTGCGTGTATGTGTCGCTGGGATGCTCCGGAAGTTGCTCAAGCGCGCGCGGGGCGTGATTTCACGATCTTGCGTGCTTTTTGTGTATAGTATATAAGTACGCTAATGACGATCCAGCGTTTTTCGGATTCAAAAAAAGGCCCGGCATTGGAACTGATTAATTGCCCGAGGAAGTGTGCGCTGTGACTGCGCTTGGGTTACGTGTAAATTTAATTTTCGAGCGGAGGTTTTTTCTATGGGTAGAAATAATTTCCATATTATAATAATTACTATGGCAGGTAGTTGATGCCAAAGGGTCTTAGCACTCCGTTTTTTGGGATACGTTTATGGGTACGAGTAAATTATGCGGGTATAGCTGTAATTGTATTTCTTATTCCATAACTTTTCTATAAAGTGTCTCATAATGGCAACGGCTGTATAATATTTATGTAAGCAGGAATAGAAAATCTTCATAAAAATACTCATTAAGATAATTTCATTTTATTGAACGAAAAAATTGTACGGATAAAGATAATTAAAGCAAAAGAACCTTACTTATATACATCACTTACGAAACCGAAGTGAAGTTTTGTTATAACTGCGGATATAACTCCTACAATTACTATATTTAATGGACTTTAAGCGTGAAAAATACCGACCGCTTCCCCCTGTTCAATCAGTTTTTCAAGGAAAGTAATCGGCTATTATCACCCATGGGTTCTCGATACCACAAACACAAGATAAATCTAGAAACATTGAATCGTCCGAGTGATTAATAAAGCACTCAACTCCGATAGTATATAATAGAAAAACGTTCACTCATAAACACCAACGTTCCAAATGTACCAACAAACGAAACCCCATTACGCAGATCGTCGGCAGCGGCATGTTCGGCCTATCGCTCTGGCTGCGCGTCGAGCCGGGCTTCCAGGAGTGGGTCGACTTCCTGCAGATCAGCGAGTTCTACATCGGCATCGACGTCCTCATCGCCGCCGCCGTCCTCGTGGTCATCATATCCTTCTTCGGCTGCGCGTCCGCGCTGATGGAGAACCAGCTGGCTCTCCTCGTCGTAAGTATATCGCGTCCATCCGTATAATTACACGATCTCTCGCGTACGAGCAATTAATTATATATCGTTTGATTTGCGCGTGGGTATAGAACGCAGGACTGCAGGCGCTGTGCTTCGTGCTCGGCCTTGCGGGCTCGGCTGTGCTGCTGGACTACTCGACCTACGATAGCCAGATTCAGCCGCTCATCAAGAGGTCTATGATGAATCTGATCGTTAACTCGCAGCACGACCACGTCGCCGCCGTGCTCAGGATGGTGCAGGAGAACGTAAGGAAATTTTTTCGGCTTTCCTTGCTTTTTTTTTGGAATAAATTTTTGAATTTTTCATTTTAACGAAGTATATTTGTTTGAGAACAGAGTTTTAGAAGACTTGTATATTCTACACTTTAGTCGGCGATATTGAAATTCTCTTTATTTAAAAATGAATGAAACGTACGGTAGGTGTGGCCGTGTTGCCCTGGCTTGCCATACCCGACTCATTCTACTTTGCGGTATGCAGATAATACCTAATACACTCGCCTCTATACAAACAGTTTTGAACTTATTTTCTTCGCCTTTCTGAAGAGATAAAAGTTGCTTGGATGTTATGTTTATTTTGAAATTTAAGAACGTAGAGTGAAAATTAGGTCAATGACCTTTTCAATTTAAAGAGAGTAGCTCTTCAATGAAAATAAGATTCTCCACTTGAATTTCATGTATATCCATAATATGTTAGCATCAATCAAATGAAGATGCAATTTATATGCAAATTCATCGCGGTGTTTATATCTTATTAACATAGTACAGTTGAGTAATAAAATTCTATTTTAATACTAAACGGTTTTCTTACGATCTATAATAACATAAAATTAGTTTGCCCTTCAAATCCGTTACTTCAAACTGTCCATTTACGACACCATAATAGACATAATGTACAACTCGTCATAAACATAAAGCTTTTTTTTTAATCGAACATGACTCAGTCCCGATAATTTTAAATCGCGTAGGTGAATTTTTTACGGTTATAATGACAAGATCATACCTGTTGCTTAATTTTTTCTTTCACTCTACAAATATTTGATCCACATGCATAAATCTTTGTTACTGAAACTACTTTCCAAGCTTTTTATTAATCGACTCTATTAAACACCACAAGTATAACCTTATACACTTACTAAGCACCAAATCTACATCTCTTTCCCAGAGAACTCAATCAGTTCTTCCATCTACATCGCAATAAAGGCCATAATTAAATTACCCATACATATGCACATACGTTTGCGCAATTTATACAACTATGATTTCCCAACCTCGCATAGATCGGCTGCTGCGGCGCGGACGGGCCGATGGACTACCTGACGATGCTGAAGCCCCTGCCCACGGAGTGCCGTGACACCGTGACCGGCAACGCCTTCTTCCACGGCTGCGTGGAGGAGCTCACCTGGTTCCTCGAGGCCAGGTCCGGATGGCTCGCCGGCCTCGCCCTCTCCCTCTGCATGATTCACGTGAGTTTGTTCCCTTTCACCACTACGTCTAGCTCTCAGTACACACACCTACAGTATACAATAGTTAGCGCGCGCCTCTTATTTTCGTATACACAGGGAGGTCGCTAATAGAAGATTAATAATGTCCGCAGTAGTTTTTTGCGGCGGCTAGTAATCTTCTCTTGGATAATTTATGATTAGGCGTATATCGCTGCGCGCGCGTTGTTTTTATGCGAGGTGTTTGGTTGATGAATGATAAGGGCTTTTTTTTCGGAGGGAACGAGTGATTTGTTCCGGAAGTGGATAATTAGCTTGGCGGGTGATGACGTAATTGTTTTATTAGATTTGGCATTGCGAGGCCGTGGCGAGGAAGTTTGTACTAGCCCTTTGTTACATAAAAGTAATGCAGCTTGTGAAAGTGTAAATTTATATTGTAGATTGGAATGAGAATGATTTAAATGGAAATTGAAAAAAAGTCGGTTAATTAGAAAAGAGCTTGGGATATTGTTGGACGAGAAATTGCGAATACTATAATGAATTTGTTGCGGTTCGGCTGTTTTACTGCTAATACAAAGACTGATTACTTCCGATTTTCATAAAAAGTGGTCTATGTTCTTCGGCTACGATTGGCCATAAAATTGAGAAATTCATCGGTAAAAACGATTTTAAAAACCTAAAAGAGATTTCGACAAAACGTTAGTGTCCATTCATATAATAATAACGTAATATTACGATTTTTTGAAGATTTATTATATTTATTGTTACGCTATATAAAAACAATAATTTAATGCTCTTTACAAACTTCAAACGTTTTCTCTTTCCAGGTCATTCAAGGCGTCTTTTCTCTCGTCCTCGTTATGGCAATCAAGAAGGAAGAAGAGAACGTGTCCTACAAGCGTTAACGGATACAAATATACCTACCTTATTATTATAGTAACGCGTACTGATTGAATTTACATTATAGATTTTATACCTACGATAAATATCATCTTATTGATAGCGTGTGCTTTTTCACGGAACAAATTTGACAATCTATGCGTACGATCATCATTTTTTTTATACATGTATACCGGCACGCGCAATTTCGCGCGCGGCCTTTTTGCACTTATTTTTTTGTGTATGAGCCTGCGCAATGGCTATACATACACGTACAGCTCCGAGCGTTGTAGTCGTAAATATACATACATACATACTTTTGTAGCATTACCATATTTATATACAGACATATATTATCATCGAAATAAATCATGTTCACCCACATAATAACGCTGTGTGTATATACCTTGGCGAGAATTTCTTCGCGCTGCCCGTTTCCCAACGACGACGCGTCGGAAATCAATCAATCTCGAAACGCGATTGTTCGATGGGCTGACGTCCCTTTAAATTTTACGTATATATATATAGTATATGTACAACAACAATACCGGCCTTGAACCGTCCCGCCCGCATCGCGAGCGTTGAAATAATTGCGCGCCGAGATTCGAATCTACCGTGTGTTTATAAGTGTATAACGTATATAGGAATAGGTGAAGGTTACGATTGCGCTTTCGATTGCATTGAGGGAAGAGCGTGAAAGAAGCGCTAGACGCGAAGTGCCACAGTTGACTTCCTCGGTTTGGTAAAAGAAATGTTCGGCTTTTATTTTCTCTGGCTTTGAGTTTTAAAGAGGAGAGAAAATCCGTATAGCGCTCGCGATCCGTGACGCCGCGGCGATTTCGGAGCACTAGCTCGCGTATTAAAGCTGTTTTTGTGTACTTACACGCCTCGCTTGCTATCGCTTTCGAGATAGCGTGTTGTATATTCACATGAAAGAGGATATATATATATATATAGGATGATTGATTTCAAAACGCTTTGGACACCTTGGAGTTTTTCAGAATCTTTATTTACAAAAAAAAAATATCAATATACATAGTATATATATATATAATATCTTTATGGTACGAAATAATGGTATAATGGTCAATGTTAAAAATACAAATAATTTATTTACAAATACTTCTCGTGTGTTTTTGTTTACGTGTGCATGTGTCAGTGATATGTGTGTGTGTAAGACAAATCTCGCGCAAGCACCGTGAACAAATGATCAAGAGGGGGGAGGGGGGCGCGCACAATACACAACGTTCGCGTGCTTTACATGTATCCCATACGGCGGTCATTTCTCGTCGCTGCTACATACTCAAAGAAGAACAAAAAGTAGAATCGTTCTTTTTCTCTTTCTCTTTCTCTGGCTCGCAGTTGTAGTGCTGCAATATCTTGTTTCTCTTTTTCGGGCGCCTCGTTTTTCCCGAGGGCGCGCACCGCCGTCGCGTGGTAGACTACGACACTTGGTTGCACAATTTCGTAGCGCATAAGAACGCGCGTGCGCGAGCTTTTTGCCGGGCGATGTTTATAGAAAAGTCGAGTTTTGATAATGTATTTCAGCGGGATCGATGATTTTTTTTTTGGGGGGGGAGGGGAGAGAACGTTGTCATACGCGAATAATAATACTATATGCACGTCACTGAACCGTGTTTCGTCTTTCTTCTTTAACGCATAAATAGAAGTAATAATAATAATTTAATTTCTTTAAATATAGAATCTAATCGCGTGACAATCGTTACATGGAATTTCGTCGAATTCGTCTTTACAGTGCGTCATTATCAATTTACACTACCTTACGTGCTAAATAAGAATATTGCTATACGTAAATCTAGGCCTATACATATGTAAAAAAAAAAATTGTGACCTCGGCGCGCGACAGTTAGCTACTGTCATTTCAATCGTGATCTATAATAATTTTCGGCTAAACAAAGTGGAATCGGAACTCGCACGAGTATTAGAAATTTGTACTTAATCTATTTTAGAATTACCACAACGATAGAGTGACAATTGTACATCATATTAAAATCCTCTAAAATATAAAAGTATAAAATGGTTCCACAACCTCCGTCCACTTTGCTTCGAGCTGCATTTCGCAAAGTTACATCATTGATAAAGAGCTTGAAAGCTTAATGAAAATGATACAAAAACGTTTTTAATTACGAAAACATTATGCTTACACTCGATCGCTAAAGATAAAAAAAAATTTTAAATCATCGCTCGGAAGTGATGAAAAATAAAAGGACAAGGTGCGAGGTCCGTCGAGGCGCTCTATCAGCTACTTTAACGCACGATACGTAAAATGTTAGCCAGCTGGAATAGTTCCCTCTCCGCCAACCTAAGTACAGAAGCCGCTTCTGGAGGAAGGGAAGGTCACGCTTCGTTGTCCTCGTGAATGCTCCTTATATCATAAAGTTCAAAATTAAAATACTTTTGAAAAATTGCATTCCTCCCGAGACCCCAAGAACAACGAGTACCCACCACGTATTATAATACGCGAATCCTTCACAACGATCATTCATCATCGAACACCCGTACGCTAACCAACGAACGGATATCCAGGGAAGCCAGGATAGAAACCGGGGAACGCCGGTACCGTCGGCTGCAGCGCTATCGTCGACGTGACGAAGGTCGTCAGCTCCGTTGGTACCAGTCGCGTCGAGTACAGCGTCGTGTAGGCGGTCTTCGCGCCGAAGGTCAGCTTGAGGACGCGCGAGTCCGAGACGGTGGCGACGGTCGGCTGGACGATCGGCGCGCTCGTCACGGTGAACTGCGGCTGCGCGGACGGGAAGAGAGGTACCTGTGGTACCTGGGGTAACTGTGGCTGAAACTGCGGCTGTAAGTGCGGCGGGACGATCGGTGGCTGTGGGGCTATCGTCGAGGTGCCGTACTCGTAGGAGGTGCGAGGTACCGTGCCAACCGGACGGGACAGAGTCGAGAAGATCGTGTTGCCAGCGCTGACGAGGGGAACTACGTGCGTGTCGTAGACCGTCTCGAGGACGATGACGGGGCGGGATGTCGTAATGACCTGCGAAGAAGAAGTAGTTTGTTGTTAAAAAATGTTAAAAGGAAGAGCAGCAATTTTTTTTTTTTTTTTAATTTTTTGTACTAAGGACTGCACGACCATATCTTATATTAAAAAACACAATTAATTAATGCATTATATAAAATTTTATAAATGGCATTTTTCTATCACGGACAGGCCGGTAAAAATTACAACGAAATCCTCGGATTTTTTACCGAACTGTCACAGTAATTTTTTTCTATTCGCTTCAATTGTTCCAGGTTTACCAACCTGTCACGTCAATTTTTACGCAAAAATTCTCTCAATATAAAGATTGTATTTGTAACAATGTTATTAAGAATGACATTATTGGATCCATAAAAAGGTTGCGCTATTTAAATTATCTTATTATTTTTCGCACGATCAGTCACTATAATGTCCTCCGTAATCTTATGAAACTTGCTAGCATAGATGTTTCATGAATTATATACATACTTAATGGATTAAAAAATTAATATATGATCGTCACCTGTGGTCCAGACTGTCCAAACAGCTTAAGCAGCGCCAACTGTTGCGCCTGTTCCTGGCTCATAGACGGCTCGACCAGCAAGTTCGTGCTTTGCTCCCTCAGCTTACTCGTCGGTGTGGCCGCCTTGAATATATCCAAGTCTGAGTCCAGATCCGTACTCGGTGCCACTATCCTCTTGGGAACATCCTCATCGTCCCTTTCGTCATCCCCAAAGTCCAGCTCCAAGTGGAGCTCGCTACCAGCCTCGTCTAGCTTGGAGTTGAACTCGTTGAGGGTCTTGCTGGGTACGAACTGATAGATCTCGGGCGGCGGCAATGTCTTGGTCGCGGTTACGATACGCGCGATGTTGTACGTCTGCACGAGGGTCAGACGTGTCGTCGAATTGCCGCCGTTTGCCACCACCGGCAGCAGGTGAGTTTTCAGAAGAGTCTGAGTGGTCGAGAAGGTCTCGGTGATGGTTTCGAGGGGCGGAGTTGCCTGGCTGGGTTCCAGAATGATGGCTGGGAGTGTGGCGATCGAGGAGTCCAGGGGAAGGCTCGTCTCGTACGCAGCGCCTGTGTTCGCCAGGATGTTCTCGGTGAGGGGTTCCGTGGGTGAGGGCGAGGTGGACGGCTCCGCGGTCTGGAAGGACTTCTTAATGGTCGAGGTTACCGTGACGAAGCGCGTGTTGCGAGACGTGCCGACCTGGAATCGTCATGGTAATTTGTTTGTTTATGTTTGTGAAGTGTTCCATTCAGATATGTATATATGAGCAAATTTATAATTTCTCCACACTTAGACGGTGCAAAAAATAAAAAAAAAAAAATTTGAGGGCACACCTTTGTGACAAGTTTCTTCTCATTCTATAGGTCATAAAATATATAAAAAAAGCTCTTGAACATTAGAAAACGGTCTTGTGACACCGTTTTAGAAAAAAAATCCATTTTTCTTATGGAAATTTAACGTGGGAAAAATGGACGAAAAGTAGTCACTGATGATGAGCCAATAGTAAACCTTTAAAGTTGCCAACAAATATTCCACAAGAGAGCAATTAAAGTAGAAAAAAGAGCTTTAATTTAAGCTAAAGATCGTTAAAATCGGTCCGTTCTGCGCAAAGTTACGTGCATTTGAAAATCGCGAAAAATGGCCAAAAATGATTGAATTATACGTGGATTCGGAAAAAATCGCTCAATTTTGGTAATTTTTCGCGATTTTCAAATGCACGTAACTTTGCGCAGAATCGACCAATTTTAACGATCTTTAGCTTAAATTAAAACTCTTTTCTTCTACTTTAATCAGTTTTTTTTGTTGAATATTTGTTGGTACATTTAAAAGGTTACTATTGGCTCATCATCAGTGATTACTTTTCGTCCATTTTTCCCTGTATGTTAAATTTCCATAAAAAAATGGATTTTTTAAAACGGTGTTACAAGGCCATTTTCCAATGTTTGCGAGTTTTTTCGTATAGGTATTTCATGATCTATAGAATGAGAAAAAACTTGTCGCGAAGGTGTGCCTTCAAATTTTTTTTTTAATTTTTTGAACCCTCTAAGTGTGGACAAATTATGGATTTCCTCATATGTATTAATGTGCATCTGAATGGGAATCGTTCGTGTATCGTTTAAATGACTGCTCTATTAATATGCTAATTTGCAATTTGTAATAGGAATAAAAAAAAAATAATTGATGAATTAAATGTATTAACTGTACAAGAGGAAGTTACGAGAATTTCTAATATCCGATTCTTCGATTTCATACGCTTTTGAAGTACCTAACAATGTATTTTCTTCCAACGAGATAAGTGAAAGATATCATTAAGAATTTTTGTAATTTTTCTACATTTCATAATAAACAGAGGGGAGCAATTAGAGGCGGCGACGCGCAGTTTCCTTTTTTTCATTGCACTTGCAACCATGACTAATTCTTAATAAGGCCTTTTTTTATTATCCTAATTAAATAATAATAATAATTGAGTCGCTGAATAAACTTCAAATGAATATATTTCATACGTATAGCAATTTATACACAGGAGTTCAAGCTCTAAAACTAGAAAAGGAACAATCACCTTGAGACCATAACGTAATCTATGAATTGCACCAATCTACAAATCACGGAACGCCTACATTCTCCGCAATGAGACTTATATATATCATAGATATTAAAACGTAACGATAATACACAAATATACTGAAATTCCTGTCCTTTTTCATCCTACCGAAACAAAGTACGATATATACCCTCCGAGCTAAATTCAAGGAAATCCCATCACCATAACGACTCACCTCTAACTACACTTTAATGAAGCACGCATCATATTTCTCTTCTCGATCCCTGAGAAATTAGGAATAGAATCGCTTTTCTCCTGGAACCAAGGAAACGCAGCTCGCATAAGCGATTCAGCCGTCATTAACAAAACCTCTCTTGCCGGAAGTTCACTTACCCGAGCGCGATTACACTCGCGCGTAAAAATTACAAAGCCTGCGAGATACGCGTCCATTCTTCCCTGCGCTACACCAAAGTACATCCATTGCGCAAACCCTCGAAACAAGTGATTTGGCAATAGCATCTCTTCCCCGGGGCTATATACACATCGTGGGAGATGCGCGCATCGCTCTTAACCTTGGCGGCCGGATATAATGCTGCAGCGGAAGCGCGTGAAGTAGCCTAAGTGCGCGCGATTCGCGTGGGTTACGCTCACGATTATCGGCCGTTACGTCAGTGTAAGAAACACCCAGAGAGAGAGAGAGAGAGAGAGAGAGAGAGATGTCATTGTTATTGCGCGCGCTCTCTGCTCGTCTAGTGTATTATGTGTGTGCCATAGACGAATTTCGAAAACGCCGTTCCATTTCTTTGTTCTCTGACGAAACGTCGATCGACGGCTGCTATATATTTTTGTCTCGGTCTCTCGCTGGCCGATGATGTATGACATTGAGTGTGACGCTTACATAGCGCGCGCGCGCGCTCGAGCTATGCGCGCGGCGCGTTGAGAAAATATATAGATAATTGCCGGTTTACTACTGCGAGGGAATGCGTAATAATTGGACGGTTTATCTGATGTAAACGGGCCGATTACGCGGGCGTGCGTCTTTTGTTGTGTGTACGCGCGCCTTTCTTCCATCTCTCTCTCTCTCTCTCTCTCTCTCTCTCTCTCTCTCTCTCTCTCTGTCTCGTTGCTTATCGCGTGCGCGGTGGCGTATGGCGCGCAGAGCTTCCTGTTTTGCTTTCTCTCGTTTCGCGTGCAAATGAGAGGTGGATCGAGCGATCTCCGATCTTTCATTAATTTTAATGAATACGTACATGTTTGTACGCGTTCTCTCCCCGTAATTTTTTCCCCGATTAATTTTATCACGGTAGATCGGCCGTTGACACGATTTAATTCTTATAAGTACGCACCATTCATTATTCATCTGTTACTTCACAGCGCCTGTACGTATACGCAGTGGTACCTATGTAGGTAAGTTTCACCGAATGACATGCCAATTAAAAAGACGTTGCGAATCGCGTAATGACGTGATTTATTTGGGCTAAGTCGAGAAGCTATTATTCATGTGCGTGCGTGCGTGCATGTGTGTGTGTGTATGTGTGTGTATTGAAATCCTATTAACGAGTTTGACGCGTGTGCGACGATTCTCTTTCAGGTGTCTGCATGTGGATGGAAACACCTAAGGCTATACGAGTTTTTCACGATGCTCCGTTCGCCTGGAAATAGGGCGCTGTACACCTTACCTTGATATTTTCAAAGAGCGGAAGTCTGTATTGAGAAAAGAAAAAGAAGAGTAGTTTTAAGCACTCGTCATTGGACTCGTTAAGCGCCTGCTCAAATAGTTTCGGAAGGTTTCTCGTTACCTTGCGCTGGATGAGTCAGTATTTTTGTGTAGTCGACAGAGTCGTTCGAATTATAATGTTAGCCAATTGCAAGAGAAGCTATACTATGTTAAACAAGATAAACACAACGCTATATTCATTCCTAATTGAATCATATACACAGCTCAATCAAGAGGAAAAATCGAACATCCAGCCATTGGTCAATTTTCCCATTCATTCATTCGTGCGTTCGCTCGTTACCACACATACATGTACATGTGAAGAAAAAAAAAATCCTATACATACCTGGAACTCGTAGGGCGACTTGATGGTTGCGATCTCGAAGTAGATGTCATTGAAGTCCGCTGGAGTGGAGATCTCGATGTTGATAGTCTCGATCGGCAGGATCCTCTCACTGGGCTGCAGGGACGCTCCACCCTCGACTTGCTGCACACTGACATTAATCACGTCCTCGGATTCGCTCTCATCCAGCTCTCCGTCAAAATCACCTTCCTGAATCTTCCTTTGGCTAACCGGCACAGCCGCGTCTTCAGAGCTACCCTGCAGCTGTTGCTGTTGCTGCTGCGGTTGCTGGGGATTGGCATTAGTTACAGGTGCAATGGACGAGGTGGCGACATTTTGCTCTACATTGTTGGCAGCACCAGGGGGCCCGGCTGGCTGCTTCGGGTCGTCGTCGTTCTGCTTGCGGATCACGATACGAGGCTTGGGCGTCGTCTTGTACGACCAGCGGCCCTGGGTGCGCGGCAGCTTGGCCTTCGCCGAGGGATTCGACACTGGGGCCGAGGAGGAGTCGGACTTGGTACTCTTGTACTGCTTGGCGGGGCTCGTGTTGCCGGCTGGCCGGAAACCAGCGCGACGACGTGTGGGCCCGCCATTAGGTGGTTCCGTCGTTGTGGTTACCTGCTCCTTTTGTTGCTGCTGTTGTTGTGGTTGTTGTTGCGATTGCTGCTGCTGCTGCGATCGGTTCCTGATGGGGAATCGTTATGGGTCGATAAAATATGAGCGAGCGGTCAGTTGAAATGATTGACCAATGGGAAATTTGACGCGAGCTCAATAAGATCATTACGTTGTATGTGTATATAATATCAGCGTCTGTTAATTCACAAAGTTTATTAACTTCTGATTGCCTTGGTATCGATTTCGGCGTGAAAAATAGTTACTTCGTCGTTTCGCAATGCTATAAGATTTCAAATCAAACGTCAGATGTCAAAATCGAAAGGCGATGGATCGCGGCGCGATGACACGCAAAGTAGAAACAGCTGGGGAATGTGGCCAGACGCGACTAGTGAACGTGAAAATTATTGCGCGTACATCGTACTGGTTTCATAAAAAGAAATCGGCTATTTTCAAATGAAACAGATACTTAGGCAGTGTGCAAATTATTTCAAATTTCAAATAACACCTATATGTACGCAAGCATCGCTCTAAACAAACTCTTTCGCAACCGCAATTATATAGCTATTGTGATCAACTCATCGACCCCGATACGAAAACTTCTCTCTCCATCTCTCTCTCGAAAAGCCAGATGATCGCGCGACGAAACTCACTTGTAATTGGGTCGAGCGCCGGCAGGCCGATTCTTGCCACCGGGCCTGCTGGGCTGCTGTTGCTGGGCCGGCTCGTTGCTCTCCGTCTCGTCGACGATCTTGTTGCGAAATTTGGGCCTGACAGCACCACCGCCACCGTGTCTGCGACCGCCCGGTCGACCACCACCAAGACCTACCGATGATACACAGATATATATACACACAAACGCGTATAATACGTTTGACAATCGGCGTGACTCTCGAGCACGCGCCTTTCTTTTTTTTTTCTCGCCACGATCGTTTTGCGAAATTTCGAACGGTGTGTATATATATATAGGTAGGTGCTCGAAATGTGCTCGAGCATGTGTGCTGTCGACTGCGTTTCGAAATCGTATGCGGTGCGCCGTGCGGAGGAAAAAGTATGCGATTGGAATTGAGGAGGAATAACCAGATTATTGTGCGAGCACATGGCTGTGTGGAGGCATAATAAGAGTGGATTGGCAGAGGAGGATTAAGTGCGTGATAAATTGGGGATTTTATAAAGGGATTGCGTGCGGTAACTGTTTTTGTGTTTATATTTAAGGTGCATTTTTTTCTTTCTTTAATTGGGTGGTATATATTTTTCAGGCGAGAAGTAACGGAACTCGATTCAACAGTACGTAATATATAGTTGGCAAATTTAAACGGGATTCAATTTATGCTTTACTCGATAAATAACTTTAACGTATTTTGTAATTTTAAAATATATTGACTTATAAGAGAGCCTTTTGCAATAGTTTTATAAAACCTTTCTTATAGGATGGTGCCTTCAATTCCTAAAATAGATCAATGACGTACCTATTATAGTAATTTAATTTATATTAGATTTTACGTTCTTTTATTGCAACAATCGATGGTTATGAAATAAAAAATTTGACGTCAATTCATCTGTACACTAAATAAATTAAAAAAAAAACCCATTCTCATGTACAACCTCCGCCCCAATGAAAAGCTACATCACTCACTCTGCTCCTGCTGCGGCTCATCACCCTGTACGGACGGCTCGAGCGGTTGCTGCTGCTGCTGCTGCTGCTGCTGCTGGTTCTTGAACTTGCCGTGCTGCTGCGGTCCCAGAGTCTTCAGAATCCTCTGCGTACCGCTCGGCCTGATCTTGTTCCCGCTATTGCCCTCGACATTGTTGGCGGCGGCGGCTGGCGAATTGACGATGCGCGACGAACTCTGGAGCACCTGGGCGTACTTGCCGTTGATGTAGGTGCCGATAACGTTCGTCTCGTGCACCGTCGTCAGGCCATCCTTGACAATCGTGCCGCCGAGTTTCGTCACCAGGCCCGTGGGGTTCTCCTTGTCGCGGCGAGGCGTGGGCCGGGGTTTCACGAGGTTATTGTTCTTCGCCGACGGCCGGAGGTTTATCACCTGGAATCAGGGTGGTTTGAGGGTTTTTTATTTTTAGTTCTGGTGTGAGAGGAAAATTAGTTAAGGGATAGATGTTTGATATTTGAATACCCAACAATTTGTTAGTTAATTATCGCTTGTTAGTAAAATTCTGAATAATTGATAGGTATATTAAAATTTGTTTTTATTCTGTTAAAATTCTATTGCGTATAAACACTTGTACACGTAATAATTATACTAATTCTGGTCTCTGTACGAAATGCTTAACTATTGTAAAGTAAATCATTGATACAATTATAGAGCCACAACCGCTATAATAGTCAAGATAATTAATTCGCCTTTGATTAGTACCGCGTGTTTTTTCAATATTTCAAATCTGTAGATTCAAAAAGTGTCTCAAATACCATTACATTAAACAACACAATAATAGTATATCACAAAGAAAACCCATTAGAAAAACCTTCCAATACCGTGGCACCACCCACAACTCAAACTCCCTCCTCATCCATCCTACAATCAACCCGCTATATAATCACAATCCACCAACCCACAGCTCTCCATCACCCGTGCGCATATAGCCACCCGCAATCAACCTTTATAATTACATAAGCGAATCGAAACCCCGGGTCGACAGAGTAGAAAGTCTCTATACTACTGCTCCTATAATATACACTATATATTATCGTTAAGCTAAAACCTCCCGCGCGCGGCGCAAAAACTGTGCGTTAGAAAGGGCACGCGAGTTAGAGGTTAATTAAGCGGTGAGGTGGAAGGGAGGTCGCGTGGAGCCGATCGAGGCCGGAGGAGATCGCGATCGGTATGCGCGCGCAGTGTTTTTTTTTTCTCTTTGAAGTCCTCGCGTGAGTTATTATATATATATACACACACACACACACACACACACACACACACACACACACACACACACGTGGGAACAAAAACGCGTGTGCGAGTGGGGTAGTGCGATTGAGCTTTGCTGGCCGACGTCACGCGCGTATCTATATACGCGTCCTTCGCGAAATTCAAAGTCGATGATGCATTCCGTTCACGCCCGCGCGCGATCGCGCGGTTATACATGTGCGTCAGCTATTGAGTATAGGTATTGCCGCGCGCTGTCACCGCGTGCAAGCCTCACGCCGAGACTTTCGTTTTCTGCGATAGACGTCGAGTTTATGTATATACATGTTCGACGGTGTTTTACGAAAAAAAAATAATTTTAATCGACAAGCGTGTGTTTACTGTATTAATTGGATTTTGAATTCTTTCGAGATCTTAATGATGCATCAGTGTTTTAGGTTTGGCTCCAAATCCTTTGTTTTTAATTGGTTACCTTTAAAAAATGGCAATGAATCGTAAATAAAATGGTTTGTTTTCCTCTGTATAACAACTATATAAGAAACGTTTTTCTATATGAGTATATATGATTAGTATAATCATGCAATTATTTTAATAGAACTTCTGAAGCCAATGTTAGTTTCGTAAACTCAAGTTATCGAATGAAATTGAATTTATGTTCAATCCAGCTTCCACATGAGTAGGTATATTATAACTAACGAATGTTCAGTTGATAATTTTTAAATAAATCATCAAAATTAAACCATCATGTAGTCTTGAATTATTAAACAATTATATTCAAACAAAGAACCTTAGTAGAACTCTTAATATTAAAACGTGCACATGCACAAATCTTAAACGACGAGCCAGAAAAATGTTTCCACCCAACCTGTATATATATACACACCTATCATAACGGTGCAAAAACTCCGGCACGTTTAACCCGCTACCCGAAAACATACACACGGCATCCCGAAAAAATGCTTCTCATGTCCACCGCGTACGTATATATATAAGATCCGAGCATCCAGATAAAATCGTGTGCGTGCGTGCTCGACGATACATAATAAACAGGGGACAAGAGTGCTGCTTATACTCAGAAGCATACACGAGGTATGTACAAAGATATATGGTTGTTACAATATTAAATCCCAATACCTTGTAGGTCTCGTCGACGACTTCGGTCGGCTGCTTGGACAGGAAGTCGTACTCGGGCTCGGCGAGGTTGTTCTTAACGCCGGGCACGTCCTCGGGCTTCGGGCTCACCTCCACCACCGTAGACAGCACCGGGCTCTTCGTCGACACGATTTCGACGCGCGTTGACTTTGCGCTCTGCGAACACACGCATACATTTCTTTCTCTCTCTTTGCATGACTGCTGCGCGTTCGTTGGTTCTTTCTCTTTTTTTGCTAGGCTTTTGTTCTCGCGAGGCGAGAGGTTTTTTTCGCGATTCTTTTTTGCATTCCGCGCGAGCGTGAAAGTATATATACAGTTGAATGAGTCCGGAGGACGTTTTTGCGGGGAAGCATATATTATATGTATAGTATTGTATGATGATAATTTTAATGATTATTTAGGTTTTTAAATGTGCATTATATATTAATTTTGTAGATGTCATTGTGGATGTCTTACAAATGTCTGTAGTGAAAAAACTATAAAAACAACGGCCTTGTAAGGTGCAGAACGCAGGAAAAGGTAAAGTTACATTGCTAATTTTATTATATTTTTGCCCCTTTTACACTTTGAATAAAGTGAATAAATTTATAGAATTTTACAATTACGCAGTCCTATTTAAATAAAAATTAATCATCTCTATAAACTTCTTAGCCAAACACGCGAAAAAGAGCTGTACGATTGTGTTAAGTTATTCAATTAATTAAATAAAATAGTCCTATAAAACTTGCTTTTTAAATTTAAACCTGCACACCTACGAAAAAAAAGGTCCCCTTATCTGCATCTTCGGCCAATTCAACAACAACTTTACGCATATTGCAGAAAATTTCCAACTAACGAGTAAACAAAATAGTTGAAAGAAAATAAGATAATAGCCCACACAGCAGAACCTGCATCTTTTCTTTTCGATACGCAAAACGCATGCCTATTAAGTGCAGATTTATGTTTCGCGCGGCAGGAAAAATCCAAAGTCGACAGGGGCGAATACCGAGGCGAGATTTGTATTATTGGCGCCGCAGTGCAGGAATTCGCGAGGAATAACGCGAGTCAAGCTATATATATATACACTCGCGGCGACGAACCGGTTTCCCCGCGGCTTCCTTCCGTCCGTTCGTTCGTTAACTGGTCCGAGAGGTCGGAGGTCGATTTGCGCGGGTATCTTCTTGTGCCGTGGGCGTTATTTTATTGGGAGATGAGGAAACAGTGGGACGGTTAAGTAATTTTCGAGAATTCAACGTAACGTTCAATTAGAATTTTATAGAAGGGAAAACTTCACAAAGCAATGCACGGTTTGTTTTCTATGCGCGTCGAATTGGTTTAGCCTACTTTTTACCGCGGCTGCGGATATGTATTCGCATTACGGCACATTACGCTGACTGCAGATTATCTAATCTGACGTTAGATCAAGATTGAAGTGAATTCCGTGCAGCGGAGCGATTCCGTGGAGTAGATCTACTTTGCTTTACGAGCCGTTTCGTATACAATTACCTATATGTAATTACACATGTATACTTACGTTTCCTTTTAAAAATTCACGTTTATTTGTATCTCTATTTCAAACATCGTCACGGTTATCAAAGACACTGTTGAGTACGTAACACGCGCTCCTGAATTATATTTTTTCTCTTATATACGACCTGTACGCCTTTTTCCTCACCTCGACCTTCTTCGACTCATCGGCTTGGTTGACGACGTTCTGCTCGATCACCGAGTTCACCACGATCTTCGTGTCCTTCTTCGTCTCCACGCTCTTGTGCGTCTTGCTCGGCTGGATGTCGACGTTCTTCTTCTCTACCTTTGGTTTCGTCTCTATCGACGGGCTCGCCGATTTCGCTTCGCGGGTTCCCTCTGCAATACGTAAATTACATTCATATTTTTTAAAAGTGAAACCATGCAAGTAATGGCTAATCTTGCCCGAGAAACAATCGAGTTAAGGCGAATATATACTGCGCATTTATGTTAATTGCCGTGCTGTTGCAACCGCGAGGGAGATATGTTTATCGATATTTCGTTTGATACTCTTTCCAAGAACCAACATTCTCACAGTCAATAAAATCTGCTCGACAATTCTGGCATTTAGCAGCAAAAAAAAGGGCGTTAATGTTTTTTTCTCTCGAACGAGTACACATACTATTATACATTATAATACAAACGCGAAACTTCCATTCCCCGAATCCACGAATGCTATTCTTCCAGCGAAAGATTTCGCCGTGTGCATGCAGCATTGCAAAAAAAAAAAAACGATCGGGGGGAAAAATCGTTTTGAAATTATATACAACCTACTCGCGCCTATGTATACACGATCCGTGAGAAAATCATTTCTAGCACCGCGCCGACTCGACGCATCCCAATCGCCGCCCTCGAGGCGAGAGACAAAACATTTTGAAATTCATAGTACATATACCTTTACAACAACACGCGCCTATACGTCTATATCTATATAGCTTATATATACTTTTGCGCGGCTGCGCATTCGTGCGCAGAGAGAGAGAGAGAGAGAGAGAGAGAGAGAGAGAGAGAGAGAGAGAGAGAGAGAGAGAGAGAGAGAGAGAGAGAGAGAGAGAGAGAGAGAGAGAGAGAGAGAGAGAGAGAGAGAGAGAGAGAGAGGATGCCTCGAAAGGCTGCAAGTCACGGCCCGGAGAGACGGGAGCCGAGACACCGAAAAGAAAACGTCGAAAAGGTTGTATCGCGACGGGGAAGGTCGATCCCGCACCAAACTTCCCGTGCACCGTGAGACGGCATTATGGAGAATAACCGCCCGCGCACGCGCACACCACCTTGACATTAGGGACAACTCTGCCCCGCGGACCATTGCCGATACAAATTATTGTTATTGTTTCGTTGTTATTCCGCCATGTGCTGACGCAATACTTACTTGTCTATTGTACGCGTACCTACATACACGTATTATACACACACACACACACACACACACACACACACACACACACATATATATATACACACACACACACACACACACACACACACACACACACAAGAAAATGATGGTGCGTTGCACGCGCGTAGGAAACGAAAGGCGGCCCTATTAGATAATAAACGCGAGCGAGCGCGCACGCACGCGTGCAATTCTCGCGGCAGCGACGGCGTTTTATCCCATTGGGCAATCTCTCTCTCTCTCTCTCTCTCTCTCTCTCTCTCTCTCTCTCTCTCTAAACGCATTGCGCGCGCCTTTTTATTTTTCCGCAAAGCGGCGAGGGGGGTAGAAAAAAAAATCGTAGAAAGCGCGAGCGAGCGAGCGAGCGAGCGCGCGGTGAATGTCGGTGAATGTCGGATAAGCGCCCGAGTCTGCGGAGAGTAGAGCAGAGCAAGGAGAGACTTTCCCGCAAAGCAGGCAGATATGTATATATATTGTACGTTGGTGGATGTATAGTATAGTGGTCGATGGTTCTGCGATTGAGTGCGGATATATTGGGCGGTCGGGATGAATTTATCGGGTTGGTTAAGTTTTTATTTTATGGGTGTGTGTATAGGTATATAGGTATATATGTGGAAGTTGTTATTGCCGGTCGTTTTTAGCGCGTGTTTCTCACGTTTTCATTTTTCAACCTTTTTAATACAGATTTTAAATTCTCACAATTTATATATACGAGTGAATTATTGGATGTTCGCCGGCGTTTATTAGTAAATAGTAAAATATTAAAATAGTATTTAGTTTTTAACGCCGAAATATATAGGTATATGGTTATTCATATACAAATATTATATATTGAATATATAACCTGTATACACGTTGAAAAATTGACTCCCGATGGAAACATCTGTTCTAAACCTTGTTTTCACAATGTTCCTCCTCTCCACAACCAAGAATCACACTTCACTATATATAAGTGTGTATACAAAACGGCGCAGACGAGGCATTCGCGAAGCCGCGCGGCTCGCTCCAGATAAGAGTTATATAGGGGAAGGTGGGGCTATATGGGCAGTGGAGTTATATGGGCTTTGGCGATGTTTAAAAAATGAGAAACTATTTTTAGCCGTAAATTTTTTAGCTTGTAGTTAAAGTTGTAACAAATGTATTGGAAATGGTAGAAAGTGAAACAATCGAGCATAAATAATTTAAGAAATAAAATACCCATATCGCCCCACTTGAAAGTTTTTTTTGCAGTATGGCCGACTGACTCCATTTGATTTACACGGGAAACCCATAATGCCCCACCTCAAACTGCGTGGGGCGATATGGGTTTTCAAGTGATCGCCTCCTTTAGATTGATACATTTTAATATCTTTGTATTAATGTAAATTTTGAAGTGTACTTATTTGTAGATGGAGAATCGCTGAATACTTTAAGCGTGTTACAGTTTTCTTCAGAGTTCGATTAATATTTTTAATAGCGAAAATGTCCATATAACCCAATGAAGTGTCCATATCGCCCAACCTTCCGGTACCGACTTTTCGCGGCGGAATATCGCCGACCCAATCGTTCATCGCTCTTCTCTCCTCTGCATTATTGCGACAACGCGACCGCAGAGAGATAGAGAGAGAGGCGAATCCTCGCGCGCGGATAAGAAAACCGCTGGGAATACAATCATTACGGGTATACCCGGGGTTCTTGATTGAGGAAAAGTTGTTTGCTTTTGGGAAGATTGAGTTTAACGTGCTGAGAAAAAAAAAAAACAGGATTTCGATGATTTTAATAAAAATGTTTGCCCGAACCGGGGTATATACATATAATTATATGCTCGAGACGATTTATCAGAGTTTTTACGGTAGTTGGGTATACCTATGTTATAAAGTTATATATTAAAAAAAAAGTTGTTTCGACTCACGCGTGTCGGAATATTTATCGCGTTTATACGTTGTTATTGCTGCCAGTAATATAATGGATATGTAAAATATGTACGCTGATTATTTTTTATATAGAAACTAAATCACGTCGTTTCTTATATAAGGCATTTATAACCGTTCGAGGACGACAATAAAAGTTCGAGTATCGAAAAATTGCCGGCTCATCGACGTCTAATAAAAATTGACGCATTTGCAGTACGCACTTTGCTAAACACCATAATAATAAAGAAAAATGCAATAGCGCGACGAAGCAAGCGATTCGGAACGTTATTATATATACCGCGCTTTTACGTCGCGGCGGGTCTCTCTCGAAAAAGAAAGTGTCATCTCAGCACTCTGCATTCCGAAAGTGAAATCCCAAAGTCCCGATGAAAAAGAAAAAGAAGAGGAAGCAAGACGGAGAGCGCGAGGATTTATCGTTTTCACTTTTACAAAGGAGTCGTTATAGTCGAGGTGTCGGTTTACAGCGTCAGCGGACCCGGTTTTTTTGTTTCTAGTAACTCGTTTCCAAATGGCAAATGTCAGATGAGTTTCCCTCGGGCGAGTTCTCGTTATGATGCCGATTTCGTTTCTACAGACTTTTCGGCAACCGCCGATAGTTGATTGCCTTTAATCGCCGCTTGGCAACACGCGAAAAACACGCGTATTAAAGCGTAACTACCGATACCCCGAGAGCCTTAGAGAGACGCCGAATTAGAATTCCTCGAAATTACTTTCCAAAATTACACGCCGGAGAGAACAGTACAGGTACATATATCACAATCGTGCTCATCGTTCCATCAGACGGTGCGAGGTGTGTTTCGAAACGTTGCGCGGCAGCAGCCACAATGGGACGAACTGGTTCACCGCCACGGCGAAGGCGGACCATAATGACGACTTCTTCTTCTTCTTCAGCGCAATCTTTTATGACGCGGTAGGCACGCATCGAAAAATTGTCGAGGTGGAAGATCCAATCACCGGGAGAAAACGCGCCGGGTGATTACTGTGATTCGCTCGAGCGCTAGTCACGAGCTGCGGTGGTATAATATAAGTATAATGTATAGTGATTCGAAGGTTTCTTCAAATTGGGACGGAAAATTTGAGTAGGAATAAGTAGGAAAATCGGCTTCGTGGTATTATAAAAATATTTTCTTTTGGTTCAACGTAAAAGTATCGTATATATTTGTCATACTGCAGAATTTCATTTTCTAATTATTATGTTATCTCGATGTTCTAAAGGCATATCAGTAGAAATTATTTTAAAATTATGTATGATAAAACTAAAAATAAGATTTTTTTAAAATCCGGGTTCAAATAATGGATTTATGGAAAGAAATTGTTGTCTCTATTGCTATAACCATTTCTATAATAGCTATAGATTCTTGATTACCAAAATATTCTTATATAACGATCTTGTTCAAATATGTGAACAACATATAAAGATTTTAGAATTTTTAAAATTGAATATTTTTAGAAATCATTACACATAGAATGTTTCAAGTACATTAAGACATAAATATCAAGCTAAGAAAATAAAGAATCAAATTTTTGTTTTAAATTAGGTTCATCAGATAGCAGGATTGCGTGCAGAATAAGTAATAATGCTATACTTCCTAACAAATATAATTTTAGATTTATATATAAATCGCACATAATGTATCTTTCAATCACGTATATGAGCTATTCCCAAAATTATTTCCCTCTTACGTCTCTAAAAAAAATTCAAAAAATTTTTTGAAGGGACACTCATCGGACAAGTTTTTTCTTGATCTTTAAGCTTTTTTGAATGTGAAAAAATATGTACACGATCAATTTAATTGTATCATTTTTTGGCGACACTTTTAAGTCAATTTTGAATTTTAAAAAATTGACGGAAATTTTACCTTTTTTTCTAAACGACGAAATTTGAAAAAGGGATTTAATTTTGAAGACACATCTATAGGGCAAAGTTTTTCTTGTTCTTTAAGCCTTTCTGAATGTGAAAAAATTTATTTACGAGCCCAATTGACTGGTATACTTTTATGGCGCTACTTTTAAATCTAAAAATTAAGGAAAATTTCGCCTTTTTTCTAAACGACAACACTTATAAATACACTGGCATCTGCCTATTTGATCTTTGCATAAATAATTATCTACACTGAAATTATTACTTTAAAAGTTACAGTTTTCTAAGAAATAATCTTTATTATAACTTCCCAAATAATTTGCTACAAGCGATAATTCAATAAATATCTGAAAATATGTAATATCAATCTTTCTTCAATCATGACATCAGCTTTACATATGCAATGCATATTGTAATTGAAATAACTAACAATAAGTAAATACTTGCAGTCTTGTTGAGCCGCGGTGGCTCATGGGTAAGAGCCCGGCGTCCCGTCCGGGAGACTCGGGTTCGATTCCCGGCCGGATACCTCTGACTTTTTTTCGGATGAAAAAATTGATCATGTGCCTCGGTAAGACCGCGGCCCGCAGCCTCCCTATTAATGCACTTTCTGGTCGCATGGCAGAGTGAACATCCAAGTAACAAAATAGGCAGTTTTTAAAACTTAGATGGCAAGTGGCAACCGCTCTGCCGTACCGACAGATAACATTAATGGTGTTTAACGGGGTGCCATAGTCCTACCATTACCGACCGAGCAATTCACACAGTTTCAAGCTGATTAAAAATAAAATACGTCGAATCACAAAAAATCAAGAGAACACTCTTCTGTGTTTTTTAACTTTCTATCATTCAGTCAAAGTTTGGAGTCGAAATATCAAGTCATTTCTGCAAAAACTTTGAACAAACGAAATTTAATTTCGTTCAAAGTTTTTGAAAAAACGGCTTGATATTTCGACTCCAAACTTTGACTGGATGATAGAACGTTAAAAAACACAGAAGAGTGTTCTCTTGATTTTTTGTGATTCGACGTATTTTATTTTTAATCAGCTTGAAACTGTGTGAATTGCTCGGTCGGTAATAGTACGAGTAAGGCATCCCCTTAAGCCGGCAGGCAGGGGAGGATAACCTGCAGAGCTTGTTTTCTCTAACATATTCAAGTTTGACTCCTCTGCCCACTGTTTCTGGTGTGGGTTTTCCCTCGTGGCATTGAGGTTTTCCCACACCGCAGGAGGCGTGTGCAAGCGCGAACCCTGGGCGAATGCAGGAATAGTGTTGTGGGATATAGGGAAGGGTGTTAGGATCAAACGCACCCACGCCAAGGCGATGGGGGCGTGCCGTATACGGGCGTTTCTATAGAAACCCTGCATAGTGGTATACGGGTAGGAATATGGAATAAGAATATATATACACACACACACACACACACACGCACAGTCTTGTTTATAGTGCAATCAATTATTCAGTTACACAAAAATCTTTTGAGAATAACATTGCCAATAACCCTGGTAGAAATGCTAATCAACGGTTGACGAACCATTTGTCAATTTTTAAATTAAAAACGTCACACCATAATTATGTTGCTATTGTCGACGAAGAATAACTATTTATACATGTGGAAATATTATATTGTAGATGCTTTAAAATATAGTGATAGTTTTAAATAGTTTTAATTAAATTTCGATGTTAATCTTAAGTAGAAATGCTTCCATTTGATTAACATTTTAACCAACGAAGTTGGTCTATTTTCTACTAGGGAATTATTTAAAAGATAGTTGGATTGTAGTAATTTATAATAAGGAATGGCATCCTGGCGTAATTCTCAAAATCGAAGAAAACGTATTAACCCCCCCCCAAGTTTTTCGCGCGCAAAGAAAACCATTTCTCATGCACTGAGAAAAAAGGTGTTAGTACTGTTAACTATATTACATAGTAAAACTGAGTATTATTGCCTTATCTATGTTTTTTTTATAAAATGAACTATAATATGTTAATAATAAATATATTTACATAATTCAAACGACTATAAATTATAGTAACTGAATTATTGCACATTTAAATGAATTTTTAGTAAACTTTACTATATTTATTTAGTATAATATAATAAATAATATAAGCTCGCTGCACCTGAATATGAGAAAGCCGTGCAGAAACTCGGTGTTGGTAGCGGCTGCTTTCGCGAAAAGATAAGACTAAACCGGCGAGGGCCAGCCCTGTTACAAATATTTTCCTTACAATTTCTTTAATATTTCAAATTTTACTATATAATATAGTACCCAATAACATATTTATAGCAATCTCCATCATAATTTTGTTGTTTATATCACTATAAAATATAGTTGTAGCCAAATCAAACTATATTTTACAGTACTTTTATGTGAAAATATACCATATTTTTTCCTCAGTGTGGTCAAACAAGTGGATAACGTCCAAAAAGTATTACTGGCTCAAATATTACGTAGAATTGAAGCTCCATTTAAATATAAGGATAAAGGGAAACAAGAAACAAATACTTTCCGCTGTAGCGATAAGACATATAAATATGTTGATGAGACAGCTAAAAATTGTAAACTTTACGAGCTATGAATTTATTTATTCAGACTTATTTTATAATTTTCATATAATTAATAAATGGAATGACTGATGTTCTTTATTTACGTACAAGAGGAGTACCCGGGATGCGGGTCCTAGATTTTGCTAAAACTGCAGGAGGTGATTTTATTTGACAAATAATTAGCATATACATATCTCAGGATTTTTCGAATGGGCCTTTGATTCTGATATCCAAGCTATTTAATTTTTAAAATAAACTATTATTGATAAAAATGGTCTCTCTTTCTTTGACCATAGCTTTCTTTGATATAAGCCTTGCAGAGTTCAAAAATATTTATTTCTCGCGAATTAATAGACTATTAAAGATGGATTAAGAAAATGGTTGAAAATACCACCAAAAAATTGCTTGAAAAATGGAAAATTTTTAACGATTTTCATAATCCATCTTCAATAGCCTACACCTTTCCGAGAAATATTTTTTCAATCCGCTTTTAGATTCTTTTTCGCTCGTTTTCGTGAATTGTATATTATTCAATGCATATTGAAATAACTGACAAGGAGAGCACCAGAGATGCGGATCCCGAATTTTGTTAAAACTGCAAGAGACGCTTCTATTTGACAAATAATGAGACATGTTTCTCAGGTTTTTCTGAATAGGCCTTTTATTCCGATATTCAAGCTATTTAATTTCCAAAATAAACTGATTTTGATGAAAATGATCTCTCTCTTTCTTTGATCATAGCTTCGCAAATATACAATTTACGAAAACGAGTAAAAAAGAACCTAAAAGTGGATAGAAAAAGCTTTGATTTAAGCTTTGCATCGTTAAAAAATATTCATTTCTCGGAAAGGTGTAGGCCATTGAAGATGGATTAAAAAAATCGTTAAAAATCTTTTTGGTGGTTTTTTCAACCATTTTCTTAATCCATCTTTAATAGTCTATTACTTCATGAAAAATAAATATTTTGTAACGATGCAAAGCTTATATCAAAGAAAGCTATGGTCAAAGAAAGAGAGATTATTTTTATCAATAATAGTTTATTTTGGAAATTAAGTAGCTTGGATATCAAAATCAAAGGTCCATTCAGAAAAATCCTGAGATATGTATATGCTAATTATTTGTCAAATAAAATCACCTCCTGCAGTTTTAGCAAAATCAAGGACCCCGTATCCCTGGTGCTCCCCTTGTTCGTAATTTCAATTACAACATGCATTGAATACGATATTGCATACTTTCAGATATCTATTGAAATATCGCTTGTAGCAAATTATTTGGGAAGTTATAATTGTAATAACGATTATTTCTTAAAACACTGTAATAACTTATAAAGTAATAATTTCAGTGTAGATAATTATTTATGCAAAGATCAAATAGGCAGATGCCAGTGTATTTATAAGTGTTGTCGTTTAGAAAAAAGGCGAAATTTTCCTTAATTTTTAGATTTAACCTTCAAAGGACGGGGATTTGGGGTTATTGATCTCTCTAAGAAAATGCATAAAAAACATATCTGATATTGGGGTATTCTCGTGGGTGAAGTGACTATCATGGGTCGAGCGACTATAGTGGCTTTCCCGTCCTTTAAAGGTTAAAAGTAGCGCTATAAAAATATACCAGTCAATCAGGCTTGTAAATAAATTTTTTCACATTCAAAAAGGCTTAAAGAACAAGAAAAACGTTGTCCTGTAGATGTGCCTTCAAACTTAATCCCCTTTTCAAGTTTCGTCGTTTAGAAGTCAATTTTAAATTCAAAATTGACTTAAAAGTGTCGCCAAAAAATGATACCATTAAATTGAGCATGTGCATATTTTTTGTTCACAAAAACGTTCTAATGAAAAGTAAATTATACCGCCACAATAAATAACCACTTTTACAATGAATTATCGTAACATTGTCAACATTCCACATCCCCATACTCGAAAAAATCGCAGTAATATTCCTCAACCGAATTTTTCCTCCCCACCTCCACCCCCATCACAATCAACTTCCTTACCTGGTGGTGCACTCTCGGGACTGAACACCATTACAGTGTTAGCAATGGTGGTGGTGAAGTCGAGAAATCCATAGACCGTCTGCGTGGTGAAGTCGTTGGCGGGCGCGGGTGCGATCGCCGGCTCGGGGCTGCTCGCCGCCGCAGCTGCTGCTGCCGCGGCCTCCGCGCCCTGGTAGATCTGCGCCGTAGAGCCGCCGATGCAGGCCGCCGCTGCTGCGAACACGAGAAAGAGAGAATCGCGTCACGCTCTATTACTCGGTGCTACGTTTACCACCTCTCGGTGTCGGGCAAAAAGCAACACGAGGCATTAGCATAGAGTCCAAGCGATTGTGAAGGAGAGAGAAAAAGTGCAGCGGCAAGACGGTGTATATACATATATGTAAGCGCGTGGGCGTGCCTCTCGTGCCGTGGAATTTCGCAATTTTCACACGCAGCGCATTCTTTGGCATGGACGTACTCCAGTGCGTATAAGAGCGTATAAAGGTTGGTCGAAATTTTATCTGCGGTTGGTAGGGAGAATTTGGTGGACAGTTTCATTTTTGACATCGAAAATCGAAGAAGGATGTCCGTGGAGAATTATACTTTAGTCTTATTGCTTAGGCTATAAAGCAATATAATCTTAAAATAATAATATATTTTTTATTTGTTCAATATCATCCGTCGTTGTTATTAGATGTAAAACACCGATTGACTGAATTAAGAGTAAACTATTTTACCACTGATAATTCGATTACTATTTTGCTTTCATCTTTTGGACTTCCATCTTAATAAATCCATTCATAATTTCCATGCTCTTACAAAATATTTAAAAATATTCTCTCTACAGTAAGCACTGTGAGACACCCGATTACATTTAAGCCATCCACATACATGACTTTCAAGTAAATGAATTTATTTAATCACTGATGACCACACAAGTCAAAATTATTGTTATTTCATATTATAGAATAATAAATTTTCCAAACGATGAAAATTATTGACAATTGCATTTATCAAGTTGATTCACGTAATCAGTATATTATCACTCGGCCAAACTTTCCAAAATTATCAATCCAGTTTTCATATTTTTTATATAAGACTCATCCAATTTCCCTATAATCTTCCACATAAATATCATTTATTAAATTACCAATAAGTCCCACCAAAATCTCATTGAACTTCGAAATGAATTTCAGGTCTCGCATATAGGCATCCCTCTATCTCCTATCGCCATTAAAAAAAAACTTCTCCCTACCTTCCCGACATAAGGAAAAGCCTCAGACAAAAGAAAATCCTCTCCCGAGCTATATAGCATGCTACCCTTCATTGCGAAAATATGTATACCTTCCACTCCCTTGTGCGTACATACATAATACCTACGTCAGCCCACACGCGACCGCATTGTGTCCTTGGGCGGCTGCTGGAAAAGTGGACTAGAAAGGCGAGCAGCAGATATCATAGTCGTCGTCGACTTCCTGCATCGACCGCGATTTTCGCGCGGCATTTTTAACCCGCAGGCGAGCCTGCTACGATAATAGAGTATATATCATGCGCGGCACGTGACTCGTGTGTTTTAGCGCAGGCACGTGCGCGACGACGACGACGACACGCTCGTGTGGCTTTTCAGTGCGCGCACGCGTCGCGTGATCGGGAAATTCTTTAGCAGCTCTCCTGCGTGGAGGTTATTCACTCGTTATTAAGGTAAAAGTACCAATAGATGGACGCTTAGTGAAGCTAGAATTTTGAAGTCATATTTTAAATGCGAAATATTATTAAAAATGCACAGAATCAGTAGCCAATAGAATTATTATTACTTTTTACTTGCGAAAAAAGTATTTAATTTGTGAAAATAAGCTTTTATGATAGAAAAATTAATTAAATTATGAATACATGCTTGTACTAGTAGTTGGACCGTGCTAAAAAGTCATGTACTAGTGGTCGAAATTGTTAGTCCCAATACTTGGACCATATAATTTGTACTCTATATTTATTTTGATTTTTATGTAAAAATAATAAAGTCGCTAAATTTTGGACTGGAAATACTTTTTAACGCTAAATCAAACGTTAATAATATGAAATTACAGAAAATCAATGTATAATAATCATATTATGGTTTTCCAACCTACTAACTCTACCAATACGTAGGAACCCTAATCATCAAAACATCGGTGAAATACATAGGGCCAAGTATTGGGACATGACGTT
Organism: Torymus aiolomorphi; assembly: GCA_036365515.1. Lineage (NCBI taxonomy): Eukaryota > Metazoa > Arthropoda > Insecta > Hymenoptera > Torymidae > Torymus > Torymus aiolomorphi. The sequence continues at coordinate 27,911,629 of CM070875.1, read as the reverse complement.
TAAACTGGTACTAGTAGATAAACTTGAATTATTTTTATTAAAAACAATAATTATTAGGCTTCTAACGACTGTAATTGAATTCGATGCATCTTAGAAGTGTCTTAAAACTTTCAAGAGTAAAGATTTACTTCAAATTTATTTAAAAAATACCTAAAAGGCGAGTCATGAATCCTTACGAAATCATTAAGGACCTCCCATAGAAAGCCGTGATCCCCGCGAGTAGCATTTTCAAATCGTCTTTATAAGTATTAAATTTTCACTAAGAGTAATAATACTATTTAAACAATAAGCATTAATTATTTTAGAATCATCTTATAGAATAAAATATTATCCAACTACTACACATTCTTTAAAGTAATTGAATATTTATCTAGATGGCCACGTACTGGGCACTGGCCGTTCATTGGTACTTTTACCTTATATAGGTATACACACACACAGAGTGCGCGCTGATTTATCGGCGATCAACTATCAAGTCGGTCACGTTTTTGAAGGGTGGCGCGCGCGCACGGATTGATTGCTTTTCAGGTGGGGTATGGCCTTTTTCATCGGTATTCAAGTGGTTTCGATTGATATGGCGCGCGCGGACGCATGAATTTTTAATTAACAGTAATCACGAAATAACTCGCGAGTAAAGTAGTAGTTTTTACTCATTTGCATGTAATTTCACGTTTATATCGCGAAAACAGCCTCCATAGCTCGTAAAAATTAGAGAAACGTATACTCCTTTTTCCACTATATGCGAATTATGAAAAAAGTACATATACACGCGGCAATTTGTCACGACATAAAGCATAGATAATCAACGTCCTAATCCAGCGATTCACAGTTCGCCTACAATCGAGAGTTTCTAAAGTTATCATATCCGTAAATTACAGCGACCCGGCGTCTGCGTACATACACAAGTGCTAGGATAGCTGTGCGAACGATCAGCATTTTCACTGACACACTTAGGATCCGCGCACGCGCGCGCGTTAGCTCGTTTTTTGCTTTTACTTTTTCATTTTTTTTCTTCCTATCTTCGTCGCGTTATCGATAGTTCTTTCGATCTCGACTTGTTTCGTCTGCCCTGCTAAAAGCATCCAAGAATAATATTTTGGTTCTAGCTTGATCCTCGTCGCTCTTTAATCCAATCTCCACGAGCTGTACACTTATAATACAGATACAGCACAGCGCATCTATATAATAGCGAACCCATTCTCAGAAGCAATAGAGAGAGAGAGAGAAAGACACGAGCCATTGCTTTCTAATTTTCTCGCGGCTATGTTGCTCTTACGCGGTCATTTCGAATTCTTTCGTTATATAGACTGCTACTGTCGTTTTCAAAACGTTACAATACTCAAGTACATAATGGGCTGTTAAAGTGTTCCATTGTGACGTCACGCCCCAACAGTTGCGTTCTCGCTTTGTACATCTAACGTCATTGCTCACCCTGCATATAACTCGACGCCGAATCGTTAAGTCTGCCGGGTGCGGGCAATTTTCTCGGTAATCCGTGAAAAGCGGCCGCCGATATACCCCCGCGAGCGGATTTGCGCACATCTTAAGGGGGTGCCATAGTCGTATCATTACCGACCGAGCAATTGGCACAGTTTCAAGCTTATTAAAAATGAAATACATAAAATCACAAAAAATCAAGAGAACACTTCGCTGCAGTTTTGAACGATCTATCACCCAGTACAAGTTTGAAGTCGAAATATCAAGTGGTTTTTGCAAAAACTTTGAAAGAAACCGAATTTTGTTTTGTTCAAAGTTTATGCAAAAACCCCTTTATATTTCGACTTCAAACTTCTACTGAGTGATAGATCGTTCAAAACTGCAGCGAAGTGTTCTCTTGATTTTTTGTGATTTTATGTATTTCATTTTTAATAAGCTTGAAACTGTGTCAATTGCTCGGTCGGTAATGGTAGGACTATGGCACCTCGTTAAACGAACTGAGAGGGGAGTTTGCCTTACGTAAATGCGGAATCTATACATTGGCAATGTAACACCATATTATACGCTTCATGTAATTCTAACTTAATTAACAGCTGAATAGCACGCGTGTCATTCGAAAAATAGGCTCTGAATGATAATTCAGACAGAAGGTGCATTTATTCATCAGATCCTATGTTATTTTCAATCACTGATTTCTTACTTCTGAAGCTCTGAATCTTCACAAAATTTGAATCAGAGCTTCGGTTCACTTTAATATAGCTGTCACCCAAGTATCAAACGATTTTTATTTTAAATTCTAGTACCGAGGATATACTCATTTAAGATCGCTATACGTCTCGATTAAAACGACGCGCGCATCTTGACGTAGGTAAATCACGCTAATAAAACCCTTTTGCCTCGTATGTGTGTGGGTGCATATACGCCGCACACACTCTTACACCGATGTACGTACACGCCCGTAAATCAGCAGTAGCTGCGCACTTCCCTCTAATTTCGTCGGCGACTGTAAACCGCGTGATATATATATATATATATGTATATATACGCGCCGCTACACTTTGCGCAAGGAAGAAGAAAGCAGCCGGGTATATGTATATAAGTATCCGGTGTGGCATCGTAAAGTGTGTAGATATATGTATGACTAACCGAGGGCGAGGGCTGCGAGGAGAGTGGAAAACTTTGACGTCATGTCTGCTGCTGCTGAGCTCAGGCGAATGGCATTGTACGCTGCAGCCCAAGTTCGAGAATCTGAAAGCAGAAGAGATTTGGGTTGTTAATTTTTGGTCGTTTCGTATAAGGAAATCGTTAAAAGGTCGTAAATATTGGCATTTATTGTTGTCCGTTGTGTTGTATATATATGTGTTTTGAATAAAAATAATGGCTCCTAAAACTGTGATGGGTGAATGTGGAAGGTATTAATCAATCATGTCCGCATATGGATTTTTTTTTTTTTTTTACACGGGTATCTTGAAATTTCTCCAAATAAAGAATAGTGCCGATAAAATACTCATGCTAAAAGGGAAATAAAAATTGAAACAATTATGCGTTGAAAAGCGAATGTCTTTCTAATTCACCATGAAACTATCAATAGAACATTTGATATAATTATCGGTTTTATCCATGCCCAACCACACTAAACTATACTCGATTATCCAACCCGAGAAAAACTACCATAAAAAGCGGTTTTTCAAAACTACAGCCACATAACGAGGCCAACGAGAGGCCGGGCGCCCAACGTTATATTTACGCAATTGCGAAAAATTCCCGGCGCGCGCCAAATCAGAATTCAGTCTGCGGCATATTGTAATAATCCGCGGCGACCGCGCGCGTGCGCGCTGCAACTATATAGACCAAGTGCGCGTGGCTCGAATGCAGATCGCCCGCGGATGCAAATCTGCGTTATAATACCGGGGGATGAAAAATTTGAGTGACCGAGAGAAGAGAGGAAAAGATTGGAGTAAAGGATACTTTACTTAAAGGGAAGTGGATTATTGGTTATGGTATTGAGAATAATTTAGAAGAGAAGAATTATTAAGGATAATAATAACCCTGGTAGAAATTTTAACCATAACTTAGCTATTTTTTTAGTTAATTTTATGGCTAAAAACGCACATTGCTTGTTGTTTCATAATTATGTATATATACATAATGAACTGAAAGATTCTTCGGGCGTCAGTCATAAATACTAGTACGTCTGCTCTCCAAAACGGGTGCGCGCAGTTATACAATGATTTTGGGCAGCTGCTGTACAAAAATTGTACGGCAGTCGTTCTAGTTTGGTTCAAGTGTCGCACGAAAAACGTCGGAGACCCGCTGACGCGAGCCAATTTTAGTTTAGAAGCAAAAGGTGCGCAACACAAAAAAAAAACGGCACACGTCGATCGCACAGGAATCCAAAGGGGAATGATCGCCGACTCTCGCCCGAACTCGTCCTGCCCTCGATACTGACACTGGCGCGTTCAGACAAACTTCAACGTGTGTCTCTCTTTCGCTTGTGATAGTGCGTGTCGGACTGACTGCGCGAGCCATGCACACGCTCTCGCGCGCCTTTTTCCCACCTTTCTCGATCACGAGACTTCCGTCGTGCCTGTACTTCGTCTCCCTTCAGACCATCAACGTCAAGCCTCTTCACCTCACGCGCTGATGTGTATTTGACTTAACAAACGGCGAGCCCAACGGAAGGTTTTTGTGGCTCGAAACACGGGCGCACGTATAGAGGCAAGACGCCCATCCACCACAGACAGTGATGACGGGGACGTCCTCCTCATCAACGAGGAGGTTCATTTCGAATGATCTTTATTCTTTATAATTCCTTTTTTGTCGGACTTAAAAAACTTTATTTTGTTTGTTTTACCTTTCGATTTTAAATGAGTTTATATTTTTGTTTGTCATTTTCGTGCTTGACGAGGCAACCATACTCGAGACTGACATGGTGAACCACTGAAATAATATAGTTTATTTTTATTTTTACGCTTTCTTTTGATCACCCAAACACGCTTCCTTTCTTTTTAGAGGTAATCAGAATTCTTTTTTTGGGGGGGGGGGGGATAAATGTAACGGTCACAAGTCCCTTACATTACATCGTATAAACGATATATATAAAGAAAACTTAATTCATTACCCTATAGAATCCTATACTTACCGACACAAGTCCCTCCCAGTGACCCGGGCACCTCAAAACGGTATTCGATGCGCCATTATATACTTCATAGGAAGCATCTAGATGAGCGCACTAGTCTTGTTGGTCACGGCGGGAGATTTAAAATTCAAACACTTTTTGTTCATTAACCAACATGTCACGCAAGCAAATTTATCAAAGATAATTAATTAACGAACATACTAATTATGCTTGCCAACTCGCAAGCGCAATATTTTCGCAAAATGTTTATATTTAACATGGCATTGTAACTATTAAAAAATATATGTTAATAGTTACAATGCCATATTAATAGTTAAAATACCATGTTAAATATAAACATATTCTTCTCTCAATGCAAGAATTAATATGATCAAAATCACTTGTGGTAAAATTTGAATTTCGCACTATATAGGATTACAGGGGACACATGGAGCATGTAACCAGATAGTTACATGCTGATGCACGTGTTTTCTGATGCAATCAGACTAAGAAAGCATGATGGGAGTAAACATGAGTGTGAGTGAGATAAATGATATTAATTATTTATCTGCCTTATATCTATAAATCTAGCACTCACATGCCTCAACAAAAGCACTTTTCATATAAAACTAAATACCGAGCATCCGATTTTTTATAGATCTAAGCGACCAGTCACATATTTATAAATGTATTATAAATTAGAAAATTTATGTTAGGACTTTGCCAAGGCTGACCCAAGAGCCTACGTGCTCTCCGCATTCTATAACACCACGTGGCGATTGGAGGCATCACCTTCTACTTGGGAAAACTCCACCACCATCCTCATTTATAAGAAAGGGGGTGTCTCCAACATCTCCAACTGGAGACCGATCTCCCTTGAAGACACGGTCCCTAAACTGTTTGCCGCGATCCTGGCAGAGCTGGTCAAGGAATGGGCCGTGGCCAACGGGCGCCTTAGCCTTAGCCAGAAGGACTTTTTGGAGTACGAATGATGTTATGGTACTCCAGGAAAGCCTTAGCAGAGCCAAAAGCGGAAATATGGAGTTGGTGGCTGTCTGACATGATCTAGCCATTACATCTGTGTCCCGCTCCTCGAGTACGTGTGCACTCGAAGGCCACGGGCTCTCGTAGAAAGCCCTTAAGACGATCGTTTCACTCTACCGGGACATGTGTACACCACATCGCACGGCGGAAGGTCTCACCGACAGCGTGCCAATCGAGTCGGGGGTCAGCGTATGTCAGCTGGCGTACGCGGACGATAGCACCCCCCTGGCTGACTCTCCGGCAGGGCTGAGACATATGCTCTTAGCGGCCGAACAAGGAGCACGGGCGGTCAGTCTCACCTTCAACCCGGCAAAGTGTGCTTCGCTACACATTGCAGGCCAGGGTGAAGATGATGTCCGACAGACCGAGTTCTCTGTGCAGAACACGATGATCACGGTACTTGGCGCAGGAGAGGCATACCTTCACCTAGGGATTCTCACGGGCTATCAGGTCAAACAGACACAGACGGAAACATTAAAAGAAATGATTGCCGATACCAGATCCATCGACCAGTTCCTGTTGGCGCCGTGGCAAAAGCTGGATGCAGTAGGTACCTTCCTGCTGCCCAGACTTGACTTTATCATGCAGGGCGCCAATATCGACAAAGACTACTTGTAAAATCCTGGCTACACGTCCCCCAGCGGGCAAGCGCGGAAATTGTCTTCTTACCTCCCTAGCAAGGGGGAAAAGGTTTACTCCCGCTTACCGACCTCTATGATCTCCTCACCGTCGCCCACAGTTATAAAATCCTGTGCTCAGGCGATGCGACGGTGCGGAGAATAGCAGTGTCAGAGCTGAAGAGGACCGTGTCGGAGAGTCTGAAGAAGCGGGCGTCGAAGATCGGTGTCGCCCGCTACCTCTCTGGCGATCTTGATCTGCCGAGGTCACTTAATTGTTTAAATTATCAAAAAATATTAATTGAGTTAGATGTGTATAAGAAGAATTACGTGCCGTGATATATAGAATATAGAGCATGAATACATCGGATAATCATTATATATGTTATTATGTGTATTTGGGTTCACGATAGGAAAACTCTTATAAAACTAATATTTGCAATATTTCGCATTAATTTTCTATGCTAGCAAATTATATATTCTAGGCTGCAAATCATAATTGAATAAGCATACATGTATTATAAGAGTAGATATACATAATACAGATATAATAATATTTCAGAATTTGTAATTATCGCTATAACGAAACTGTAACAGGAACTATGTTTTTCAGTGCCAACGCGCTTACAATAAAATAAAAGTGGATCTGTTTTTGTCACGAAAGGTGTACTTGGTATTTCAGACTGAAATAAAACCTTACGGTTATATCACACCGTACATGGGCACGTAATTTTACGTAGGTGTTGCATATTGTAGTTATATATATGTGCACGCTTTTAATAATGCAATAGCTATCGCAAGATTTTCGAAGTCAATAATGCAACTTGAGAGATTCGGAGGCATTTGAAGATGATGCAATGGCTGCTGTTACATTTGTATTTGAAGAAAATGAAAAAAAGAATAATAGAAACGCTTTATCAAGGAGCACGCGGGTCGACTGCGCTATATATACATTGAAATAGGTGCCCGAGAATTATTATTATTATTTGTATGCGATGAATACCGATGTCTTATCAGTACTCACTTTAGAGTTACTCTACTCATTTTATTGTATGTAATTGGAAAAACCATATATCAATTGGACGAAACGTGAAAATGTTGTACTAAATTTTAGTTATTTTAATTGAATTTTTCATATATGAGAAAATTCACAAAAAAGTTTCACTTATGGTGGCCTTAAAACAGATAAAAAATTTTGTTGAAGGCATGCCTTTTGAGCGCGGTTTTTCTTCTTTCTTATATCACAAACTATGTAAATTTGAATAAGCGAAATTCACTTCAAATAAATGAATATTCACTTATTCGAATTTAGAGGAAAGTATACGAAAAAGAATTGCGTATTAGGGATGGGCGATACTGTATCGATATATGACAATATATGGATACATCGCTTGATCAATATCGATATTTTGTATTGATATTTTACATAGGGATACAGTGGAGTATCGATACTAATAACATCGATACTCCGATCTATCACTATGTAAAATATCGATACAAAAAATAGATCGATACTAATAGTATCGATACTAATCGTATCGATACTCCGATGTATCATTATGTAAAATATCGAAACAAAAATATCGATACATCGCTTGATCAACATCGATATTTTGTATCGATATTTTACATACTAATAGTATCGATACTCTGATGTATCACTATCCAAAATATCGATACAAAATATCGATATTGATCAAGCGATGTATCCATATATTGTCATATATCGATATAGTATCGCCCATCCCTATTGTGTATACACGAAGTTTCAAAAAAGAAATTGAAACTAGAAAGAAAGAGCTTTCATTTGCTTTTTTGAAAATTAAAACATGTCGATGCCTTGAAAAGTTATAAAGGTTTAAAGTTGAGTGTCGAAAAGTCATACAAATATACAATTCGCCGGAATCAGCAGCTCCGACTTTGAGCCTACAAAACAAATTTGACCCGTTTTGCGGCCACCATAAGCGAACCTTTTTTGTGAATTTCCCCATATATGTTAGTAAAATATTGTTCATCATGAATCAAACACCAGCGAAAAACCCCCAACTAATTAACGAAAATTACAAACGTAATCAAGACCCATTCAGTAATAGCTCTTGAACCACGCATATCGCCGGCAAAAGTAAAAATACGATGCCTTTCCTTGCAAGCCACGCATTACAACAAAAATACCGCACACCATAATCCACCACACCGCGCGCCGAAATCACAATCTTCAACGAATTTCAGCATAATACACGCACATGACAACATTCCTCAACCCGCCAAAACCTCAATACACCTATATACGAAACTCCAAAGCACACCCGACTTCCCCTCCCCCGTAGGTATAACCCAACAATTTCCCGCAGCAATCACTGCGCGCGCCGCTAATTCGCGGCGACTTTCTTCTCTCCGCGCGCGCGCGCGACCGCCCGGTAGCCTTGGCGCGGCTGAATTATGCCCGACGTTAGAAATTTCATTTGTTATATACGCCGTGCACACACACACACGATCGTTGCGCAAGATATATATATATCTATATAAACGCGCGAAAGGAAACAACGGCGCAATTATCTAGCCGCGACGGGGTAGCCTTCGCGATGACGAGTGTGGTAGCGAGCGAGCGGTCAGTTGTTGGCGGCGATGGTATGAGCTGGAGCATACGGAGGTCGAGGAATATATAAGGTCTGCCGAAGAGTGGACGATAGGCGATGGAGAGGAGATAAAAGGGGCGCAGAGATATATGTGGCGCGTGTATGGTTATCGACGGCTCGTTATGAGGCGAATGGCTGATAGCGAGGGGACCGTTGACGTTTGGATGTAAGGTGGTATATTGATGAAGTAGTGGAAAAGTATTGTTCTCATTTTGTAATTTTTCAAAAAAGTTCTTTCTGTATAATTTTAAATGTTAAATATAATCTATTTGAACTTTATAATTTTAATGGCAAGTTATTCTTAAATTAAACACGATTATATAAAATCGCGAAAAATTACCAAAAATGATTGAATTACGTGGATTCGGGAGAAAACGATCATTTTGGGTCATTTTTCGCGATTTTCAAATGCACGTAACTTTGCACAGAACCGACCGATTTTAACGATCTTTAGCTTAAATTAAAGCTCTTTTCTCCTACTTTAATCGCTTTTTTGTTGAATATTTGTTGGCACATTTAAAAGCTTACTATTGGCTGATCATCAGTGACTACTTTTCGTCCATTTTTTCCATGTTAAATTTCCATAAGAAAAATGGATTTTTTTCTAAAACGCTGTCACAAGACCGTTTTCTAATGTTCACGAGTTTTTTCGTATATTTTATGACCTTATAACGAAGTTCCCAGATAAAATACGGAAAAAATAAGAATCTCGGTTCTCCGTATCGAACTCGTTTTTGCTCCTCTCCCGGTAAGACTCTCTCTAAAGTTGAATTAGTGAAAATGGCTCCACCATTTCAATTAGTAGAAAAAACTACTAATTTATTAGTGAATATTCACTATTTCATTAGTGGTTTTTTAAAAACTACTAATTAAATTAGTAAAAACTACTAATCAAAATAGTAGTTTTAATAAACTACTAAATGAAATAGTGAATATTCACTAATAAATTAGAAGTTTTTTCTACTAATTGAAATAGTGGAGCAATTTTCACTAATATTCAACTTTAGAGAGCTCCTTGTAATATCCCGCGCAACGGTGTTTTTGTATTCTCGGGTCGCAGCGGCGAGCAGCCGGTGGTGCGTTCACCGGCCCAGCAAAAATAAATACATTGATCCGGCCGCGCCGAGCGGCGGATCCCGTCTTCTTGTCTGCGCGTAACGCGACACATTATTTGATGTAAAGCTTTTATAATAGACCTTGTTATTGTTGTTTTATGTAACCGAGGCTATTCTTCATTTCTTGACCTCAAGCTAAACTTCTCCCGGATAGCGCCGCCTCCGCGGGATCGTCGCTCCGAGACGACGATCATTCTCAGTGGCCGCGCCTCGCGATTATCTAGCACGAGTATTAACCCTTTCCGGCACACGGAAAAGTTGGGTTCCGTGAACTCGACGTTTGTAACCAGGGATCCAGGGAACATCAACCCCGAGTGCTCGTCTTAGAAGCAGCACTCGACGGCACCGTGTTCTAGGGTTCGGATCGCGGAATTAACCGAAATAGTCTTCCCGGTTTTCCGTTACAACCTATAGAATGACAAGAAACTTGTCGCGAAGGTGTGCCTTCAAATTTTTTTTTTTTTTAATTTTTTGAACCCTCTACGTGTGGACAAAAGAAAATATCCTCATGTATCATGTTTACCGTGACAATTATTTTAATTGTAAGTTCATACTGAGAATACGCCGTAATTTTCTAAAACTCGAGCGACTTCGGTATAATTAAATTACCCAACACTCTTGTTCCCTAAAAGCACGCGTTAAAGCGAAATAATTGGGTAAAGACAAGCAGAAAAACTCTCTTCTATTCACAATTCGCGCGCCACTTTTACCGCACGCGCATTTAAATACCAGAGCGCGCGCGACATTCGTCCCGTTTATATATACATAAAAGAAAAGACACCGGACTTTTGTCACGTGTAACTTAACGAGCCGCCGCGCTCGCCTGTCCACACGCGCGCGGCTAATGGGACAGTTTATGTAATTACGCGGCCGATCGCTTTGATTCCTCGCGGCGATAATGACCGCGCCGGCTGCTTTTGACAATTTCACTGGTAATATATAAGTATATTACACGATGGCTGAACATAACACACACACACGCGCGTGTTTGTGGTATTGTTACGTGCACTGCGATATATACATACATATATATAGTTCACGCGCGCCCACGCGATGCGTTATAACTTTTGTCGAGCGCGCGCTCGCTCACGCACGTGGGAAGATGGGGTATGCGTGCGCGTGATTGCGTCAAGATTGTATTTTAGTATAGCTATGTGTGTACTTTCTTTTGAGAGTGCTTATATATGCTTAAAAAGCCGTGGGTAATGTTTTTGTTTAGTGACTATTAACGATCTGTAGTTTACGAGTGCGGTAAGGTAATATTCTGACACTTCATTATACGTGTGTGTGTGTGAGTGTGTCTGTGTATATGTGTGACGGTTACGCATGTGTACGAGTGTAATGCAATAGTTGTTATAATTTTAGTTATATTTTAGTGAAAAAAAAAAACAAGAGAAAATTGTATGATATCAATGGTAGCTATAGGCGAGTTCATAATGATACGGATAATGTCGACGCTAATTTTCTTAGAAATATATATAAACTAGTGCGCTTAAGGCCATGTGGAGTTCAAAATCAACCCATTTTCATTATTTAATAAATTAACTTTTCAAACATTGACTTGGAAAAACACAACTTTCACGCCCTCCGTATATATACATACTATACTTAAAACTTTTTTTCGAGCAATTCTATTAGTACTGTCATGAGATATACTCGTTGAAAAATTGAATCAAAATGACAATAATGCAGATTCCTATTTATCGACATTACAGTTATTTTTTTAATTAAAAAAATTTCTAAACATTTATTTGGAAAAACACAATTTTCACGCTCTCCGTAAATATAAATACTATACTCAGAATTTTTCTGAAGCGATTCTATTATTACTGTCATGAGATATATATACTCGTCGAAAAATTATGTCGGTATATCACACATCCCGTTAAGTAGTTCCTTTTGCATTATTATACTGCGGTACCCACTTAAATGTGTATAATTGTTTTTGTGCATTAGATTTAATTACCACATGACATATGAAAAATTAATTTGATATTTTACAACATTGATAAATAAAACTTGTGTCTGTTTGTACAAACATACCTATCTATCTACCCCTCGAGCTAAATTTATAGCTAAATTGCAAAATTTCAAGTATGCAGGCACATAAAGAGTGAAAACTGGGTCGCCGTTAATAATGTCACACAAAAAAAAAGCCAAGCAATCTATTATATACTTCCAACCATAAACAACAACAACAACAATGTCATCATAAACCTACTCTCGGTCTCCATAAACTCCAAATATATTTTCGGACACGCGCCGCGCAAACTCTCCCCGAAGACCTTTACACACGCACATACGTGCCGCAAAAAAAAAACCTTTACACGCTCCCATTCCGCTCCCACAAACTATATATATCCTCTCCATAACGACGCGCGTGCGTGCGCTCTCCTTTTCAACTATAAAAACGCACACCTGACCGGCAACCATAATCCGCACTCGCTCGCGCGCAGTGTATATAACCACCAAAAATTGACACTTCTTTTCGGAACTATATACATATATCTACCACGCGCAGAGGCGGCTTTAAAATTTACATATATATATATATACTTAGATTCGATGTAATACACGCAGGCACACGCCTGCGCGCGCGAGAGCTAAAAGTGAAAATGCAAAACGCGATCGACTGGCGGTGGTGGCACATAGCTCGGCTGCGTACTTTCTCAGAGATTCACGCGCACACGCGCTCGCTTTCCTCTCCGCTGCAGCGTAACGAGCCCGCGCATGTGTGTGTGTGTGGAATCGAATTAGTTCCTGGATTCTCGTCGGGTTAATTAGGTGGTGAGTGGGGAGGGGATCGATTCGTTCTACGGTGCTTCCGACGTTGCCGGGATTGGGGTTTTGGATGCGGTATAATAGGAGAGATATGGGTTCTGGAAAAGCGAGTTTCGATCTAGATTACAGGTAGAACGCTGCCTGTCGTGTGTGTTGGGAAATTCAGGTATGTACGTGTATTTTTTAAGACGCTTCTTAACGTCACGATTTTCCCTTCGATACAGTACATAATATTCAGTATTTAGAAATCGTAGGTGTAACTATATCGCGGGGAACGACTGTTACCACAAAACTCCGAAGCCATTATGTACATATAGGTATTCACGAAATTCAGAACCACTCCATTCAAATGCAAATTTCATCAATCTTATCATCAATTATACTTCGACTTTCACTATACTTCCCCCCCCCCCCCCCCCCCCGCGATGTTAGTTTGTACAAGCGTGCGTGTGTGTGTGTCGCAAGGGTAATAAACATGCTAAACAACGACGATAAAGCGCGCGCCGTGCCGACAATGCGGCGTTAAAGCCGCGCTAATAACACATTTTACCATTGCGCGAGTCTATATTAAGAACGGCATACAACCCCGCGCGCAGGCAATCTAGAAACTCGTTAACACTCCTATACGTTGCAACAAGACATCCTGCCGCGCGCTTTCCTGGAAACTTCGACAATCGCGCAGCGGTTCTCGGAAGCTGCGCTCGCGCACTATCAAATCCGCGAAGCTTTCTAACCCCGCGACGATCAGATGTGTAGACGTACACGCAGTGACCTACATTCAACAGATATGAGAGATATTGGACGAAGAGACGCGCGAAAAGTACGTGTATATATCGCCAAAATCATATCAATGGCGACCGCATTTTTATACACGTACTAGCGTTAATCAGCGCGCTACGCGCGCCACTGTTTCGTCTTTTGTTTCTCTCCTTTCGAGATTCGAGACGGATTCGATTATTCGAGATTTCGAGATCGTTCGAGGGCAAAATAGATTATCTCGAATGCTCAATTTATATAAGGGATACCGTATTGATTAATCCCGCGCTGCAGTTTCGCGTGTAATGGCAGTTCTTTTTAATGAAGCGCGCATGCGCCAGGAAAATCGCAATTGAAGCGCTATAACGGCTCGCGCGCGCCGCGCGATGAATTTTCTATAGGCCTTATGGGCTTTGCGAAAGGATCGCGCGCTGTCGCAATTCGCGCGCTTTCAAGGTAAGAGATCGCTTATAGTGTTTTCTCTCTCCCGCGCACACGCGTTATATATACTGTCACTTGAGTTTCTTATGGGCAATTTCTCTTGTCTCGTCCTCTTTATAAGTAAACACTTTCTTCGCGAATGTCACGTGATTGTGATGGAAAATGGAGGTTTTGCTTAATTAGCAAGAAGCTTCTACTTTTATATATATAATAGGTATATATATATACATACACAGACTTAATCCGCGCACTTCAGCTCGCTGCAGATGTGCCAATGCTGCTGCTGCTGGCAGTATAGTATATATGTGCAAATCCACGGACTACACATCAAACAACTGGGGTACAAAAACGGAAAAAATTTATTTTGAGGGCACACCTACCACATAAGGTTTTTTCGGTTCTTTGGGGGTCTCCCAACATGAAAATACTCGTGAACACTAATTATCCGTTGCCAAGCTTTTTTGCCGACGAAATCAATTTTTCTTATGGAAATTTAATATGGGAAAAATGGACGAAAAGTAGTCATTGATGATTAACCAATAGCAAACTATTGAAGAGGCCAAACCAAATTCTACAAAAAAGCGATTAAAGTTGAAGAATAGAGGTTTAATTTGAGATGAGAATCGTTAAAATCGGTCGATTCTGTGCAAAGCTATGAGAAGTTGAAAATGGCGAATAATGACAAAAATTTGAAGAATTACGTGGGTTTGAAAAAATCGCTCATTTTCGTCATCATTCACCATTCTCAAATTCACGTAGCTTTGCACAGAATCAATCGATTTTAACGATTCTCATCTCAAATTAAACCTCTATTCTTCAACTTTAATCACTTTTTTGTAGAATTTGGTTTGCCCACTTCAATAGTTTGCTATTGGTTAATCATCAATGACTACTTTTCGTCCATTTTTCCCATGTTAAATTTCCATAAGAAAAATTGATTTCGTCGGCAAAAAAGCTTGGCATCGGATAACGAGTGTTCACGAGTATTTTCATGTTGGAGAACCCCCAAAGAACGTAGGTGTGCCCTCAAAAAAAAATTTTTCCGTTTTTGTACCCCAGTTGTTTGCTGCAGTCCGCGGATTTGCACATAATATAATTGTTGTTGAATTTACAACGATCCACTCGACGGCAGCAACGTGGTGGGATTACCCAACTATATATATACACGCTCGCAAAACTGGAAGATCGCGATATAATAGACACTCACGTGTATACACACGTGACGCAAGGGCCGAACTGTATAAAAAAGGGATCACACGCACGCACACACGCGAACAACTCCATACATAGCCATCACACGTATATATTATACATACACACGCTTTCGTACGTACACTTTCGGCTGTTCCAGGAGATACAACGGTTCGTGCACGACCGGAGGCGCGCGACTGCTGCAGTGTAATTGAAGCGAGCGAGCTCGCGCTTCTTCGCGCCTTTCACTCTCTTCCCTTAGGTACCTACACATACAAGAGTGGCTCGCTCTCTCACTCTCTCTCGCGAGCGTGTGATGCTCGCTGCAGTATATACGCGGGTTGCAAAAGCCCTCGCGTAATATACGTTTTCCCGTGCACGAGGCGATGGTTGCGTTGAAAGAGGTAAGTATAAGAATTGAAGAGCTGTGCGCGCGCACGCGGGGAATGATAATCGAGGAGAGAGCTTTTTTCGGGATTTTGTCGGCTGGCTGCATGGAGATTTCGGGGGGGGGGGTAATGGAGATGGCGAAAGAAAGGGAGATGTGAGAGTTGCAAATACGGCGTGTGCGCAATTATCGCAATAAGTTCCTTTGTTTCGAGTATCAGATTTGCTGGTTGCGGAAATATCGAGGTTTTTGTTATCATCAGGTAAGATTGATTATGTTATTTTATTGAAAGTATCTAACTTTGGTTCTATAATTTCATTATTTTGACGAAAGATAATTAGGAAAACAATATCATGTATATTTTATCAAAAAAGAGCGAAACTGTACAGTAAATTCATTCATATGTTAGTACTATACTGATATTATTTCAGTTTAATAATATCAAAAGCATTTATCTAAATTTTATCATACGCGTCGACTCGTATTCCTGAAATAAAATACAAATATTCTTGACTCACGGTACGCCTCAAAATTAAATCGACGATTTGTCAGCTTGAGCTTTTCTACTACAATATTACAATTATTCGTTTTGATCTCATCCATTAATCAATTCCAACAAATCTGATCAAACATTAACACACTAAACGAACAAAGCGCACTAGAATCAGCCACTCGAGATTTTCGAAACCCCGAGTACACACACAGGTATATATACCCATACCTATAAACCTCTCGGTGCGGGGCAAATAAAAAGAGCTCCGGCAGCCTAAACATACACACGTGCACTCATGACTTGTCTCTCCGCCGCTCACTTTCTTCCCCTCCCTTCCCGCGCCATATTAGAATATTAATTACTCCGCGCGCGCATATGCGGCATTACCGCGTATTTCAAAATCTCCCCTGCATCATAAACACTATATATATATCTCCTCTCTAAACCAATCGACCGCGCTTCTATATATAATTGTTTTTCAATGAAAACGCTTTGGTACGTGTCACCGCAGGCATCAGCCTTTCGTATATAAAATCCTCGCACGTGTGCACGCGGCGCGCTCGGGTACATTGCGAAAAGGGTCGCTATATGTTTATGCAAATGCGCTGAAACCGGTCATTGGCCGGCGAGACGGGCCTAACCAGCATATATATATATATACATACGTGCAGTCAGCTCTCCCAAGATCACGGCCGTCGCCGTCGCAGACTCTCTCGAAATCTTTCCGCTTTCGCTGCCACGCACGATTATACGATGATATGCTATGCTCTTCCTGCTCGTTGTTTTGGTTATGAGTGTGTGTGTGTGTGTGTGTGTGTGTGTGTGTGTGTGTGTGTGTATGTATGTGTGTGTGTGTGTGTGTGTGTGTGTGTGTGTGTGTGTGTGTGTGTGTACATATGTATGAATA
Source organism: Torymus aiolomorphi (assembly GCA_036365515.1). Classification (NCBI taxonomy): domain Eukaryota; kingdom Metazoa; phylum Arthropoda; class Insecta; order Hymenoptera; family Torymidae; genus Torymus; species Torymus aiolomorphi. The sequence continues at coordinate 27,894,705 of CM070875.1, read as the reverse complement.
GGAGTGACAATTTTTCTCTTTCTCTCATTCGAGCTATTTGGGCGATAATACTCTCTAAAGTTGAATTAGTGAAAATTGCTCCACCATTTCAATTAGTAGAAAAAACTACTAATTTATTAGTGAATATTCACTATTTCATTAGTGGTTTTTTAAAAACTACTAATTAAATTAGTAAAAACTACTAATCAAAATAGTAGTTTTAATAAACTACTAAATGAAATAGTGAATATTCACTAATAAATTAGAAGTTTTTTCTACTAATTGAAATGGTGGAGCAATTTTCACTAATTCAACTTTAGAGAGTAGAGGATGCGGAATGTTCGGTATTTTTCGGAGCTGCGGAGAGTGGGTGAAGTCATCGACTCGCGATTGCTGATCGCGACGATATGGCTGCAGGCAAATATATATATTTCGGGAAGGCTTTTTGATCATGCTAAAGCGTTTATTTAGCGTTGATGAATACACTTACAGCGAAGTGTTTTTATTTGTATCCAAGATTTTTTTTTTTTGAAGAGGTGTGGAAGTTGTAAGAAAATATTGATTTCGTATAATAGGCATGGGTATAGTTGAGGACTAGAGTAACGACAAAACAAGGCCGTAATTTCAGTTGCAAACAAAATGTCTGTATTTAATAACGATGTATACTACTATAAAACTTTCGCGAAAAAAGCATTAATTATACGTTATTTTGATCTAATTGCCGCGCTCTATAATATCCACCGAAATTATATATATATACACTTTCGGAAAAAGTGTCAAGGATGTGAACTCCACAGGTGCTCAATATAAAAAAATCGGCGCACTTTAATATCGCAAAACCGCACGAGCGGCGCAAAATTCTCGCTATTTTTCGAAACACCTGAGACAACGTGTACAGTTCCCAAAATTAATAACTATATAATCACGCGTAATAACGTTACATGCAGCTATTATATAGATACCCCGTGTCTACCGAAATACACGCAATTACATACCGATACCTTAGAAACTAAAAGCCCCGCAGGAACTTTCGAAAAGGTACAGCGCGTACCGCGCGCACGTGTATAGAAAGTAAAAGCTTTCGTTCGTCGGGACCACAGAGTACGGAAAACTTGATATCTTCATTCGTTCCGAAATTATATGCCCGTTCAAAACTATACACAAGCAATTGAATACCCAGCGACCGTTTTCTGTACAAGTGTGCGTGTGTACGTGTATTTTTTTCGATATCATTAACGTCCGTTCGTAAATCACGACTCAATTACCAATTAAAATATCAATAGACGGCATACTCGCGCGACATTCCGAGCCGGAGCTTTTACTTTCTCTTTTTCTTTTTTCTTCTCGTCCGCACTCATAATTCTAACCTTTTTACGACTCTTCTAATTCTAAAGATTCTTTTTCGAAATCCTCGGTATAGGTGTATATATACACACACACACACACACACACACACACACACACACACACACACACACACGTACACACGCGCGCGCTTAACATAAATGTAAATTCACATATCCTTTATTGCCATAACTCGAGCGTTTGCGCGTTCGCGCACGGGGCTTACGTAACGGGTGAAACTGCAATGCACGTATATATAATATACACGCATACAGTGCGCGCGTGTTCACGTATATGAGTTCGATCGATTTCTAAAAAAAAAGAAAAAATAAAATCATCGAATCCTTCCATAAACATCGGTATTTACCACCCAAAACGCACGCATACACCTGGTAAACCTCACTCCAAGCTTTCGTACCATTCACAATCGAAGCCCCGGTCAGCTACGTCCACACCCACACGCATACCCGCGCGTGCAGTGCGTAAACAATCGACATCCTAACGCACGTGCCATGCGTGCGTGTGTGTGTGTGTGTATACACACACACCGCGAGATAAGAACGTTCGCGCGTGCCTTTGCGCCTTTTTGCTCGCATTTCGCGTCTCGCAGTGGAGTTTCGGCGTCAAAGCGCGCGCGCGCGCGAGAGAGCCGCGTCCTTTCACTTTCCAGCGCGAGTTTTTCTGGAGGAAAAACTCAGGCCGCGTGTTGCCCAACGCGCGTGCGCGCACCGAGTATAGTGCCTTACAGATGGTATGGTGTATATATCGTGGGTCAGAGCGAGGTATAGAGGCGTATAGTATTGTGGAATCACGATCATAGGTGAATTAAGTTTGCGGGTCGGCGAAAAGATAGGTTTACGAGTACGGATTAATAATCGGGAGGATGGGCCGCGGTATTGATTTATTGTTGATTAGACGCGGTGGTTATATAGCGCTTTGCGTTTTGCGAATAATGGCTCGATGGTATATATAATGTTTTAGTTAATCGGTAATGCTTTTAGTGTATATGAATGGGTTGTAATGCGCGTTGTAAATAGTAAAGAACGTTGTTAAAGTTAAGGAAGAAAGAAAAAGCTCGTACAATTACGGACGACCTTGCTCGCTATGCTTATACGATCTAAGTTTTTTTTGTACACTATAATGAGCTAATTTCGGCCCGCGTGCTCGTTCATTATTTCGGGCGATTATCGCGGATCCTCGAGATAGGCGCGGAGATTTCATGCGCCGACAAATCGACGAGTAATGTTTTATATTTCCCAAAAGCGCAGATGATCGTATATCGGATGTACTTAATTACCGTAGAAAACTTCGTTCGGACGCAGGTGTTCCATTCAAATTGTATGTACATACCTTATATTGCACGGAAAAGAAAAACTCGACTCGCAATCATGACTTATTTATACAAAGCACCTAATTTACAGTGTTCATAATTTATCATCCACATACCTCTGGTACTCTCTAAAGTTGAATTAGTGAAAAAATCACTAAACATTACTTAAAATTGCTCGACCGTAGAATTAGTAAATATTCACTAATGAAATAGTGGAATAGGGTAAAAACGCCAGTTGCCGGTCATTTAATTTAGTTGTCGGCCAGTTTTTCTTTCACGATTCTCAATTAAAATAATTAACTTTTAGACTGCTGGAAAGCCAATATATTGGCGCACCCCATGATCGACACTTTGCCTATGATCAATCCATGATATAAGATACCTTTCATACCAGTTTTCTGAGGGCAATTTGCCCCTTGAAATCCCGGCAGTCTAAACTAAAGTAAGTAATCCCTACTTTACTTTATACGATTTATTAGTTTAGCAAATTTTATTTTTGTGTAACTGTTGTAACCTAGTGCCATCACCCTATTTCCAAGAATTAGTGAATATTCACTATTTCATTAGTGAATATTTAAAAATTTTTCGGTGGAGCAATTTTAACTAAGTCTACTGGTTTTTTTCACTAATTCAACTTTAGAGAGTATAGTTCGTTTGCCACAACCGTTTTTTTCAACACTGTAAATACCTCGCAGGACTATACACCTACTTCCAATAAATAATGCCAGAAACAAATTAAGAAAAATGACGATCTCCGGCCCCCTTGCAAAATCACATACACATCTCTCTTCCACGTATCCATACGTGCACGCATATATTGATTGTAGGCCCAAATGCAACCTCACCGATTTCCCTCTATATAAATCATTCCAATAAACCGCTTGAGAATTCAACGCGACGTGTCCGCGGTAAGTTCGTTGCGCGTTGCGCGATTGTTTCACGGGAGTGGGTAAGGAGCCGCGACCGAGCGGTCGCCCGGTTGTCGTAATATAATCGGTGCGAGTGGCGCGCGAGCACCGGGGCGTGTCCACGCGAGCGTTGGACTATTATTACTAATCGCTCGGGGAACGATACTTTTGTCGCGTGCCAGCGAGGCATGAGCGGGGGTGAAGAGGATCGGCGTGGAATGTGAGAGTTTTTTTCCTTTTATGTCGACTTTGATGAAAGGCATAAAGGATTGTTAGGATTTAACAGTAGTATATACGGTTGTAAGTAGATACAGGCGTATAAGGTAGTTATTTAATTGTACACGAGAATTAAAAAAAAAATCGACTCGTAGAATTATTTATGATTAATTCTTTTAAAATTAGCATCGTAAACGAAAGTTTGTCTCGAGTAGTCGCTATAGCAAAAGCACACTTTTGACCTTATCAATCATTCTTAAACTTCGCTAAAAGATCTCTTTAAAAAGATTTAACTAGGCTAAAGCTACAAAGAGCCTAAAGCACAATTCCACTTAGATAATTTCGTAATTCTCCACGCCGCGTACCTCTTCGGCCAAATAAATCAATTATCTCGTCCCAAAAACCATCTCACACTTCTGACAGCATAATAACACTTCTTTCCTTCTCCTCCTCGTGATATACTTATGCAAACGGGTCACGTTCACGGCGCATTGCGCAGAAAGACAAAAATCTTCTCGAAAAATTACCATTTCAAGTGCGCGGCTCCGGCGCGTGTCGAAATAATCCGCGCCGTGCAATTGAGTTCGCGCGCAGGGACACATTACAATTACGCTCGCCTAGGCTCCCGCGGAGCAAATCTAATTGCCAGTGTATACACGGCGAGTACAATATTACGCGTTACGCGCGAACTCGTTTTTTAATCCTCGAATCCTGTGTAATTTTTGCATTATAGCGAGGTGCGATCGAACCGCTTAAGATATAATATTTTGTTGGTTGTAAGTTTGTTGCGGGTGGTTTCACTCGGATTATTAAACCGGGTGAAATGTGCGGGAGGCAGTTCGGCGCTGTATATATGACAGCTGAGCGACTGCGCCGCAATAAAAGTGCAGTAATGTTCGTTACGTAAAGTGCGGCGCGACTCTGACTCAGTTGGGAAAAGAAGGAGGCTATAGCTCTCGAGGAACACAGCGTTCCTCATTGCTGCAGTATATATTTTGCCATTAAAATGATTGATTTTTCCTTGCGAAAGCCGCGCATACATCACACACGCGTTCATTGTGAAATTCTGAGATTTTGAGCAATTTTTTTCCGCGCGCCATCTCCTCCAAATTCCCATATTTTCCATTCGCAAATATAAGCTTCAATTTTATACTTATGTACACTAGCCGTGGGAACCGCACATTTCGCTCATTTGCTCGACAAAACTCAACGAACGAAAATTCAAACTCACAAAGCTCCAGCTTATAAAATCGTAAATTATAAACACATAATTCCATCGCAAACATACACACACACATACATACACATCGACTTTATACACAGATGCATATATTCGCGAGAGATTTTCCCCGATAATCCCCCGAGCCACGAAAAGCGAGTTATTCGCGCTTGCATGTCCGTCTTGTCAGATCGATACTGCGCGAATGTTCGTTCCACACCATAATCGAACGCTACATACCTACGCGCGTGCGTTATTTTAATTCATTACTGCACGCGGGATTAATTTCTGCGCGCAATTTCTATTTAATATATATATACACATACACCTATAGGTTCGAATAAACGCGGCGCTATGAGAATCCTCGGGAAAGGCTTTTCCCATGCACGTCGCGCGCCGCGTGTCAACCGCGCGGCTTACGTTATGCGCTCTGCGTAGCCCCCGGCGTTTGTGTATATTATATATATATATAGCGAGGCGAGCACAGTACGAGGCCATGTACGGTGATTTGCGCTCGTTTGCAGCGAGAGAAAATGTGGTTTTCCGGTGTGAAATTCATGAAGAGCGAAGAGGTGTGGTGGAGTAGTGAGCATGCGGCCGTTATACTATTATACTGATGTGTCAGACGGGCGCGTTATTAGTCTGTATCTAAGTTGATTCTTCAGTAAATTAGTTCTTAAATCTTGCGAGAAGCTATCGAGGAGTTTCGTTTGTATTTGTTGCGCTTGTAAAACTATACAGAGATGACGCGCGTCAGTTTAATTACAGAGATAAGTGCTCGCGTGAGATGATTTGAAAATAAATTCACATGTACCTAATGTGATTATGTTGTGAAAATTATACTACACATTATGTGCGATCATCATTTGAAAAATTGTACCGATGAACTGCGGTATACGTGGCGGTGCGTTATTTGAAAATTATCCCATGCAATCGCCAATAATCACGGGTAACGTAATCTGTGATCTAATAATATCTACAGATCGCTACAAAATGTATCTTTAGAAATATGACTCTCATATCGTTCCACATATCACACTGCAGGCGCGATTGCACAAAAAACGTATATCAATCATGCTAATCGACCGGTGTTAAATCAATCAACTATACTAATATTCACAGATAAAAACACAGGCGAGCGCGCGCGTAATAAAACATATATATAATAGCCGTTCACACTTATGTCGAAGAAACCTGATCTATACGCTTTTAATCACATACAAAAAGAAAAAAAACATAAATCTACGAAAAAAAAAAAAAGAAAAATAACATCAATCTTACCGTTCATTGACGATTGCTCGCACTCCTCGCGATCTTTTTATACACGCACTGTATACAGTATATAACCTTCCTGCACTACTATCAACCGCGATTTAGTACACGCACGCAGACGCGTCAGAGGACGAGACCGTTACTTACACCCGTAGCCTCCATAACCGTTCTCCTAGTGCACACACATAAGCAAGTTATAGTGAATCACTTGGTGACTGCACAACGGGGCTGCGCGCCATCGATTAGGCATTCGGGTCGGTGACAGGCACTGCAGAGAGGAGCTCTTGAATGAATTGCGTCATATGTATAGCGGGGAGATGGAGCTTTTTTTTATCCTCGCGAGGACGTGTGTATGTGTGTGTGTGTGTGTGTGTATTGTATACCTGACGAGCGATCGGTTGATTATGTTCCCACGAGAGATGCAGAGGTGGTGGTGAAAGATTGTGCAGTGAATGATATCGTATGTGGTGATGGTGATCAGGATTACCGATTTTGGGCGAGTTTCTTTTGAAAATATAATAGCGCAAGTGAAACACAAGTATGTATGTATCGAATTTTACAGAAAATTACCACTAACTGTGGTCGAAAAATCGTAAAAATTCAAAGTTGAAGCACACCTCCAATAACTGGTTTTTCCTATTCTGTAGCAAAAATAATGTACGAAAAGCGTGTCGAACCAAGGAAATCGGCATAGTGTTTTTCAGGAAGCTAATTTAAAGGTAAGTGAATTTGAAAATTGCGAAAAATGACCAAAAATGAGCGACTTTTCCCAAATCCACGTAATTCTTAAAATTATGGTCATTTTTCGCCATTTTCCGCCATTTTCAAATTCACGTAGCTTTGCACAGAATCGACCGATTTTAACGATTCTAGTCTCCAATTGAAGCTCTTTTCTTCTTCTTTAATTGCTTTTTCGTGAAAATTTCTTTTGACGCTTCAATAGCTTGCCATTGGTTAATCATCAATGACCACTTCTCGCCCATTTTTCCCATGTTAAATTTCCATAAGAAAACTTAAATGTAGCTTCCTGAAAAACACTATGCCGATTTCCTTCAACTTTGAATTTTTACGATTTTTTGACCACAGTTAGGGGTAATTTTCTGTAGAATTCAACATATATCGATTTTGTCTTTTCTATTTGAAATTCTTGTTTTTCGCGAACCATTTTTGGTCGTTCGAGCGAACGCAGAAAAACAAGATCTCCGCAATACAGATACGAGACCATAATATATACGCAAATATAATTGAGAATTGAAAAAGAGTAACGAAAAATTTACGAACTTATCGCGGGTTCTATAATAAATACCTATAAATAAATATTTGACATATATGTTTCATCAAACCGCGTTACGAATAAATACAATGGGTCACATTTATTCACATTATTACTTATATACGACCGTTTTTATTGAAAATAAACTTCACACCGCACCTTGCGACAAAAGTGCGCCCATTTTCAAAGGAATTTCGTTGCTCGTTAAGAAAGAAAAAACGAAAAAATACAAAGAGAACAATCATCGGCCGTTGTTTGTCGTCGCGCATATATAATTACGTCGAGTGTAAGAAAAAGAGAAACAGACTGCCAAGTGAGTGCGTTACCCAACGTGGACACGAAACAGAACAGTGGAAACACAAGTATATATACAAACGCGCGCGTGCAGTCCAACGCCGCAAAGTGCCAGTTTATCGCCAGAAAATTGGCCCAGCAAAAGTCGCGCGTTTTCTCACCGGAACGACACGTCTTTGCGCGCCTCGCAAACATCCTCTTACTTTAACGCGATGCTTCGTTTAAAACTCTTAATAAAAACTATCCATTCCATTATACAGCTATAAGCTAACACCGTTATTCAAATAAATTAATTTCCTAAACTATTCTCCCCGCTTACCCATTACGACAACCCAGAGACTATATATCTTTAGACCACATCGGCAACAGCGCACTTTCGTAAAATCGGCCGATTCTCTTTCAGCGTAGGTACGCGCCGCACAATGACACCACTTTCCAACGACCGGCCGCACACCGGCAAATTGCACATTGAATTCAAATATATCCCGCCGGTGCGCACGCGCACGCGCTAAACACTCGAATCCTCTCGTCGGTCGCGGGGCACGGAAAAAAGAAAAAGAAGAAGATCCGCATGAGCGCATTGAGCAACAGCGGCAACCTCAAAAGACAATCCTCGGATCGCCGCGGCGACAGACCGCGCTAGTCCCTTGTAATAAAACGGCCGCTGCCGATGCAAAATTAACGGGGAAATTAAGAAACAGCAGCAGCAGCAGCAGCAAAGTTGCGGAATCGAGCGCGCGAGCGGTGAGTTGTTGCGGCAATTGCGTGCGCCGATGAGCTAGCTCCCCCTTGTTGTGATGCGGATCGCAGGCTTTGCTGGGCTTGTTATATGCGCGGGAGGCGGATAATTTGCGCAAGAGACGCGCCACGTGTATATCGATGGGACGGTTTAGACGCACGGAGAGAATTTTCACGTAAAAATTACAGCGAAATCCTCATAATTTTTACCGAAGTGTCGCGGTAATTTTTTTCTAACCGCTTCAATTGTTCCACACTGACTAGGAGAGGCCGCGAACTCCGGATCATGGATTCGGCTCAAACTTTGCGATATGTTTTTGGATGTAGAGATATGAAGAAAGCTGCAATGTTAGACCCTAAGGTTTAAAAAAAACTGAAGTTCTGCGCCTTTTTAGCTTTATTTTGAAAAAAGGCTTGAAAAAAACCTCTTCTTGAAACGGTAACCATTTAACTCCGGGGAGTCTTAAATATAATTTCAAAAACAGAAAATAAAACTAAAGAAAATGAGCTTTCATTTGCTTTTTTAAGAATTAAAAAATGTTGTTTCCTTCCAAAGTTATAAAAGTTAAAAATAGAGCATAGAAAATGCACTGTTTAATCCCTAAAATTAAACTGTTCGACTGCCAGCATATTTTGATGCACTTTCGATGCTCAATTTTAAACTTACATAACTTTTGAAGGAATCAACATTTTTTAATTCTTAAAAAAGCAAATGAAAGCTCATTTTCTCTGGTTTTATTTTCTATTTTTGAAATTATATTTAAGACTCCCCGGAGTTAAATGGTTACCGTTTCAAGAAGAGGGTTTTTTCAAGCCTTTTTTCAAAATAAAGCTAAAAAGGCGCAGAACTTTAGTTTTTCTGAGCGTTAGGGTCTAATATTACAGCTTTCTTTATATTTCTACATCCAAAAACATATTGCAAAGTTTGAGCCGAATTCGTGATCAGGAGTTCGCGGCCTCTCCTAGTGAGATAAGAATATTGTTACTGTTAACATATTTATCTATTTGAAATACAACTATTTTGCATGTTTAAGGATAAAATGTGATATTGTAATAGTTACAATATTTATATTAACTAATAGACATATTCAGATTTGAAAGTAGCTGATGGTAGAAGTTCTTGTAAATTGTAGTTTTTGAATCTAATAGCCAATTTTCTACCAGGATGATGTTGTTATATAACAAAAAGGTTTGAAATAAAAACTCCATTTAGTTTTTTACTCCAACGTTTCGGACATTTTTATTGTTTATGTCCCTCATCAGGATAAGCAATAAAAATGTCCGAAACGTTGGAGTAAAAACTAAATGATGTTTTTATTTCAAACGTTTTTGTTATAAAACAACATCATCCTGGTAAAAAATTGGCCATTAGATTCAAAAACTACTATAATAAGCATATTGTAACTATTACAATGTCAATGTTCTCAGGTAACATATGGAAATTGTTTATGAGAACATGGAAACTTAACTGTTAACATGGCATTATAACTGTTACAAATGCCTATATTTGGTCATATTTAAACATATGCATGTTAACAGTTACAATGCCATGTTAACAGTAAACAAATCCTTTTCTCAGTGCGGTAATTTTTTTCTAACCGCTTCAATTGTTCCAGGTTTACCAAACTGTCACGGTAATTTTTACGCAAAAATTCTCTCTGTGTGTGCGTATGGAGGTTGTAGAGAATGAAGGGGGTTTTTTCATTATTATGTGGTGTGTTTCGAGTGATTTGAATTCCGATGAGATTATACACTTTAAGGTTAAAAGAGAAAGAAGTCGGTCACTAGCACAAATTAGTAAAAAAATGTTCTTATTCTGTGGGAAATGTACCAAACTTTTTAGAGCAGTGAAATCGAATTCTCACTACAGAATAGGCTGTATAAAGTTCTTACGGCTTTAACCGATCACAATTTTCGTTATTGAGAGCATTTTTTATATTCTTCAAGCTTTGAGGTTTTAGTGGTATCGTATACACGTTTCCCGGATCATATTACAAATTGCATTATTTTTTTCGAGCCGTATGAGTACACGCGGGCCGTTTTTACTTCACGTTTATCGTCTTTTTTACAATGATAATTTCAGCGATAAAATTATAAAAAAAATATATATAATTTATTGCGCTAATCAACGTAACAATTATTCAAATATACGGTTTCGCGTTGAACTATACACACGACCAGAGGCAGGAATCAATTAAACGGCCGCAAAGAATTATTATAATCACTTATATATATATATATATATATATATATATATATATATATATATATATATATATATATATATATATATATATATATATATATATATATATATATATATATATATATATATATATATATATATATATATATATATATATATATATATATATATATATATATATATATATATATATATATATATATATATATATATATATATATATATATATATATATATATATATATATATATATATATATATATATATATATATATATATATATATATATATATATATATATATATATATATATATATATATATATATATATATATATATATATATATATATATATATATATATATATATATATATATATATAGACGACGTAAGTATATCTGACGAATGAATTGCCGGGGCAAAAAACTATTGTATAATGCATTTATATATATATATATATGCATTATACAATAGTTTTTTGCCCCGGCAATTCATTCGTCAGATATACTTACGTCGTCAATTAAAACGCGCGCGCGCGCGCGCCGTCTTCAAACCGATTTCGTATATCTCAACTGTAGCATCGCGCGTAACGACTATATGTATATCAGAGTTTATCGCTAACCGTAACAGCCCGATCCTAAATCACTGCACCGATTTATATAACCCACCGCGATTTATCATTCGAATTAATAACTCCAGAATGAAATGATTCCCAATTACTCCCGTCGGTCCGACACCTCGTAGAGTGCGTCACAATTACAGTCGAAAGGACTCTATTCATGTACAAAAAAAAGACGTAGCTGTCACAGCGCGGAACACGGCATAATTAGAGGCCCATAGACGCCGCACGTGCGAGCTTTCGACGAAATCGAAAGCTGTTATTTTCGACGATATAGTGAAATTGATAAACTTGACCCACAAACGTCCTCTCCCGCGCTGTATATAACACGGGAAAAGGAAGAGAAGGAGAAGAGAGGCGCAAAGAAGTCAACGACCCAAGCCTCTTCCGAGATTCATAAATCGCCGCGGCGGAATTCACCTTTCACCCCGCGGCGTCTATATAACCGCAGTGAAAGCGTGAGTTTTGATCCCGAGCCGCGGGCTGTATACATGTTCGATGGATGTATACAACGTTGTGTATATCGCATCGTACAGCGGTGCAAAATAAAAAAATCGGCGCGAGCGATCGGAAGTAATAGTTTTTGCGCGCTGTCGTGTGAGTTCGATTCCGTTATTACCCGAGATATATGTATACTTTTGTAAAGTGAAGGTGCACATATACCTCGTGGTGTACGTAGTTGTACACTGAGAAAACTGTCGTAGGAAAATTTACTGAAAAACTAACAAAAATTACTATATTTGATAGCAACGCGGGGATATAAGCAAATTATAAAAAATTTTGCTATAGTTCAGGAATATTTACAAGGTATCTTAATAATTTTTACTACTACACATAGCAAAAAGTGCCCTCTACATGTAGTACTTATTGCGTGCACGCCGGGAGCACGTGTCTGATTGAGGTTATGTTTCTCCCGCAATTTGAGATTATCTTCCTTTTAAGTTATCAAAAACATCGACAATATCGATTCAGTTGTTTTATTTTTACGTTGTGCAGGTGAGCTATGAGTTATTTCTTTATATTATCATAGTTATTTATTGCTATCAAATAATCATCAAAGTTCTCTCGTAAGCGAAGGTAGCCAATGTATCAGTTCCAAAATTTTGTACTCAAGAAGCTCACGTGGGTAAGAGGTTAGCGCGTCTGCCTAGCGTGCGGAGGGTCCAGGGTTCGAATACACAACCACCGTAAAAAAAAATTTTTATTTCCTTATTTATTTCTTGTATAGCTAAATTTAATTCATAATATATTAAATATTGTATAAATATTAGGTATCCTATAGATATAAAATCATGAAAATCAATTTTTTTTAAGTTTAAGCTTGGCTACAAAAATTACTATATTAGTTAGCAAAAGTACCTAAATTTCCATGATATCCCATCGTTGCTATAAAAAATAGTAATTTTTATTAGCTTTTCAGTAAATTTTCCTACGACAGTTTTCTCAGTGTAAGAAGGCAGAGAAAATTGTATTTATTTGTCGTCGTTGCGAAATTTAATTAAGTTCAGACCGTGGGGAAATTGCCGCTCGCGCGCTGGTCAATTGCGCTGTATCAATGAGGGGAAATCCCGCTATAGTGCGAGCTAATGAACAATTTGTATAGATTCGAAGCAATAATAATATTTTCTTATCTCTTTTCTGGTGTTGCGATATATCGTTAATGTGGCATGTCGCATTAAATGTAAATGCCGATTCGGCTGTAATTGCGACCGTAAATCCGCTTGACTTGAGAAAATAACACTTGGATTCTTTGATATTTTTCCACGATGGTTAATATATACAAGTAATTATATGTGTGTCTACTTGCTAATGGGTATATATATATATATATATATGAAAAAATAAATAAATAAGAAGTAGGAACGGAGTATGAACAAATATGGTTGATAAGTGAATGGTCGAAATAAGTCGGCGATAGCAGTTTATGCTGCAATTCACCACTCTAAAAACAATATGATAAAATGGGTATACCTTCTTAAAAAATTATGCCACAAAACGAAAAAATTGATTATTAAACTAAATATATCAATTTCAACATCTTACCTTTTCCCACAAACCTTCAACTCTTCCATCTAAATCGAACCCAAATTCAATTTGTCCTCACATTATTCCTCCGGCTCTTACGATAACATACACAATACCCAGACCCGACACGCGGAAAGAGGAACAATTTATTTTCCTTTTTACACATAAAAATCCCGGCGCACTCAACTTCCGCGCCTACATATATGCCGCACACGAACGCGCGCGTAACACCCAACGTAATCCGCGCGCTTGCGATCCGGCCGCGCGAGAGAAGAGCGTGTGCGCATGTAGCCACACATATATGTACATATATATACACAAGCTCTCTTACGTACATGTACGTGTGTTCCGTATGAAGTACAATCCCGAATGGGGCAGGCAGAGAGAGAAAACACTTTCACTCCGAGAGAGAAGTTATCTCCGCGAATCTTCCGTCGCCGATTATAACGGCGGAGCGCGAGCGAGGAGGATGAGGAAGGATTAGTAATCCGCGTGAATTACGATTGACGACGGTGATTAGGAGGAATTTTACACGCGCTGCTCATCGTTCGCGTCAATAACTTTCGTTTTCGCTTTGGAGCTAAACTTTTTTTTTTCCTTCACGTGTGGATTAGCGGTGAATTTTGTACACCAGTATAGATAGTATACTCGTAACTGTCAATGTATTGCCTTTTTACTATTGCAAACTAGATTAAAATGTTTACAAAAATTACGTGTTCGCGTGTATATACATACAGTTACGTATAAACCGCAAAATTGCACACTGTATAATGTACACGGCGCAGCTGTATATGTATAATACGCGCAGGATATTCTAAATCCTTAAAAATCATTGATTAAAGAAACGATCGCGGGGACAGGAAAGCATTCGTTTACCCGCACGACAGGCATTAACGAGCAAAGGGAAACGTATAACACACACACACACACACACACACACACACTCGACATTAAGATCTGCGCCGCGTGTTACATACATATTAGCGAACCTGCGCAACGCCCACCAATGGTGCATGAGAGACGCTCCCTCTCGTATAATCGATGACACGTCGGCGATTCGCTCGTCCTATTCGAGAAAATCTAGGCCTAGAGTTATAACGTCGGGCAAAATCTGTGTCAAACGCGAGAAAGTCGCGCCAGCGCGACAGGTGTGCACCCTATATCTCGCGGCTTTTTCCGAGTATAATAGGTTTACGTATTGCAAGCGCGCGGGGAGTTTTCGAAGAAATCGAAAGCGAAACTACACGGACAAGGTGTGTATACGTGAAACTCGTGCGTAAAACACGTGTCAGACGAGTTATACAGATAGGTAGATGCGCGTGCTAGTCGCGCAACATCGCAGCCATTGTATACTTACAGACTTACGGGCGCATCGCGGAAAATCCTTTCACGCTCTTATACACTCCTCTCTCACGCTTCTCCGTGAGAACCTCGCTTCTAATAACGCACTCGCAATACACACACGTCGCCTGCATCATTGCGCGCTCGTTATTACCCACAATCGCAAAGCTTGCGGACAATTTATATCGCGCCGCAGCATAGGCCGCTGAACTCTGACATTTTTGTCGGTGGGCAAAAACGCGTTATTGGAAAGCGCGCGCGGAAGCTATATATATACGCGTCTATGTCTCTGTGTATATAGACTGTATATATATATATATCCCTTCTCCGGACTAGGAAGTAGTCGTCGTTGCTGTTGACGCGGTGTATCGATAACTTTCTTCGCGAGGCTTATTCCGGAAAACGACGCGACGTAGCGCGCTGCCGTTAAAGGAAAAAAATGCACGCTCGCGGTTATACGCGAAAGTTTTGTTATATATATATATACATATAAATGTGTATGTGAGATCGTAAAGTCGAGTTCGCACCGCGGGGCGATTAACGACCTGGAGGCGAGATTAGATTCGAGGATAATAGGTGGTTGGGGTATATACACCCGCGAATTGCGGTGGATGTAGAATTTTATTTTTTATACGTGAGAGGTGTAAATTGGAGTGGATGGGGTTTTAATGAGCGTGTGTGGAGATATAATAAATCAATCGGGCGGCCGCGAATTGAGAAATTGTTCGTAGTTGTATTGTAAGATGTGTAATAAGTATGTTCAGTGCCAATATATAGCAGAAAATCGTACAGTATATTAGGAAAATTTAGAATCATTTTCATTTTATGACTAATACTTAGTCCCTAAAAATGAATAAGTGAAACGTCGCTCACTGGCGCAACGAGGTAATGAAATCGACTTATTCTTTGTTGACAATTCACTTACTGTGGAGAGAAAATTTTATTCCACTAAGGTATTGGTAGATTTTTTCACTTATTCGCACAAGTGAGCGACTTATTTATTTTTAGACGGTATTTTTTTAAATAAACGTATAAGTTAACTTATTATATATACATATTATTCTATCGTTCCTAAATAAATAATCAAATTTTTCATTTTTATTAAACGTTATAATAATAATACAATCGATAATTTAATATTAGGTATACAATCATATTAATAGGAAAAAAACTGGAAAACAAGACGATTAGGCTAAACAAATGCTAAAAAAATAATGTATTACAGATAATTAATTAATTAGCTAAAAATGTAATGATTCCTCAACTCTGTACATTATGCAAGTAAGAAACCGTGATCTCAAGAATTTATTAACAACGACAATAAAAATAATCGTGACAATCCGTCTGTTTATTAATTATATTTCGTGAACATTTTAACTAATGTTTTTATCGCGCGTTCCAAAAATACCCCAAACCAACCACCAATGTCGAAACAAACAAAAAAAAAAAAAAACGCCACTTTCTGTACCTACTCAAAACTCAACCAAACTTAAAAAAAAAAAAAAACAAACAAACGAGCAGCCGCTCCACTTACCCTCTTACACGCGAGGAAAGAAATGCAGTAGTCCCAATAGCGAAACCTCGATGCACGCACTGCAACTAGTCTGCGCTCAAAGGTGCGGCGCGTACAGAACAACGACAACAACACACTCGATCGATCGCCTCGGAGTGACTGGACGTCGTCAGGCCCCTTCGCTCGCTCGCAGCTTCTTTACATTCGACGGCTTTCACTTGGCGCTGCGGCCACTGCGGCGGCGGAGCTGCGGCGGCAACGGGCCTCGCGCGAGGAATTTTCCTCGTCGTCGTCGTCGCGGTGTCGGTGCGAAGGGTAGGTTTGTAAGAATGACAGAAGAGGGAAAACGAAAGGGTTAAGGGGATTGGATGGGGAGGGAAGATGGAATGGGAGAGGAGGATGCAGATGATGCACGGGGAGCGAAAGAGAGAGTTATGGTGTATGAGGTGAATATACACGCGGTGTGACCTGGATTTTATGCAATGGCTTTGTGGGATATGTTGTATGTGCAGTATGTATACATAAACCTGATGTTGAACCTTGTGGGAGGACGTTTTGGATCTTTTCCGCGACGATTATGATTTTATTATTGATGAGGGTATATTTGTAATCAGTGTTCGGTCAATGTATTCATGTAGCTGGTATAATCATTTTAACGAACGTAATGAAGTATTTGGGTGTGTTCGGTACGAAGTCAAAAAAGAATGCCCATTCATATAAGAACTTGAAGGAATATGCGTGTTCGTTTATTTAGAGCGAACAGAATATAAATAAAATAATATGCACAAAATGCCATATAGCGAGTCAATATTAAAGTTTATTACAGAATGTAAAGAGAATTGAGGTGAAAGATGTATGAAATGTTTTGTAAAAAAATGTCCCAAATTCAATGTTGTAACAATGCGACGTTATTTATATTTAATACAGGATTTCGCGATATTGTAAAAGTATAATATGATAAATATATATATGTATAAATTTTATGTATAAATGTAAAAAAAAATTCTTTTTCCCTTATGCTCTTGAAACTTAATTATTTATGCCATCATTTTTAGTCATTTACGTACATGCACATGTGTATGAAAGTGTTTTAACTATTAGTTCCTTAAATATCGGATAATACGCTCATATAATAACTAAGGAATACACGCCATAATGAACACAGCGAAACTACACAATTTCTACTTTTAAATAGAAATTAATATCAGGTAAGGCAGACGTAAATTTTGTTGATGCGAGCTCATTTTCTATAGTAAATTACTTACGCGTCAGGATACGTTATGAAAATCAATTAAGAAGTGAACATCTGCGATCCACTCACGTTTTATACACTTCCTCATTAAATCATTGAAGAGAGGTCGCCATAAAAATATACCGCTCGCGTTATTCGTTTTCCTAATAACCAGCCAGAGTTTGAACCGCGCTCGTTAATCGATTACATTGTATAATAGCTTATTTCAATAAAGGGATTTTATCTAACTGATTCATCTGTTATAATAGACAACTCATTTTTTACTATTTAACTTCAAAATGCGTTTGGATAGTTGTTTAAATTTGTAAGCCGATTTAAATCATTATAAAAAATGATAGATAATATAAATTGAAATTAAAGAAATGAGAGAAAAAAAAATTAAGGAAAATTTGAAATTTTTATTAAAATTTGATGTTGCGTATTTTGACATTATGTTTTTTACTTTCTGATTTATGATATTTTAGTTATAAAAAAAGTATATACATCATATAATTATAAGAAAAAGTTTTCCAATGTCCATGAATAATAAATTTATTAGAAACTCGTTGAAAAGTTTCAATACCTTTTTCGTTACTATTCTGGCGACACTTTAAGTTTTTTATCATTCTGCGTATAGCTACATTTATTAGCGTCTTTATACAGTTACTTTCAAATATATAGAATCTTTTACGCCTTTAGAAAATTGTCTTTGTAAGAGTAAAAGAGACTATTAACATGGTTTTTTCAACGTATCGATCGCTTTTGTATCTCAAAACCTTCTTGTTGAGGATAGAATATATTCTTTTAGACTAATGAGACTTGTCATTTTTATGGATGACAAGAGGAAGACATCCTTTCACCGAATCGGAGAAATTTTTCTATTTTTTTCTACACAATTCGTACATAATAAAGAGCTAAAATGAAACTTGTTACCTTGAAAAATTGAGATTTTTGATTCTCTTATTTGATCCAATTGTGATAGACATTCCTATAAGTTAACTATGAATCCCCTAACTTTCTAAGTCGCGCACTGATCTCTGAGAATAAACATTTTCATACCGTTTGGTGCTGACACCTCACGGATATTAATTGAACTTCACGAAACTGCTGCATAATTGTGCGCAGATCCGAAGGTTACGGTCTGTTTATCTACGGATAACACGTGCATCGGACGTTTTAAAATGACACGATCAAAATTATTTTTGATTAATTTGGGTTATCGTTATTAAAAGTAATACCTTTTGACTTACAAATGCATTGTGTAACCAAATATTTCCGACGAAAACACGCAGGCGTATATAGGCGCTTTTAAGCCTGTGTTTACGTGTTTATAACCTCCTACTGTACGAAATGAATACTGTTCATTCGTTAATACTTGCTGAGTTGTGTTTATTTTAATTATTTTATTGAAAAGTTTGTGGATGGGTAGATCACATATTAATTATGGAGAACAGAAGTAGCAAAGAGACTAAAAAATGCATGCGCAAGCAAAAGCGCGCGCAACACCGTCTTGGTCGAGACATGAATGTTGAAAGTTCTGATGAACCAACACAGGTAAGCAATTACTTTTTAAAAACCAGGTAAAACTAACCATTGACAACTTGCTATAATACTCTGTTATATATTTTTTAGTACTTAGCTATTTGTAATGCTGGGTTGGTAACTGGTCTCAAACGAGAAGTTTTGGAGCAATTCATAAAAAACATAATTTCTAATTTTAATGTGACCATGCCTCCTGGAAAATCATACTGTTTTGTTAATTTTTTGTCTGTTGAGTCTTCAAAGATTTTTTACGAGAAAGTACATGGGAATGTACAGGTGCCAAATGAAGATACAGTTTTTTATTTACTGTATATCAAGTCCAGTAAGCATTTTCTATTACCAACTGCAATTATTTTAGTCATTTTAATAATAATAAATTATTTTTCAGTTCCGTGTATTGAGGAAACTTTTGGTAATGATTTACCTCCTGGATTAAGATTATTAAGGGACTTTGTAACTCCAGAAGAAGAAGCTGCGTTATTGGAAAGTATTAATTGGGATGAAGAAGAAGGTAAAAATTTAATTCTCTAATAATAATTTATAATATTAATGTAAAAAACTCAAAAGTTATTTGTAAAATTTGTAGAAAATCCGGAAGCAGAATTAAAACACCGTAAGGTGAAACATTTTTCATACAAATTTCGGTATGATAATAACTTGGTAGATATTGATAATCCAATCAACCCTATACCAAAAAATTATGAATTTTTGCAAGATTTATTTGTGAAACATGGATGTGGAAAATGGAAATATGATCAAATTACTATAAACAGATATTTACCTGGTCAAGGTAGAACATTTTGTTAGTTTTTATTAAGCATTAGATGTTACATTAATTTTTAGCATTTTTCAGGAATACCTCCTCATGTAGATACCCATAGTGTGTTTGAAGATCCAATATTGTCTCTTTCCCTTGGTTCAGCATGTATAATGGACTTTAAAAAAGAAGATAAAAAAATTGCCTTAGATTTACCCGCAAGATCATTGTTAGTTTTGGGTGGTGAGGCTCGTTATGCCTGGACCCATGGTATTTGCCCTCGACACAATGACAATGTAGAAACAAACAATGGTTTTTCAACACGCCCACGAGGCACCAGAGTGTCATTTACATTTCGAAAAATTCATGAAGGTGACTGTACTTGTAAATACAAAGAACACTGTGATACTAAAAATTTAATTCCAGAAGTCACAGCAATAAATGATTCTATAGCATCAGAACTTGAAAATTCTTATGTGCACAAAGTAAGTTTACATTTATACTAAATTCTTATAAAAAATGTTTCAATAACTTCTAATGTACTTTTCCTTAACAACTAAACAGGTTTATGAAGAAATTTCAGGCCATTTTGATGAAACAAGGCATAAACAATGGCCAAATGTTGCAAAATTTATAGAAAGTATAGACCCTGGAGGTCTTCTACTCGATGTTGGTTGTGGTAATGGAAAATATTTACACAGGCAACCAAGTATATTCAAAGTAAATTTTCTGTTTATTAATTCATTAAATATTATACTTTATAATAATTTACAAAAAATTTTATTTTCACTTTAGATGGGCTGTGATCGCAGTACAGGTCTTGCAGAAATATGTCGAAGTAAAAGTTTTCAAGTTCTATTAGCCGATTGTCTTCAACTTCCATACATATCAAATGTTCTAGATGCAGTTTTATGCATCGCAGTCATTCATCATTTATCAACTAATGAAAGAAGAAAACAAGCTGTTTCTGAGATCATGAGAGTCCTTAGAGAGGGTGGCAAAGCACTGATTTATGTATGGGCTAAAGAACAAGTCAAGGATCGTGCAAAATCAACATACTTAAAATTTAGTACCAATAAAAACAAGAAAAACGACGCGAAAATTTCGCAGAAAATGCAGTTTCACTCGACAGAAAATAAAGTGACTCTTCCTATCCACGAAAATCGAACGGAATTCGTTCATCAAGATATGCTTGTTCCATGGAAACGAAAAGGTGGCG
Organism: Torymus aiolomorphi; assembly: GCA_036365515.1. NCBI lineage: Eukaryota > Metazoa > Arthropoda > Insecta > Hymenoptera > Torymidae > Torymus > Torymus aiolomorphi. The sequence goes on along the minus strand of CM070875.1, from coordinate 27,873,679 downwards.
GAGACTTTTTGAGATTTTATCATGTTTTCGAAGAAGGTGAATTAGAAAACCTATGCTCTGATGTCCCATTAACAAAAATAGACAATGTTTATTACGACCAAGGAAACTGGTGCATAGTACTACGAAAAACAAAGACTGCTTAAATAAATATAAAATTAAATTCTAATGAAATTTAGTTTAGAATTATCGATATAAAATTATTTTGTAAAATAAAAAAAAAAAAGTATATATATGTATACATATACGAGTACGAAAACAAATCGACATTTTTTGAAAAGTTTATTTAATCCCTAAGAGATATACAAAACAAACTTTTTTTTAACTAGAGATATTTCCTAAAGTAACACAGGAAATTTTTTTTTGTCATGAGTTTTTTGTATTTGTTTTTATTAATTATCACCATCAATGTATCTGCTTTTCAGTATCAGTACAATTCATTTTTAACCAGCTATATCGTTTAAAATTATGCACATCTGCAAATCAGTATTAAAATATTACAATTTTATATTTTACAGTATTAGTCCTCTAGCTCCCTCCTTAAAAAACAGGTTTTCGTTTTCTTTTTCACTTTTGCCCTCTCATCTTACTCATTGTTCTTAAACTTTGTCGTGTTATTATAATAATCGTACATTCGTATTTTCATGACATTATATATGTGGGGGAGACGAAGAGCTTAATGCTGAAAGTGATGAATGAGTCAAAATGAGATTTTTTTTTTTTCTCTTCGTTATTACGTTTTTTTTTTGTAATACAAATCAGTCTGATTATAAAGAAGCAGTAACACGCTTCCAGCATATTTTTTCTCACATATAATTATCATAATCATCATCCTGGCAATAAAATCTTGAAGTAATATCGAGCTTGCAGCTCATCATCAGCGTCTTTAATAGTTTGCTCTAATCGATGACGATTAGGTAATCTGTACATACTAAGACCTAGGAATGTTAACATTACAAGAAACCACAATAATTTATTATAATACAGCCTGCTGTACACCAGAATGATTTTCATGTTTCAAGGCAGTGTGAATAATCGGCACACCACCTTGTCGTTTTTCTCCTGCGACGAAAAACGAACAATATATCGTGTGTTGTTAAATTTTGAGAAAATATTTATAGAAGCTTGTTATTTTTAAGAAATATCATTTTTATTGACAAAATGAATGTTTGTAAGAAGGGGATATAACGATGGTAAGGGGCAGGGACCGATTTTCTTTGTTCAAACCAAACATATGTAGATATATATATATATTTGTAATACAGTCAAACCTACTTGTCAGTAGAATCAAAAATTTAAAAAGTAAACTCAAAATGACCTATAGTAATAATCGTAATTTGATCATAAAAAAAGAAATGATATAAACCGAATGTACTATTTTGCGTTATAATGGTTGATAAAACAGGCATAAGCACTCTATAATCCCCGTTCCAACGATAAACAGCATATTACAATCGAGAGGAGTGGAATAACAATGATTTACGTTGTACGCACAACAGCCTCCCTTTTCTTCACTTTTTTTCCCTTTCCCTCGTTTCCTCACAACTGTGCAATACGTTTAATTAATAAAGGATTCTTGTGCTCATCGGCCGTAGAGCAAAAATTTCGAAAGAATTTGCTTATTTTGTTTTGATTTAAGAAAGCTACCTCTTTCGGCTTTCTTTCGCTCGTCAAACCACTCGCTAATTAAACATTAGGCTCAATCACGCGCGTTGCAGTCCTAGATAAGAGTATCATCTAACTCGAGATCGCATTGTAACGTACGCGATTGAGATCGAATCGTACCATTAGTGGTCTTTATTCTTTTTTTTTATAACATCGATATAAATTACACAGGTACAGCGAGGTGCAGCATATCGGTACACTCCTCATTTAGAATCGCAAATAAAATAAAATAAAATAGAAAAGAAAAAGTAAAGCCACCATCTCCCCACCTGCGCGATTCACTCAGCCGATCCGAGCATGAAGAATTAATTAAAGAATAAGAAGTATAACTGTACAAAAATCGAGTAATTACAAAAACTGCTTTTATTCATTATATCTTATTAATCGCATACTACGCTGGCACCGAATGAACTGAACTGATAACGTTCCGCGAGCATCGTCCCTCCGGGATAGGGTGGAGAAAACGCTCCGTCGCTTCATATAATTGCCCATTCCATTTATTTTATTATTTTTTTTTTTATTATTTCTCATTAATAACTAAATCAAATGTTTTTTTTTGTCATCATTCAGCCGCTCTTTCTTTTAACATAGAGTGGAGACAAAGTCAGCATATAATTGTAATAGCCCCTGCGCCTTCCACCCCAAGACAGAAAAAAAAGTGGGCACCATCCTTCATTTTCCTTTCTTTCTATCCTATGCCACTTTACATGTTACTATCAATATGTTAAAATACAAATGTCACTCACACAATCTCCTCTCGCATAATCTCACTCACACATACAATTTTCTTTTAAAATAATTATTATAATCGCGGTTTTTTTTTTTCTTTAATTATTATTGTGAACAGTCGGGGGACTGGTGGTTAGTTATTTGTTCTCCTAGTGGTGTAAGTACGCTCACGCTAAGGTCAATGGTATGTACAGTAGGTGAGGTATGCATCGGGATCAAGGACACGGGGTGATAGATGAGATTTTTGACGTGCGTCCGCTATCAGTTATTCTCCTTGCTATTCGTCTTCATCTTCCCATTCCTCCTCGCTTTCAGCCTTCTTGGCTACTACTACTGCTGGTACTCCAACTCCGGGACCGTCCTTTATCTTCTTTTTGTACGCAGTCATTTCCTGCAAGCACACAAGGAAAAAATCGTATCGTTTAGTACATTAAATTCTTTGCGACAATGTGTTTTGTTTTAAAGTTTGAAATTATTGAATTAGAAAGCGAAATACTCACTCTTTCATATCGAGCCTTGTCCTTCTCAGCCATAGCCTCGTATTTGCCTTTTAGTTCGGGGCCGGCATCGGACCATCTCTTGCCGAGCTCCTTAGCAATGTCACCTACTCCGTATTCGGGGTTGATCATCTTGACCTTTCCGCGCTCGTCATTGCAGAACCAGAAGAATGCCGAACTGAAAATAAAAAAATCAAATGTAATATTTTCTATTGTTTTCACGAGTGTTACACGATATATCTATTTTTCAATATAATTTTCATTTTCTCAACAAAAAATTCGATGCTAATTATTGCAATTATACTATTATTTTCGTTATCGATGTTTTTAGAAATCGTATATAATACTACATCAATTAAAAAGCAAAAGACTACCGTTCAATCCCTGACAAAATCTCCTAAATTTGAACAACTTTACAAACACTTGTACATTTCAACCTACACAGAGACTAACAAAAGTCCACCAAGTGACGAGCAAATTCTAGACTCGGCTCTTCTTTCTATCATATCGGTAAAACAACGAAAATGTCAGAGAGGGACGGGGAAAAAGATACTTACAGGGACCTCTTGGGCGCATTGGGATCCTTGATGTGCTTGCGCTTCTTGCCTCGGCCTGTCACCTTTTCGCCCTTGGGCGGTATGTAGCTCTGCATCTCGGTGTCGTACCGTTTCTTGTCCTTCTCGGCCATCTCGTGGAAACGCTTCTTCTCCTTGTCGCTCATAGTCTGTGAACATGTAAAAAAAAGAAGCACAGCGCGCGAGATAACGCCGCACATACGCAATATTATAGCCAATATCGTCTCGCACAGATATTTGATCTCACAGGATGATTCGAGTGCGCAACGCATGATATACCAAAAACAACCTAGCGATTTACAAACTCAAAACTGAAAAAATACCCAAAAGGAAAAAGTTAAACGACGTAATGAAAAATTGCCAGAGGGGCGGTGAGAAGGAGAGTCCGGGGGGGGGGGGGTGTACGTACGCGCGGCGAGAGGGGAAGGCACAAAGTCGGGGCTCCGGCGTATTGATCGTACAGGGGGGAAGGAGAGCGAGAGAGACGCAGCAGCGAACGAACGAACGAGCGGGGTGCGCGCAAGAGCCGGGGGTGCACCACTACCGAAGGGGAGAGGAAGAGAGGATCGCGCGCGCGCGCTCTCTCTCTCTCTCCCTCCCCCACCCCAATTTTCACCAGGATATCAATTTTCATCGCGCGCGAGGCGGAGGCGCTGCCACTGCCGCCGCCGCCACGAAAGTTACTGTGGCTGTGTGGGTGTATATATATACGTATATGCCCACGTGAAAGGGGGTACGACGCGGTACCGAGACTACACCCGAATTCTTGCCCTAGCGAACGCGTATACCTACACTTATCGGAGCACCAGATTTTTCAATACACGCGATTGATACGACCGTGAGGATGTGATGACGAATTGAAGTGAAAGTGAAGCAGCAAGCAAAGCGGATATTATAGGAGCTCGACTGCTACTCACCTGCCCTAGCGAGGGAGCGCGACTGAGCAGAGACCGACCGCCGATCCAGTCAGCAGCAGCCGGTGCTGCTGGCGGTACATAGCCTTGTCGCCCTCTCTCTCTCTCTCTCTCTCTCTCTCTCTCTCTCTCTCTCTCTCTCTCTTCACTATCTCTCTCTCTCGCGTACCTTCCCTCTCGTTGCCTACCGGGCGTGGCGCATCCCAATAGAATGAGAGAGAGAGAGAGAGAGAGAGAGAGAGAGAGAGAGAGAGAGAGAGAGAGAGAGAGAGAGAGAGAGAGAGAGAGAGAGATGACTCACGTAAAGGTATATACCCGTATGCGCACACCGGCTGGCTGGTTGCCCTAAGGAGTCGTGTACGTACAGCAGACGTCGGGGAGATCCTCAGACGGTCTCTCTTTCTCTCCTTGTGTTTTTATCTTTCCACCCTGCTCGCCTATGTATGGGTGCATGCACGAGAGAGAGAGAGAGAGAGAGAGAGAGAGAGAGAGAGAGAGAGAGAGAGAGAGAGAGAGAGAGAGAGAGAGAGAGAGAGAGAGAGAGAGAGAGAGAGAGAGAGAGAGAGAGAGAGAGAGAGAGAGAGAGAGAGAGAGAGAGAGAGAGAGAGAGAGAGAGAGAGAGAGAGAGAGAGAGAGAGAGAGAGAGAGAGAGAGAGAGAGAGAGGCGAGAGAAGGAGAGGCACCGGCGTTTTGGTCGAAGGGCAAGCAGGCGAGCGCGCTCGGCGCCGAGCGTACTATCGACCAACCCCCTCTCGGCTCCGCACCGTCTCGGCGTTGCCGCCAAACCTAACCCACTTTTTTATCTTTCTCCTTCCCCTCGATCTCTTGTCCTCTCTTACACCCCCATAGTCTATTCCTCCACCTCCACCTCCTTGAGAAGACTAATACTGCTGCACCGGGATAAGCTTGCGCGGTGACTCTGAAAATTGAGCCGTAAAACCCACGGTATAGCGGCATACACACTACCGTACACGCGTACAACCACCACAGCCAAAAAAAAATTGCGCGACGAAATTATCGACGGGTTCTTATATAGGAGAGAGTGAGAAAGCATGTCTGGCGCCGGGGTGCAGCAGCAGCAGCAGCAGCCGCCGGGTTCACATCAGCAGCGCGGCAACGCTGCTGTACGCCCCCCCCCCCCTTATACTAGCGGCAGCACGACAGCGAGATAGGGGAAAAATCGAATGTTTCCCGTCAAAGCCTGACGTTTATTAAAAAGGAGGGGGGTCTCTCCCCCTCCCTCCGAAGGGCGAACTCGCCGTCGTCGTTGCTGCGCCGCTGCAGTTTACGATGGAGAGAGAATGAGGGGGGGGGGGGGGGGGGGGGTAGCCTCATTTTTCCCTTTATTTTCGGGCGCGGGGGAGAGGGTTTTATTTATGCAGGAGAGCTAGCGGGGACGCGCTAGCGACGGGATTAGAACGCGACGGGGGGAGGTATTTTTAGCGGTTTCTCCCGAAGCCCGCGCGCCGTTTCCAAAATTTATAGTAGACTTGACATTCGCGCCAGCGTAATTATTGTTTTCCGATCTATCTCCACTCCCTCTCGCCCAACTATATATTCCATCCGTGTGTGTATATATTTATAGAGAAGGATAGAGATTGGATGGTGACCGGCGCTTTCACGGTCAATCTTGGCCACGACTAATCGCTCTTCCGCATTCTCCCGGCGCGCGCGCGCGCGCGAGGGGAAAAAACCGGTACGCCTTCTCACGATTGGAAAGAAAAAAGTCGCGCGTGTGCGCCCACGCGACGTCGTCGGTGTGAAAATTCGAGTTTTTCTGCTTTGCCGCGGAGGAACGGGGGGAGGGGAGAAAGAGAGAGAGAGAGAGAGAGAGAGAGAGAGAGAGAGAGAGAGAGAGAGAGAGAGAGAGAGAGAGAGAGAGAGAGAGAGAGAGAGAGAGAGAGAGAGAGAGAGAGAGAGAGAGAGAGAGAGAGAGAGAGAGAGAGAGAGAGAGAGAGAGAGAGAGAGAGAGAGAGAGAAATAAGAGAGGAGTGATTAATCGGCGTCCACGGTCGTTCGTTGCACCGGCATTGGCGGTTGGTGGCCCATACTACTTCCTTAGCCTCGATTTACGACGCGGGCGGTTGCGCGTGGCCGTATCAATTAAAGGACCGTCATGCGAGTGGCACTGGGTGACGTGAGGATTTCGTAATCCCGACGATTGAATTCTCGTGTCGAGCGCGCGTGCTGTGGGTGTAGGCGAAGCTGTGGTACGCAAGTCGTAGGTACGAAAATTTACCGTTATAAGACAATTCGTTGCCGTTTGGAGCTCGAAGTGGAAAATTCACTAGTTTAAAATTACGTTTGGGAATGAGCAGACAACGTCAACGTAACGCTAAAATAACTAAAAATCGAAATATATATATAAAAAAAAAAAAAAAATTTATTACCAATTTCAAAGCACTTCGAGCTATCTAACCCCTCCTCGCCAAGTATATAGACAGCGAGGGAAAAAAAGAAAACGGCCCGCACAGTAGGCGCGCACTTCTTCCCACAGCGCACTCTTATCGGCTTTATTGCCGGAAGTGTCGCTCGCTCGCTCGCTCGTACGCGCACGCGGTCACATACGCACATGTGCCAGCGCGATCGAGCAAGCCGGTGTTTATTTCGTTATTATCGGCGTATACGCGCACGTTCGCGCGGGGGACCTAAAGGTCGATAGCGTGCGCCGCACGCTCTCAGTGCAGTCAGTCAATGGAATCGTAAGACGTGGGAGTAGGGGACACACGTCTTGTGCACGTATTGTACGTGTGCGTGTGTGTATTGCCATGTGCGTCGATGGCCTGACTGAGAGGGAGAGAGTTCGAATCGAATGGCCGCGGTGTGAGAAGACGAAAGGGATATACACAGATGATGGGGTACGCTGTAATATAAGAGACGAGAGATGAGAATGAATGGCGCGCGCACGCGCTGTCTCTTGCGTTTAGATGGGTCTGTGAAGTTCGCAACGTTGCGTAACGAAATGAAAAATTTGTTTTTTTTTGCTTCATAGTTATATCCTAATTAATATTAATTTTGTGTGCAGATTTAGTGTTAACAAAAGTTTAGATGAAATTTTCATTGTTTAATAACATTAATTAATTGTAAGAAGTTAGTTCGTTGCATTCCAGCGATGCAAACTTCAGACCCATGCGTTCAGTAGAATTTTACTTGGATAACGAACGCCACCGAAAGTATGTAAAGTACGAAGTGTCATTGGCGTTAAAGGTGACTTCTTTTTTTTTTTCGGCGAAAACATCCTAGGCGTTTGTTTACGTTTGGTTCCGCAGTAATGCGGAATGGAGAACGAGACGACGAGTGGTATATAACCGTCACGGTGCGCGCGCGCGCGTTTTCGGCCATTCTAGCTCACTCTCGCTCGCGAGGTTCATGGAGAGAGAGGGAGAGCGAGAAGGAGATATTTTTAAATTGCAAATGGCCGCCCGCAACATGGCGAATTTAATAAAAGGAATGAAATTTCACAATATTTTTAAAATATACACGAGGCTCGCTCGCGCGCGCGCTCGTTCTCCCGTGGCGCGGTTACGTAATAACACACGAGAGAAAGAGCGCGAGAACTCCTTTTTATTGGATATACTTGTTTATAAATTGATAAAAGTTTAAAAATATGCCGCCGCGGAGTGGCCGATCGATTAATAGCGAATTTTTCCTACACGAGCGCGCGCGATTTATCATGCGAGGCTCTCTCGTCAGTCTCGTTCTTTTTTTCTCCCCCCTTTTTTTTTTTTTGCTTTATTTTTGTACATGGTGGTGGGAGCCTACGCGAGCGTGTTTCACACTCCGGTGGGCGCGCGGATTGGCTTTTCAAGGAACGCATTGAATTTTATTGTTGGACGTATATATACACGTACACAAAACTAAAGTCGCTTTTCGAAACGACCGTATTTTTCTTTATAATTAGCTTTAGTTTTATGCTTCGAGAGGCAATAAAAGAGGTGGAATGGTTCGCGAGCGTTTTGGAGCAAAATTTTGCAGTATACGCAGTAACTCAAATTTATCACCGTTCTGTACTGCCCGTATTCTCTAAACCGCGAACGGAAATCCTTGTGTGACAATTTATACCGACTATTACAACAACCCCTGGATGAAAACCAACGTCGCGTTATATTGACAACACGAGCGAATCTACGCATATAAATATCATGGTCGGGGATTGGGAAAAAAAAAAATTACATTTTAATCATAGCTCCGAAACTCACCTTCCACCTGAGGGCGCACTTTTTGGAGAATTCCTGGAAGACGATGTTCTCATCGGGGTGCTTCTTCTTGTGCTCCTGGCGGCACGTCTGTACGAAGAAGGCGTACGCGGTCATGCGGCCTCTCGGCTTGGTTGACTTCGCTCCTCTCTTGTCCTGTTGCATAATCGCGTTATTTTGTTGGAGATTATTTTGATGGTGCAACTGCTGTATTTGATGCTGTAAAAAAAATCGAGAAGACGTGTTTTGCGGGTTAGAGGGGAAAACCTGTGTATTATTGTTGCCAATGCCAAAGCTCTTATTCTCATGTGATTAAAGCGCGGAGTTGAGACGAGTTATACACGTGTGTTTCGTTGCTAGAGTGTGTATAACTAACCAGTATGGATTTTCCCGAACGATAGGGTTATAAGACACTCGACGCGTGTCTTCGATTTCTCAGTGTTTTTATTTAGAGCGAACATTTTTGGAGTGGAAATTTCAGCTCGCCAAAGTGAGAGTCTGTCTCGCACGCTATAACGGAAAATATCGACCCTCGATGAATTCCCATTCCAGAAGGATACATACAAAAAAGGTAAACTCGACGAACAATGTAAAAACCATTGCTTCTTCCCAAATCGAGAAATAATCGTGTTTACCCAGGGCGCGCGCGCGCGCGCGCGCGAGCTTCCACTTGCTCGCCCCGTAACGAGAAAACTTTGAGTAAACTAATTAAAAAATAATTACGTTCAAAGCGGGTGGCGGAAGCAGCTGCAGCGATGGCGCGGGCGAGCGAGGCTTTTAATAGTCCACCTCCACGCGAAAATCATTTCGGTGCATATTGATTATTTTCCAGGAAACCACGCAAGCGAGCGCGCCCGCGCGTAATTTGCGAGCAGAACAAAAGTCTCGTGTCGCTGTTGCCGCTGATGCTCCGACCCGCGACGTATCGAAAAATTTCTCACTCCAAAAAGCGCATAAGTACATGTATACACATCCACACACACATACACACATACACAGATAGAGAGATAATGCCCCCATCACGTTTACAGAAGAATGTGGCGACGCTCCGGAATACAACAAAGTTTTTACGACCGGGACGTAGAGGTGGAACACGGCGAAGGCAGAAGAAAATAAAACGACAAAGTAATCAAACCAATTATCTCGAAGGAAAAAGAAAAGGAGCGCAGTAAAGTCCTGACGATTTCGGGTAGAGCAATCCTCTCTCTCTCTCTCCCCAGGGTGACTCGTACTCTCTTTTTTCGAGAGAGAGAGAGAGAGAGAGAGAGAGAAAACAGTGCGAGTAAGAAGAAAAACCGAAAAGCAAAAAGGAAAGGCGCGTGGAGAGTGCGAGCCGCGTAACCTTCGGAAACGGGCCAATTACATAGCGCGAGTCACTGACACCGAGGAGAGCGTGTCGATGACTGTACGACGACGCGCAGAGGGAGAGAAAGAGGAGGGAACGAGAAAAAGCGCGAGGCAAAAAAAGCGAAACTAGAACGAACGAGAGACAGAGAGCGCGGGCCTAACAGTGTAGATGTGGAGGTGTGTTTTTGTGGTACCAGTAAGATGCGGATTCGTGTGTGTGTGTGTGTGTGTGTGTGTGTGTGTGTGTGTGCGCGCGCGCGCGCGCGTGACTGGACGATTTTTTGTCTCTCTCACACACACACACACACACACACACACACACACACACACACACACACACACACACACACACACACACACACACACACACACACACACACACACACACACACACACACACACACACACACACACACACACACACACACACACACACACACACACACACACACACACACACCATCGAGAGTAGTGCCGATAAGAACTATACAGTTCTCTGATTTGATGTTAATTGCTCGTTTGCACTGGTATCCAGCAGAGTTATATCAACATTTACTAATATACTTTAAACAATATTGATAACCTCCGCCCAACACCATTCAACATTCTTCTCCTACACCGAAAAATCACATACTCCACACCAGCCCTCTCTCCTCTCCTCATACATTAAAAAATCATCGACCGCGCAAGACTCTCGGTATCAGGCCGGAGGGTGGGCTATGAGCGATAACTAATGGTGATGCTTAACTAAAAAAAAAAAATAAAAAAAAAAAAAAAATCGCTCCCGCGTCACCGCCTGCTACCGCCGCTGGCGCGGTGCGCGTGCAAAGCAGAATCAATAGCCGGCCGCCAAGAGCGGCGGGGGCGCGCTGCTGCTCTACACCCACGAAAAACACGAGGGGGGAATATGAAAATGTCCACCCTCCTCCCACCCCCTTTGCGCGGCCGCGCGCACCACCGGTCGATTGGTCGGATTTTTCGACGAAGGGGAGGGGGGGAGGGGAGCCGGCTAGAGGGTGATAATGAAAATTTGGGAGCGCGAGACTCGCTGAAAGAAGATTTTTCATGGAGATATTATTGATTTTAATGAAAAGATTAGGCGAGAGAGAGAGAGCGAGAGAGAGAGAGAGAGAGAGAGAGAGAGAGAGAGAGAGAGAGAGAGAGAGAGAGAGAGAGAGAGAGAGAGAGAGAGAGAGAGAGAGAGAGAGAGAGAGAGAGAGAGAGAGAGAGAGAGAGAGAGAGAGAGAGAGAGAGAGAGGTTAGAATCGTAATTGTCCTGTATATGGTTGTGTTTGGATGATGTTAGAAGGAGAAAGAGAAAGAAAGAGATGATTTGTAGAGTGTACTTTTCAACCGGGCGGATCAAAACTAATTTCGCTCGTGGAAGAGATAAACGAGGCTTGCGTGAATTTGAAATGAGATTTAACAAGTTTGCCCAGCTCTATCGTAGCTCTAAATTTAAAAGTGTAATGCAATCAGAGTAAACAAAAGCCTCGTTTTTGTTGGCTTGATTTTTTACGTCAACTTTACACGTTAAGCTTAGTTTTTCTTTTATTGGAGAGTTACGGTATAGGCTGGAAAATTAGATTGGAAACAGAAAAGAAAAAAGAAAATCAATCGAGGCATTGTTCGATCACGGAAAATGAATTTTGTGGGAATGTCAAGTGAAAAGGAAGAATAAGAGTAACGCAATTCGACAGTATTTTATAATTGTAATAAATTTTCCTCAATCCGCCGAAGCAGTCGCGCGAGACACTTTTGAAGGAAAATTGACTTGACCTTGAGCAATTAATTCTGTGGATTTCCTCGCAGAGCTCTTCGAATTCCTGGACAACGCTTGCATAAACACGTAAACCCGTGTTAATAAACGAAAGGGAAGACGATTCTCTTCGTTAATTTACAACAATTAACAATCGATGGCCCCGACGAAACCGACTCACCCCGCGTGCTCCGACAAAATTCACCTCGCGTTTCCTCAATCGAAATTCCCACCCATATCGTGCCAACAATCACCGAATTAACACCATAGGCGCGCGCGCACGCGTTTACGCTATAAACCGACGTGAGAGAGAGAGAGAGAAACCCAGTATACAACAGCCCGACGTAACCAATCCGTGTGTTTACGATCGTCTTATCGCGCGAGCCGATTCCCCGAACAATCCCACACCTTCTCCCTCCCACTGATCCCAAACATCGTCATCGTCACGAACCTCTTTCGGTATCTTTCGAATTCCCTGAAAATTTTTTCTCGGCATAAATAATCAAGAACCGCCATTGTATCGAAAAATTGCCGGGAAAGTTACAACGAGCGAGACCGTCTCGCCGAGGCAGCAGCAAGCGAACGCCGCGCAAGAGCCAGCCAGCCGACATGGCGTTGGCGCGCTCGCGGCCCGCGATACAAAATGGACGGGAGTGAGCGAGAGAGAGCGCGCGCGCCTAGCGCTGCCTGCTCGCCGCGTTCACGAAAACACCGCGTGAAAGGCTCTCTCTCTCTCTCTCCTCTGCGGGCGACGAAAAGAATTCTTTCGCGAGGATGTAATAAAATATTTCGAATAGAGAGAAGAGTGTATATGCATACCGAAGAGGGGGCTTTATAATAACGTTCGACGACGAGCGTTATAGCAAGCACCACGCGTTCGCATTCCCGAGGCAATTGCCTCTGGCTGCGGCTGCCTGTGCTGCGGATATGAAAATAACCTTGGGTCGGGATTGGCGCGAAAAGTGGAATGCCGCGTGTTTTCGCGTCGGGGCATCCGCCTCTACCTCACTGCCTCTCGGTCGCCGTTTTTTTTCCTTTTTCGAGCGAGAAGAGAACCGGAAGTTCGGCGGGTCCCCTACATATATTATACACACAGACACACACACACACGTACGCACGTACGCATAGGCGTAAGGCTAGTTCTCCAGCAACGAAAACACTGTATACGAGGGGTCTCCACGTGTACGGGGAAACGAATGAACAAACAAACCCGCACGCACGCACACGCGCACATAATTCGAATAGTGCACGGCACAAAGTAAAAAGAAAAAAAAAAAAAAGAGCAAAGAAAAAAAAAATAGTATAAGAACGACGCTGCTCAACGGCCCTACGGCGGGAGAGTAAAAAACTAACCGGCGACATGATGGGCGGCGTGGACGTCTGCGTGGTGATAGAGGATAAGTGCTGTCCCTGCTGCAGCTGCTGCTGGTGCAGGTTGTTCTGCTGGTCCATCACCTGACTCGGGTACCACCACTGCACGCCCGGGCCCGCGCTCTGGGCGCTGACCGGCACCCCGGTCCTGTAGTCGTATCCCTTCATGCACGCCGCCGCGGCGGCCGCCGCCGACACGGGACTGCTAGAGGAGACGGGCGAAGACTGAGAGCCCGTCGTCGCCGGGTTCTGGAAGCTCGAGGCCATCTTGTAGGAGAACAACTGCTGCGTCGCCGCCGCCGCGGCCGCCGTGCTCCTCGCTATGTCCTGGTGATGCTGGCTCAGCTGCTGCTGCTGGTTGAGCAGGTGCTGCTGGAGATTCTGCTGGTGGTGCTGTTGCGCCGCGGCGACGGCCGCCGCCTGCTGCTGGGCCTGCTGCTGAGCGGCGGCCTGCTGCTGGGCGGCCGCGGCCTGTTGCTGGGCCTGCTGCTGGGCAACCGCGACGGCAGTCTGCTCGTTCAGGCCGGCCGGCCACCACGCGGTCGCGGCGGAGCCGGCGTTGTTGCTCCCGTCCTCGCGGCCCCCGGGACTGGCCTGGTGGGCCCAGCCGCCGCTCACGCGGTGATGCTCCGACATGTCGTCAAGGCTGCCGAAGGTCCGTGGCTGGAGAGTTATCTCGTGGAGGGGCGCACACACAAACGCGCGCGCGCGCGCACACACGGGCCTCTAGTGGTGGCTGCTACTTTTCTCTACCGCGGCTGCCTGCCTTCTTTCTCTTGCTAGCCTAGCTGTGCCGCTGGCTCTCTCTCGTTCTCGCGCGCACACGCACACACACGCGAGCGCACACACACGGTCGGGCTGGCGCGCTCGGGCGCGCGCGCTCTCACGACTGGTATTTCGGTGCGGTGGTAGCAATGACGGCGGGCGCCGCTCGTCCTCGTAGCATCCGGGCGGCTCTCGCTCGCTCTCCTCGTAGCCGACGTGCCCGGCGTTCGTCTTTTGTACTCTCTTCACACTGCGCTTCTGACCCCTCGCTCACACGAAGAGAGCGTGATGGTGGAGCTCTTGCTAGCCTGCCTGCTTGCTTGTGCTCTCCCTCTCCCCCGCTTGTCTCTCGCTCCTTCTCCCTTCTGCCTGTGTCTTTCTCACTCGCTCTCGCGTTATATCGCGTTCCCGGAGTGAGCGCGCGCGTATATCCTTTCCGGTGTGGGTATGCGCGCTGCTCTGTTGCTGCTGCTGCTGCTACGCACCACGCGCGTTTCAACGTCGGCGGCGGCGGCGGCGGCACGCGGCGTCGACGGCGCTGCTGCTGCTGCTCCTCGGCGACGACGTCGCTCCAGAGCTGGTCTACCTGCGGCTTTGTGCGCCGCGGTGACGCACGACACGCACATACACGAAACCACACACTTTTTGTTGATCGACGGCCGTATGAAAACGACAGCAGTCGTGAGTGTTGTATTCCGCTCTCTCGCGGGCGCGCGCACAGAGAGAGACAGAACCGTGCCTCACGTCCGTGTACACGCTGCTGCTGAGCTGCGTCGTGCTATATCACACACACACACACACACACTCGAGTCTCTCTCCCCGCTCGCGCGCTCTCTCTCGCACTAAGCGCGGCGACGCACAACAAAATGTCGGCGCGGTGGTGGCAGCGGCGGCAGTGGCGCGCCGCACTTCTCTCTCGCTCTCGAAAAACGAGCCGAGCGTCCTCTCTCGTGCCGTGTACGCCACAGCGCTGTGTATACGTGCGTGTCTCTCTCTTGCTCTCACTGCTCCTCACTCGCTCTGTCTCTTTCCCCCAACGACACGGCTCTCACTCACGGTTGCGCGTGTATGTATATATAGGTATATACGAGGGGCTGGCGCGGAGGCTCTTCTCTCCACGGGTTCTACTGCTGCTGCGGGCTGCCGTCCTGCTGCGCTACGCTGCGCCGTGCTACGCTGTGCTACGCCGTACGAGAGCGCCAAGCCAGACCCAGGGGCTTAGGGAAAGAGAGATAGAGAGAGAGAGAGAGAGGTGGCGGGTGGGTAGGGGAGGGCGGGCCGTGTGAGCGCTAGCCTTCTCTTTCCTTCCCCTCGCGACTTCTTTCTCACTCGCTCTCGCTCGCACTCGTTACCGAGGCCGGGGCTCTCTCGACCTTCCCCTTCCCCCCCTCGATAATTCTCTCCGTCTCTCTCCTGTGTGCGCGCGCGCGCCTGCGCCTCTATATACGTTCTCTCGCTTGCTTGCTCGCCCGCTCCTGGCGTTCTTTCTCCCTCTCCTCTTTTTCCACGCGCGCGGTAACGCCACGCCGCTGTGCGCGCGCGTTCTTTTTCCATCCCGTGCTCCGTTTCGCATCGGTTTCTTCCATCTCTCTCTCTCTCTCTCTCTCTCTCACCCACATAAGCTGCTCTGCTCCAAAACTAGAGAGAAACCAAGCTGAGTCCATCCATTCAGGCGCGCTCTGTGCTTCTCTATGCTTCGATCTATCGAAAAATCGACAGAGAAACCAAAGGCAACGAGCTCGACTCCAACGATTTTCTGTCCCGCTCGTGGTCTCTCTGTTTTTCCCCCCGTCGAGCGATATAAAACCGAGAGAGACGGAGCGAGGGAATTTATATTACGAGCGTCTCTCTCCCCTCGCTCGCTTGCTTGCTTGCTCGGCTAGCGCGCATAAAACCGAGAGAGAAAGAGACGCTCGCCGCGCGTTCCCCTTCTAACGGGGAGCAGCAGCGGCACAGGCAGCAGCGTTGCCGCGGCGGCCAGCCGGCCGTTCACAAAGGCGCGCGGGGCCGACCAATCGGCCGGGCCTGCTATGTGCCTCGCCCGATGGCGGGAGCGAGCGAGCGAAAGAGACAGAGCACGCACGTCCGACGGCAACGCTGGAGAACGAACGAACGTCGTTCGACAGAGAGAGAGAGAGCGTGCAGCGTCCCTTTTGCGTATGTGTTGGTGAACGCGTATGAGGGAACCCTTCTCTACCCTTGAAACTCGAGGTCAGCTTTGGGAGGAGAGAGCGCGCAACAAAAAGAGCGAGAAAGAGAGAAACCGCGAGCGAACTTTCATTTTTTTTTTTTATCTTTGAGGAGACTCGTGAAAAGAGCGAATTTTAAAAAACACGCGTGTTTTGGGAGACTCGAGCGCCCAGTACCGTGCTGCACGCTTCCGATCCGCCATGTTTTCGAATTTCGGAGCAGAAGGCCGAGGGTAAAAAAAGGCATAGAAGCGGCTCGCACACGCGTACACCGCGTCCGACAAGTCGCTTTTCCCGCGCGTTTTTCGAGCGCGTCTCATGTGTGCAGGTATAAGTGCATGCGTGCGTGTGCGATGCACACTGGCCCATTTGCTCGCATCGAGATTGTGTTTCCCTCCTTTTTCTTCTTTCTCCTTTCCTCCAACGTACGCCCGCAAGAGATATATCCCTTTGTTTTGCGGCGAATCCGATCTCCGATCGACGCTTATAATGCCCGTTCATGTGTGTGTGTGTGTGTATTCGTTCTCTTTCTTCTGGAATTTCTTTTTTTTTTTTTCGCTCCGTTTCGTTATATTTCGGAGCAGAGAGGGAGACAGCGAGAGAAAGAGAACAACACGACGCGAGCTAGTGTTCGCGCGGGCTATTGCGCAATTCGCGGCTCGCTGATGCAATATCTTTTATAAACCGAGCGTGCTCGCCATGGTTTTGCCCTCCATTCGCGCGCGTGTGCGTTTTTCGCGCGTGCGTCGGTGTAATCGGCTGGTTTCGTTGACTGACTGACGAAAGAGTATGCGCGCGTGCGCGGTCACGCGCTTTTGGCGGGCAAAAAACCGACACAGAAAACCTAAGAAGAGCGTGTTTGTGTGTGCGGGCACGCGTGTACATGTGTATACGTATTTTCTCCGCGGGGAATGTTGCATTGCAACAATAATACCCACGCGCAAGCATATTACACAGACGTATAATAAAAAGAAGCGGAAACCTCTCTGTCTCTCTCTTGGCGAGGCCCCTATCTCTCTCGCTCTCGCCTCTCTCATCTCGCTGATAACCGCGAATTGAGTATATTCGAGAGCCGAGCGAGCGAGCGCGCGCACAGCGGCGAATCGAAGCGAGAAAGAGCGAGCGCGGGGAAAAGAGCGAGAGAGAGGAGGCGAGAACCGGGTTCGGGTCAATAAGACGCGTGAGGGGGAGAGCTAGAGAGTCAATTGCAGGAGCGGGAGAGAGAGAGAGAGAGAAAGCCTGCGCGCGCTGCCCGGCTCTCTCGCATTCCCAGGGCTCGGCGGTGGCGGCGGCGGCAGCAGCGCGCTAACGAACGAATCGAACGCGCACGCACACACACACACACACACACGCGCGCGCGCGCGCGCGTGCGGGGGGGAGGCGGTGGTGTATGGTGGGGGAGAAGGACGAGCGGGAACGAGAAAGAGGGAGAATATTATCGGGTAAAAAGCCCCGACGGAATAATGAAACAAATTTTATTTTTTTTTTCGCTCTCTCCGTCTACGGCGAGGGAAGAGGGATCGCGAGCGAGCATGTTTTACGATATTAAAATATCGAAAAAATTATCGGAAAAATCGTGCGGTTTCTTTTTGTCGTTGTCGGGATGTGAATTTGCTATCGCGATGAAAATATTTCGGAATATAATTCTGTTGGTGAAATGAGAGATGACGATCGCAAAGTTGGGAAAACGGAAAAAATAGAGTTTATCGGTGAAGAAATTCAGTTAGCCGGAGAGGACAGGCGATGTATTTATATATATATAGCCACCTTGTAGTTGATTTTACCGATAGAGTTTGCGCTCGTGCGCGAGAAAGTTTTTTTTTTCTAATTAACGTTCTGCAAGGTCCTCTTCTCGCTGCGGTGGGTAATATTGACCGGTCATTTTTCTCAGTATCTCAACAATGTGTTTCTCTTCAAACATTTGTTCTTAATTTTATGCTTCAAGTTATCCACCGTATACATTTGTCCAACCAGTTTTCCATGCTTTTACGGTTTCTCGCAATAAAACAAAGGCACGCTGCCGCTATTTTTGCCGTCAAAGATACCAGTTCATATACAAAATTAACTTCAATTATCAGGGAAATATATTATGACCGAAGATAGCCATGTTTGCGCACAAAACGAGTAATTGTAATATACGCGGAATTTATAATGAGGTAGGCGGAGAGGACAATAAATGCTTCTCGGGCCGAGGCAAATTTGAATTTCGCGGCAGCGTTGTGGAAATGAAAAGTCGACTCGTCCGATGTAAATCCAGGCAGAGCCAGAGAACGAGAATTGGGAAAATTTTTTGCGTTAAATACGCGTACACCGAACTTATTTTGTACAGCCCGTTTTGTTTTCCGCGAACGTAAAAGCCGACGCGTCCATTATTGAATTTTTACTTTACACATTTATTCCGGAGTTTTCAGCAAGTAGTTCTCCCGAAAAATTAAAGTTACCGTTACACTCGGCTAGGATTCTATCATAAACACGTAAAAATTCCATTAGCCGAGATCAACGTAACTCTGAATCCCGGTATCCCCTGCTCCGTGAAAGGACCCATCCCTACGGACAATTACATCGTTCAAATACCGGTAGGTATAGACCAAAAAATGACCCTCGGACCTCCTAAACCGGCCATAATTCGAGGGACCCGTGGTGAGGAAACTTCGGAAAAGTCCAGTATCCTGCGGAGCAGGAAAAACCACACCTCCGTGGTGCGCACAGGTAAGTAAGCTCTCCCGTCGTCTAGCATCCATCCCCTTTTCTCGCTCGTATATCGTTCAATCTCTCTCTCTCTCTCTCTCTCTCTCTCTCTCTCTCTCTCTCTCTCTCTCTCTCTCTCTCTCTCTCTCTCTCTCTCTCTCTCTCTCTCTCTCTCTCTCTCTCTCTCTCTCTCTCTCTCTCTCTCTCTCTCTCTCTCTCTCTCTCTCTCTCTCTCTCTCTCTCTCTCTCTCTCTCTCTCTCTCTCTCTCTCTCTCTACCTTCCCCCCTTGAAACATGTGGCGTAACAGTCCTTCTCTCGCTGCCGGCTTGAAAACTGCCGCAGGGCTCACACATATGCGCGCGTGAGAGGCACTAGCCAAGCGCGCGGGAAACGCTGACGCCAGCGCAGCAATGCCTACGTCGATTTTCCCGCGTGAGAAAACCCCCGCGCGTGCTGGTTGCGTCGATATAGGGTGATAGTAGCG
The DNA here is from genome assembly GCA_036365515.1 of Torymus aiolomorphi. Taxonomy (NCBI): domain Eukaryota; kingdom Metazoa; phylum Arthropoda; class Insecta; order Hymenoptera; family Torymidae; genus Torymus; species Torymus aiolomorphi. The sequence continues at coordinate 27,854,502 of CM070875.1, read as the reverse complement.
TCGTGCCGCTTTTTACATACGCGCGATTAGGGCAAGGATAATTTTTGGAAGTTGAATGAGAGGGGGATGAAGGACGAGCGTTTAGGGCGTAATAAAAGGGGTTCGCGTGGCCGCCGTTGTTGTAATAGGTGCGCGCGCGTGCGCCTTTTTTTTTTTTTTTTTTTTTTTTTTTTTTTTTTTTGTTTCGTTGTGCAGCAGCGTTTGTGTTCTGCGCAGGGGAGTAGAGGAAGAAAAAAAAACGCGTCATGTGGATAATTGCGGTTTTTTCGTCGTGCGTCCGGCGAGCGGCGACTGTCGTCGCCTGTAATTTGAACGGTGCACGCGCTGTTGTAAAAGGGGATGATAATTCGGTTGTGCCGGCGATGCAACTTATTTTAGGGGATGGGTGCGCAATTGTAATAGGGGGGGGGGGATCAATGCTTTTTTTCACGACGTTTTTTTACAAAACGGGAGTTTCGCAACAGCTTTGGCATTTCGTGTGCATTGTCAAGTTTGCACGCGAACATTTCCCTTGTTTCGAAAGACTTGGATAATTGTTGGGGGGTCTTCTCGATTTTTTTTTACAGAATATATGTGTATAGAATTTATATTTATACTTAAAATTAATCATAAATATAATGGTGATAATAGCATGCGTAATATGTCATAGATATTTATAATTTTATGTCACCTTTGTCAAAAGATATTGAGTTTACTTTAGTTATGCTTGAATGACTGTTTTCTTTAAAAGTTATGCAATCAGTTTGTTAATATTTGTTCGTTTTCACTAAATCGGGTATAAGTAAAAGCTACACATACTTGAAGACTTTAAAGGACACTAGTTTTCGCAATCAAAATTAATAGCCTAAAGATATATTTAAATATTTTGTAATCTTTGTCTGAATTTAAAATGGTATTAAGTGTAAACTAATAATACATTGTGCAAAAGACGTCAAATCTAAATTAATCTTTTTAGTTTATTTTTTAAGCAAACATATAGCCATGATCTAAATTTTAATAACTTGTAATATTTATTTTTAAAACTTTAAATTAAGTATTTGAGAAATATTGGTTTGAGATATTTACAGAATGAATAATTTCTTGAAGTTAACAGTTATTTCAATTCAAATATGACCTCATGACACTTTAGAATAAGCAACATTTGTTGTTTATGTACAGTAACAAGGACATTAGAGAAAAAACTGATGTCATTTTCTAATGTTTACAGGTCTGTTTATAATTGACTTTTCAAAGTTCAAAATCAAAACCGACAATAATAAACATGTTTAACAGTCATTAAATGAGAATCTCTAATTTCCTTGTTAAGCCGTGCCTTACAATAATTATCATACATGATTTTCTGTTTTAATAATTTAATTTGATGCTTTATAATGTTTATACAACGCTTCATTATTTGTAGACTAGAAAAAGTGTTAGGAAATCTTACGAATAAGTTAGTTTCATTTTATTAGACTAGTTCATAAAATACGTAAATTTATCTTAAGATACTTGCATTGAATACATTTCTCAATTTCCTTGAATCTTTAAAAGTATTTAATTCTAATTAAAAATAATATTTACAATAATAAATTAATGATCAGAAAAATCGTTACTTTATATAAATTGTTATTTTACAATATTTAAGTAAATGTAAGAAGTGAAAACGAGTTTCTAATATCCATCTTTCAAACATGGAGCAAATTTTATTTAACAATGACGTTAATCACTCAAACCATGTTCAAAGAACCTGATCAATATTTCAATGCAAGTATCATTTCAAGTCAAATTCAAATATTCAATGATAGCCGTCGAGCTGAGAGCAATTGCACGCAGGAGCATTTCTGCCTCTATTGAACTATGAATCGGCACTGTACCGAACACTTCTTTCAGTCTACAAACAACCAAAGCCTGCAAACCTGTAAAATTAAAGAACGTCAATTCAAATCATGAAAACGAGAAATCCGTTCAGGTAATAAAAAAGTAATAACAGATAAGCTGATATAAAATATTCAAGATAGGAACGAATCACGTACCTCCATGATTATATGCGGTGTTGAGATGTTCCTCGGCAAGTACCCACTACCAGAGCAAGTATCGCAAATATCAATTTGCCGAGGTGGTTCGATAGAAACTCTACTGCCTCGACTCACAGCTTATGATTTTGATACAACGGTGAAGTGAAATATCTGGAAAAGAGAAAAGTTTCAACTTTAGTATTGACATTTATAGAAGCAGATAAATAATTTTTTAATACATAGAATTTTATGAATCCTAACTTGAACGCTAAACGAAGAAACTTTCCGATAGCATAAAAACGCAACCATCTTTTGTAACCATCTTTTTACGTGCGTGATAGTAATAGTAGTTAATGACGGAAATTCATAACGTTCAAAATAAGACTGATTTGTAATTAAAGAGATTTTTTTCAAAGAATTAAATTGAATTGTAACGTCGGCAAAGACTCCGATACATCCAGACGGTACGTTTTAATTTGAAAGATAAAGTTTGAGCATCACGTTACAGACAGTAGAATTATAGTACATTTCGACACGGGTGGGGAAGTCGCTTCGCTCGTGCAAAAAGTCACACCACCTAAATAATCGACTTACGCACTAGTTTCGAACGGTATTTTATACCACGAGCGCCGAAAAATCATATCAAAGTTGTGATTTTGAGGTTAGAGTGGTATAAAGTACTTATAAGGAGATGATCAGGGGTGCGGGTTCTGGATTTGGCTAAAACTGCAGGAGGTACTTCTTTATGACAAATAATGTGACACGTCTCGGGGTTTTTGTGAATGGGCTTTCTTTCCGAAATTCAAGCTATTTTATGTCTAAAATGAACAATTTTCGATAAAAATGGGGATTCTTTCTTTAGTAATAGCTTTTTGAATATTTCAGTCATATAAATGGGCTAGAGAGTTTATAGAAGAAGGCAAAAAAAGCTTTAATTTAAGCTGTGTTTCATTAAAAATTGTCGATTTTTAAAAAAGTTATAGGCTATTAAAAATAGAGTAAGAAGATAGCTTAAAATACCACCCGTTAAATGCTTCAAAAAAATTAGAAATTTTTAGCGATCTTCTTACTCTATTTTTAATAGCCTAGAAATTTTTTAAAAATCGACATTTTTTTATGAAACAGAGCTTAAATTAAACCTTTTTTGCCTTCTTTTATAAACTCTCTAGCCCATTTATATGACTGAAATATTCAAAAAGCTATTATTAAAGAAAGAAACCCCATTTTTATCGAAAATTGTTCATTTTAGACATAAAATAGCTTGAATCTCGGAAATAAAGGCCCATTCACAAAAACCCCGAGACACGTGTCTCATTATTTGTCATAAAAAAGTACCTCCTGCAGTTTTAGCCAAATTCAGGACTCGCACCCCTGATCATCTCCTTGTTAATCTTTATAGTAATTTAATGCTCTCTTTAATGCGTACATCGTGACATCACGTACAAAGCTAGCGCCTTGTATGTACATTATCCTTACTTATTAAAAAAAGTAGTTTAGCTTATAAATGTATGTAAAATATTTTGATATTAAGCACACTATATTTCACAAATGCATACCATTACAGGTATTGATTAATAGCATCGTTAGGTACACATTTAAATTGCATCATTACTACGAAGCGCTGGAGTCTATATCAATTAACTTAATTGCAAAAATTTCTCAGTGTTTTCATCAATTCAATTCGTTTGCAGTTTAAATTAAAAAAATCCAACGTTCAAATTCACCGGATTCCCGTTACCAACTCAATCAACGTTCATTCATTTCAAAATAGTAACGAATTCAAAATATAAAAAAGTTTTCACATTATTTCACGCCCCCCCCCCTCCACACATACGCACGCACACACACACACACACACACACACACGCGCGCGCGCGCGCGTTCAACCAATATTCCAATTTGACCAAAACCTAAAATCAAAACACGATTTTGAATCGCATCCCAAACACAGCTCGCACATACCCACTCCTTACACAATCACCGCCGCGCAATAGCACCCCGCGGTGCGCTAATTTTCTGCGACAACAACCGATGCATTGTCGACGCTCTCTGTCGCACTCTGTTGTCCGGTTCCCACCCTCTATGCACACCGATCGGAACGGCTATAGAGCACCGTTAGACGGCGTATTTTGAAGGGGGGCGAAGGGTGGCGTGCACCGCTGCCACGTGATCTCTCGCCCACCTGTCTTCGGTCGGTCGGTCGCGCGCGCGCAAAACGACGGACGCGAGACACGCGCACGTACACGTGTATGTGTATATCGATGAGCGGGCCGCCGCAGACTGTGCCTCATTAGCGTATGCGGGGCGAACAGGTTGTTGTCGTCGTCGCCCAAGGAGTCTGTTGTGCGAGGGAATGGGGTGACGACGGGGGATGGGCGGGTTTGATTGTGAAGGGCGAGGAAAGGGTAAATGCTGGTCAGTGTGGCGCGAGATTGTAATTCGACGGCTGTAAGGGGGATTGTGTTCGGGGGTGGATGGACTGTTGTTGTGAGCCCCTTTTGTGGTGCCTGAGGGATATCGTCGTGCGAGCTGTCGAAGATGGTTTGGTGGTTTAATAGGTATAGGTGATCCGACTCGTGTGTTGGGTAATTCAATGCTAGCGTAAGTCGTTGGAAGACAACAGTCGTGAGCGATAAATGTACTTTTATCTTACTGTTTTTATTTTAACTAGATATGAAATAGAACTTTCAGCATTAGCGATACGTGAACAAATTTTTTTTTTAACAAAAATCACTGTTGATAGTAAACGTGGGACCTACTCATTTTCTTATGAGAATCACTACAATATATACTAAAGGTTGTTATTTATATAGTAAAAATTACAAAATAATAGCAATTTTTACTAAAAAGTATGCGTCTGTCCCACGGTTACTTTAAAAAATCGTAATTTTTACTACAAAATTTTTCTCCGTTTACTCATGCCACGTTAAGGTGGTTCTCCTCGGACTCCCTAGTCAAAGCAGTGCTAAATGTAGAAATTACCTAAAATTTAAAAAAACCATAGTGTAAATGCGATTTATTTATTAAAAATGATAGAGATAGTCAATGTACTATAAATAAAGTGTATTTAACATGACTAAAATAACTTTTTTCGCAAAATGGCGATATTATAGAAACTAGATATTGTCACTACAAATAATTGTTGATAAATCACTGGAATCTTTTTTGTTTCTCAATCGATTTTAGTTTCCAAGGTCTCATTTTCCTCCTTAAGAAATTTCATGGGGACTTGCCGAAAGAAAAATTAAAAATTATTCAAAACTCAGAAAGTTATAGCCAATTAAAAGAATATTATTTTTAACGACGTGCATGAATTTATGAACAATTATCTACAACTTTCTGAGTTTTGAATAATTTTTAATTTTTCCTTCAGCAAGTCCCCATGAAATTTCTTAAGGAGCAAATTGAGACCTTGAAAACTAAAATCGGTTGAGAAACAAAAAAGATTCCAGTGATTTCTCAACAATTGTTTGTAGTGACGATATCTAGTTTCTAGAAAATCGTCATTTTGTGAAAAAAGTTATCTTACAATTAGTCATGTTAAATACACTTTATTTATAATACATGGACTATCTCTATCATTTTAAATAAATAAATCACATTTACAATATGGTTTTTTTAAATTTTAGGTAATTTCTACATTTAGCACTGCTTTGACTAGGGAGTCCGAGGAGAACCACCTTAATACCGTTGGAAATATCAAACATTACTTTTCAAATTACAAAAAGAAACTACAACACTTGCGACATTTTTCACGCATATTTTTAGTAATTGATCTCATAGCAAAGACATTACGTGTTACCGATTAAGCCACCCGACGTAGTTCTCTATAGGTATACACCCGACGATTACAGCCCACAAAAAAAAAGTGTCGAATGCAAAGCCCGTATCAACAGTGAATTGCGCCTTTGTCATTCGTGCGCAGCAACGCGCTTGCACAGTGAACGCGAGAGCGGCATACAGAGAGATAATGCAACTGCGGACGAGAATGCAAGAACGATAAAGTGCGCGGAGAACTTTTTTTTGTCCTCTCTGTTTCTCTACAAACGTAGAGGTCATCCTGAGTTCTACGCTCTTTGTAATGTATTATACTACTTATAAAAATGAGTCAATGAAGGTATCGCAAAAAAAAAAAAAAAAAAATACCACTACGGCGCCATCTTTGTCGCTATGCGCATACGCGAAGCTATATCTCCCTGGAAGATTATAGCTGCAAAGGCTTTACTCATTACTGCCACTTATCGGAAACTCGGAAACTAGGTAGTAAAAGCGTCGTTGACGCGGGGAAAACTCGGATTGAAAATGTCCGCACAAAACTCGCGCACGATCGACCCCGTAAACAGAAGGCATCATCGACCTCCCCGAATACTCGCGCGTTCCTTCGTCTCTTTTAAAATAATTCTCGCTTCTTTACACACACACACACACACACTACCTATCCCTCTCTCTCTTTCTCGATGTCTTTCTCTCTTTTGCCAACCGTGTCAGCGTCGGCAGAAACAGGCTTCTCGCTCGCTTGCTTGCTGGCGGAATTCCGCGGACGGTTGCATTTTTTTTCTCTCCCGCGGGCTCTCATGCACACGCACACATATACACACGCACGGTATACTTATAATACGGCAGCGGAACGCGGGTAAAACATGGCGCAGATGTCGCCTGCGAGCGCGCGATATTTTCGTACACACACACACACACACACATACACACACAGGTACCGCTCGGGTGATAAACAGAGACAGAAGTCGTTAATGACAAAGGAAAAAAAATAAAGTTAATCCTTAAAGTACACGCGTACGTAACGTAAGCAAACGAGCTCGAAGCCGTAAGTACCCAGCAAAACGGAGTATCTCTGGAGCGTCGGTTCTTTTTAAACAAACGATTGCTCGCTACTGACCGCTGCTGCTGCGCTGTTGCCCAAGGCAGCTCGCGGCAACTATCGACGCACAGTGGCTCGCTCGCTTGTGCGCGCGCGCTCTCTCCCCTTTTTTCGCTCTCTCTCTCTCTCTCTCTCTCTCTCTCTCTCTCTCTCTCTCTCTCTCTCTCTCTCTCTCTCTCTCTCTCTCTCTCTCTCTCTCTCTCTCTCTCTCTCTCGCACTCGTGCTGACTGAATGAGAGGGAGACAGCCTGCGTGCGTGCATGCGTGCGCAAAAAAAGACAGAGTTGGGTATAGGTGCGTGCGTGAGTACGGGCGTGCATCGATTGCTGCTGCTGCACTCGCTCCGAAATTTCGTTATCGAGCGCGAGCGCGCGCGCGAGAAAATGGCGGCAAAAGAAACTGGTATATAGCCGTAGGTATTATACACACGGACGGACACACGCACACAGAGATACGCGCGCGCACAGCGGCGGCGGAACACGAGCAGACGATATACGAGGGAGAGTGCGGTGTAGGTTAGGAACCCAAACCGGCGGTGGCGGCGTCGTCGCGACGCTGTTATATATATATATATATATGAAGATAAGGGCGGGCACATTATATGGAACTGACGATTTACACTGACTTACTGGTTTATAACTGCGCTGCGCGAGGCCAGACGGGGACACGTATGTACGTACACGTACGTACGTACGATATATGTATGTATATGTAGGTGTATATGTATGTACGCGCAAAGCACACCGACGACTGCTGCTGCTGCTGCTACTACTACTGCCTGGCTCCGCGGCCTACGCTGTGCTCGTCGTCGTCGCTTCGCTCGCTCGCGGCACGCACGTATACGGTATATTGCAGTGGCGGCGGTGGCGGCACAGCGGCGCAGCACAGTGACGGTCGGTCGGTCGGTCGGTGTATAAAGCGACGCACATATAGAGAGAGAGAGAGAGGAAGACGCTTACGTGTAAACACGAGTGATGCACGACGACGGCAGCGGCGGCAGTGACTCTCGCTCGTTCTCGCGTTCCTCCCCTCTCCCGCACTCGACTCGTCCGTCTCTGTCCGTACTGTGTGCTTGCCGTGCCGTATGCCGTGCTGCTGGAGAGCACAGCTTGACTTGGCTGCGGCGATATCTCTCTCTCTCTCTCTGTCTGTCTCTCTTTTCTTTCTCCCACGCTGTCCCGATCTATTTTCTCGATCTTCACGTTCTCTCTATCTCTATCTCTCTTGCTTCTTCGCGTGTGTGCCGTCCAGAAAGAGAGGTTTTTGCGTTTGTATTTCCTTCTTCCCGCATTAAACGAGCCACGTCGAGTTGCTTGCGCGCGCGCCTTTTTTCTTTCCCTCTTTCTCTTGATTATTGGTCGTCGCTTTTGTCCGTCTCTCTCTCTCTCTCTCTCTCTCTCTCTCTCTCTCTCTCTCTCTCTCTCTCTCTCTCTCTCTCTCTCTCTCTCTCTCTCTCTCTCTCTCTCTCTCTCTCTCTCTCTCTCTCTCTCTCTCTCTCTCTCTCTCTCTCGTGCGCACGCGAAGCTCCGGAATTTCGGAGTCAAGAGAGTAGATGATACGTACGTGCGCGCGTGTGTAAAAGCGCTTCGCGCGCACCCGCCGCTCGTCCTCCAAAACACTCAGCGCGAATCGGGGACATTTTGTTTTTTAAGAGCGCGTGTTTGCTTGCTAGCTTCGGCTAGCTGGCTGGCTCGCCCGCTCGCTGATTCCACGATGGAATTATATACGTCGAGAAGAAAGCGCAGAGAGAAATTATGCAACAGGAAAGTCGTCGCCGTTGTCGCGCGTCACTGCTGCGCATCGCGTATATACTTATACCGCGTTCGAGTGCGCGCTTGCATTGGTTTTTTCATGAGTGTCGTGGCATAGGTAGCTGTTCCCTCGCCCACCACGCGCTCGCGTGATAAAAATGTGGAAAAATTTGCCGTTTCCCCGTGCCCAAGGCAAAAGTTATGACTTAAACTGCCGACGGAAACTCGTGACCTCGTCGGCTGCGTCGGCGCTTTCCCGAAAAATCGTTCGACAGGCGCGGAAAAATAACGCTTTCGCAAACATACTTACGCTGCTGCTGTCGATAGTAGCTGTCGCGGGCGCGCCGTGGCCGCCTGCAACGAAAACACGGGGGAGAGAGAGCGCGAGGAGAGCCAAAACAAAGCACGCACATCGTGTCTGCCTATATAACGTACGCCGCGCGGAATAACCTCAAACGGCGCGGGGGGGTCGCGCGCACCGCGATTTTGCCGCGAGATTTAATTTTTCCGACGATTTTGCCCCGAGAAAACGGGACCGACGACAGGGAAAAAAGTTTCTACGAGTCTCGTGATCGCAGGCAACGCGAGTGTATATATCCATCGCCACAGCAGCCACAGCAGCAGAGCAACGGCGGGGCAGCAGCTAAGCGCGCTGCCGACATTTTTACGTGCCAAAAGCAGGCGGCAGGCGTCGCCACCGCGACACGCGAGCGAGCGCGCTTCTTTTTCCTCTCTCGTTCTCTCCGTCTGTCTCCGTCTCGTTCGTGTGCCTCTCGAATACGACGTTCCACGCAGCCGATTCTTTCTTCCCCTGCCCATCCGCGGGGACTGGGGTTCGAAAAAAAAAAAAAAAAAAAAAAAATCACAGCGTGAACAAAAAAATAAATGCGCAACGCCAGGTTGGCTCGGGGCCGAGCGCGCGCCAACGTAACAAACGCGCGCGCGTGCACGGGAGCGAGCGAGACGGAGCGAGAGAACGAACGCAGCCATTTGCTAGCAGCACGGCAGCAGCAGCGACGATGTTCCGTGCGCTATACAAACACAAATACATATCTATCGACAGCAGGTTCTTTCTCTCCCCTCGAGCGAATTTTTCGAAACGCGAAAAAACATTGACGAACATTCATTTGGCCTTGCGTTAGGGTGTTCGAGCGTCCGCCTCGCCTCCTGGTGCGTGCGCGCGCACATATACACACACGTACACACACACCCACCCACAGACACATCCAGCCATACACTCATACTATACACTTACACGAGAGCGTTGGTGTGTCTCCTCTCTCTGGGCTGCAGCGCGCGTGTTTTTCTCTCCTTCTCGCGCGGGCGACTACTGCGGATAAGCGAGTGAGCGAGCAAACGAACGGGCGAGCGCGCGCGCACGAGCCGTGCCAGTTGCCACTACTGTATACGGGCGACTCTACCTCTCTCTCAGCGTGAGGAGCGAGCGGGAGAGCGAGAGAGACGGAGAGGGTATATTATATGGAGCGCGCGCGCTCGCTTCCTCGCTCACTACTCGCTCTCGCCTCTCGGTATATCTCAAAAACGGACACACGTACATACATACGTACACTTGCGCTCGATGTGTGCACAACGTATTCACTCACTCTTTCTCTCTCCCTCTCGTGAATGCTGCTGCTTGCTTACGTGCCTCACGTCGTACAACACCTATCTACCTACCTCTCTCGACGCTCTGTGGCTACTACAAGCGACCTGTCAACCGGCTTGAGTCCGCGCGGCAGCGGCCAGCTCCATATACATCTACACGCACTCGCAATCGCTCGTCAACCTCTCTCTCTATCTCTCTCATCCTCACTGGTTATAATATTATAGACTTACCTCACTCAGAAGTGTCTGTTATGTATCCTTCGTCGTTGGTACGAGCAGCTCAACTGACGATAGAGACTGGCCCGCGTTCGTTCTCGCCTCTATTCGCTGCGCGTCGACGCACACTTCGATTCCCTCGGCTTGTGGGACATATACGTCTCTGTGCTGCTGCTGCTGTATGGCTGTAGCTGGCTGGTGTACACACGACAACAGTAGGTACGTATGGGCGTAAGAGTGTGTGTGTGAGAGAGAGAGAGACAGTGTATAAGCCCCACGCCACTTGATGTGTGCTGCTGCTGCTGCTGTGCTGCCTGCCCGTGCTGCTATACGCGTAGTGTATTCCCGTAGCTGTAGCTGTCGCCGCGCGCGCGCCTGCTCTTTCTCGCTCGCTCGCGACCGGGGGAGAATCGTGAAGGCGCTATTGGCGCGTTTCGGATAAGCCGCAAAAAGCCGGCCAATGGTAGTGAGGCTCTCTGCTACTCTGTGCTGCTTTTCGAGTGCACTGTGCAGCGCGCGCAAGCAGGCAAGCAAGCGAGCAAGCTGGCTGCGCAGGCTGTGAAGCGATGAGAAGAGAGAAAGAGAGAGACAGCTACAGAGAGTGAGAGAGACAAGAGAGGCTGATCGCGCACATAGCACAGCTATAACGCTGGCGGCGCGCTATGCTCGAGCTGTATAGAGCGGCTGTCTCGCTCTTTTTTCCGTTCGGCTCGACCCTCTCCCCTCCCGCCGCGCTTTGCCTCGCGCTTTGCTGCTGCCTGGCATGGAGGCCCTGGCTGAGCGAACGAACGACCGAGTTGATGCGGTGCGGTGGATGTGGACGGGATGTCGAGGGGGCGCCGCCGGTTTGGGCTCTATCGCTCGCGTCATGCAATGTCTGCTGCTGCTGCTGCTGCCGCGGGGAGAAAGCAAAAACGCGGGAAAAGCCACAACGCGACCGGGCGGAGCTTTGCTTTTGAATTCGCTGCGCACGGCCGCGAGTGGACGTTGAGCGTCGGCCATTTCGCAAGTGCTGTGTACAAAGTCTGCGAAAGCGACTTTTTAGAAGAATGGTGTGATGGATTGTATTTGGGTATGTTATTTCTTGGATGCGACGCTGATGCTGGCTCCGCGGGGAAGCGCGGTTTCGCGACGCTATCGTCAGTAAGGTAGTCACTGCCGACAGTCTAAACACATCCATTCTCCCAATGATCGTGTCATTGCCACGGGAAACTTTTGCGTGTACCAATCAAGCCGCGGTCATCATAGATTTTTTTTTCTTATGAGGTATCAGCTTGAGGCAACGTCCTCAGAGGTCATCACAGATCTATGGTACTTATTTCACATTAGAGCGTTTGCACGCGGATTGAACGTGCGACTGTATACGCGTATGCCAACTATATAGGAACTATGTGGTGATTTTCGATGTAGTTAAAGTTACGCGAACAATACGTGGCTACTGTTTTCTTTGTTGGTACGTAGCTCATTTTACGTTGGCTGCATCGAAAATTACCAGATATTTCCTATTTTTCTACGCGTACATTCGCACGTCCAATCGCGTGCTGCAGGCACTCTTATTTGGCAAGGGCCTCTGCGTAAGTGTGAACTTGTGAGTGCGGATCCTATAAAAAATTTGTGCATGAAATTTCATGCACATGTACTGGAAGCAAAAATTATGAACGAGCTTGAAAAAAATTTAAAAGTCCGTCATGAAATTTAAGGTACACGTTGATTAAATTTAATGCAAATTTACATGAAATTTTATTCATTAGAATTCCCGCTTAATTTTATGCAAGCACTGAAATTTCAATCCAATGCATGAAGTTTAAGTTACACGTAGTTGAAATTAATTAATTAATTAGTTAATTAATTTTAAATTTATTGCAAGTGTATTTTAATTTAGAAGAGATTAATTAATTATTAAAAATTTAATATTAATTCTTATTATTTATTATTATTATTAATATAAAATTTAAATAAAAAAATTTTATTTATAATAAATTTAAATAAAATTAATTATTATTTAATATAAAATTTAAATATTTAAAAATTAATGTATTACGGAAATAAAAAAAACATAAATTTTACACTTTGTTACATTATTAATAAATTTTAATATTATTAACAAATAATATTATTAACAAAGAATATTAACAAAGAATATAGATGAATAGATACGCTACAATACATATAATTTATAACAATTAATAGCTGAAAAAATACAGATAAAATTTTCGACCTAACGGAGATTCGAACCCTAGACGCTCAATTCGCACGCAAACTCTAATCATTACGCTATACAATACGCTATACGATGGAACTCTAAATTGCAATAAATTTGAATGAATATTATTGCACGCGAACTTTAATTTTTATCCTTATGTTCATTAAATTTCATAAATGAAACTTTAATTTTAATTTACATTCGTAATTTTCAATTAATACAGATATTTATCACGCAAACGGGCTACTGTAGACGGGGGAAGTGAGGTCCACGCAGAAAAGTGGAGGTACGCAGATAGGCTATTCTAAAGGTATCAATAAAATAATTTATAAACCTCAATATAGGTGGGGGAAGAGAACTCCACGCATAAAAGGAGGCACGCAGACGGGCTACCTATCCGTAAACCCGGGAAGAAATTTTTAAACGGTAAAGACGTGGGACGGATTCGGCTGCCGTAATTCCTCATCCGCATCACATGAAGCATATCACGCTGAACTTTATGAGGGTCGGATGATTTTATCTATCGATATCTATACGTCCGGTAAAACATCCAGCCCTGATTCAGCCCTGATTCAAGCAACGCGCGGTTTATTGTCTAAATAAGTGCTGCTCTTCGTATTTACTCGTTTAGGTCTCAGGACGCATATAATACGTGTTCTAGGTGTTCGGGGTAGTCGATGACGGTGTTTAGGTGGTGCACATCGTAGTTTTTTGCCACTATAGGTGTTGGAACGCATCGAATGCGTGGTCTAGGTCTTTGGGTGACCGATGATTGAGTCTAGGTGGTGCTCTCCGTAGTTTTTTACATTAAGATCTCAGGACGCAACTGTTGGAGTGGGTATATAAATGAGGAGGCCAAAACACTATATATAAAACAATAAATTCTTTATTAGAGGCTCTAAGTAGGTTGGTGGTAGCACAGGGTGTAGCGAAGGTGATGCGTCCGTATCTGTCGGCGTTTGGCACAGGAGAGAGACTCGCGCCGTCGTAGGCGCGAACACGAACACGGCGCTGTGTTGTAGAGGGGAGGCTGCAGTACATCCACTGCGCTCCTCTGCTGTAAGGTAAAACACCCAATACTTGGACACATTTTGAAACATAACGTGAATAAACGGTGTTTCTAAATTCAATAAACGGAATTTGTCAAATCTTTTTAATCTAATTACTAATTCGGGATGTTATTTTACTAAATTATGCAAAGACAAAGATATTTAAATGTTTTTTATATTAAAAAAGTCAGTTTAAAAAATATCTTTAAAACCCCTATAGTTGGATAGCATATGCCAAACTAATACCGATACTTGGACAACGCTTGGAACCAGTAGTTGGACAATATAATTAACCCTGATAAAAAAATCTATTAAATCCGATTTGATTCTATTTTCCGAATTAAAATTTTTAATAAGGTGCCCTATATTCATTTCCCATAGACCAGATAGAAATAAAATAGAATTTAATAATTTTTTTAAATGTGTCCAACAACGGGTATATAGAAATTGAGGGATACCACATAGTTGGACAACATTTATATGTGCACTCTTTCAAAACCTAACCTCATAAAAATTATATTCCGTATTATAAATTTAATAAGACCGAAACTGATACAATTTCAAATTCACTAGACAGTTAATGTCATAAACAATGCTAATGAATTAATATTGTTATCATATTTATTTGTAAAAGTAATATTTTACTGCTGTCCAAGTGCTGGTCTGATTTTTTGTTGTGTCCAAGTATTGGGTATTTTACCTTAGGCTGGCACCATCTCGGCGCTGTGGACGGTGGCGCATACCGCGATGCACCGCTGTAGAGCGTTGCGTGGACTCAAAGCCCACGTACTTCTTACAGCAACTGATACGTGGTCCAAGTATTCGAGGTAGCCGCTAACGATATCTAGGTGGTGCGCTCCGTAGTTTTTTGCCTCTAGGTGTTGGAACGCATCGAGTATGCGTGGTCTAGGTCTTTGGGGTGGCCAATGGTGCAGTCAAGATGGTGCTCTCCGTAGTTTTTTGCATTTAGATGTAAGGGCGCATCTAATGGAAGGTCTAGGTCTACAATTTAGCCGATGACGATGTCTAGGTGGTACGCTCCGTAGTTTTTTGCATTTAGATGTCAGGGTGCATCTAATAGGAGGTCCAGGTATTCGGAATAGCTGATGACGGTGTCTAGGTAGTGCGCTCCGTAGTTTTTTGCACTTAGATGTCAGGGCGCATCTAATGGGAGGTCCAGGTCTTCAACTTAGCCGATGACGATGTGTAGATGGTGCACTCCGTAGTTTTTTGCATTTAGATGTGAGGGCGCATCTAATAGGAGGTCCAAATGTTCGGGGTAGCCGATGACGATGTCCAAGTAGTAGCGCTCCGTATTATTTTGTTACTGAGGGTTTGAACGCATAAAGAACGTAGTGGACAACGAAAACTATGGTGTGCACAACCTAGACTCGATCATCGGCTACCCCGAACACCTGGACTTCCTATTAGATGCGCCGTGACATCTAAATGCAAAAAACTACGGAGCGCACCACCTAGATATCGTTAGCGACTACCTCGAATACGTGGACCACGTATCAGTTGCGTCCTGAGATCTTAATGTAAAAAACTACGGAGAGCACCACCTAGACTCAATCATCGGTCACCCAAAAACCTAGACCACGCATTCGATGCGTTCCAACACCTAGTGGTAAAAAAACTACGGAGCGCACTATCTAGACATCGTCATCAGCTACTCCGAACACCTGAACCTCCTATTAAATGCGCTCTAACATCTAAATGCAAAAAACTACGGAGCGCACCACCTAGACATTGTCATCAGCTAAGTTGAAGACCTGGACCTCCTATTAGACGCGCCCTGACATCTAACTGCGAAAAACTATGGTATTATTAGTATTAACCTGTCATTTTGGTGAACTATTAAACTTGGAATTGTTATAGTTTACATAGGTCTGGTGGTTTTGTATAAAATATGGACGAACTCAGAAGTCAAGATTTTTACCAAAAATTATGAATTTTTTAAAACTTAAATAAAGTTTTTTACGCAGTTTAGAAAAATACCCACGTTTCTAGTAGATTTTGGAGGTTATGAAAATAGATTTGAAAATTTTCTCTATTTTTCCTCTAATCTACATTTAATTAGCTGTAAGTACAAATAAAAATCATCCAAATCGATGGCTCCTGTGTGGAGTTATTTTATTTTGAAAAAAAAATCTGGTTTTAGTCCACTGTGCGTCGTTGCAGTCAACACTCAAAATTAAATGAGAAAAACAGATCCCTGCTATCGTCGGTAATGGAGGGCCTCGCATCGCCTTAACATCATTTTTCATGGTCTTTTACAGCGATATTTATGAGGAACATGAAGTTTAATGCACTAGGAATTTGAGGCGCGCTACACGCGCTAGATGCCCGTACTTTCACCAATCGGCGAACTCTGAAGTTGACTCTATATGTTTCAACCAATATTTTTTGCTCAGCAATATGGCTGCCCCGTAAAAGCATATGGCTGCCTCCTCATACCCATCTCCCTTTTAATATAGGATGGTATTGTAAATCTAATTTACACGTGAATTAAACTATTTATTTATTACGTGTAATAAAATTTAATGAAAATCTTATTAAATTCGATTTACCTTAACATTAATTTTCATGCTCTTGTGCTGCAATATTTACAGATGTTTACATTAAGATTTATAAACAATGCATTAATTTTAATTTACACTTGTAATTTAGTACATGTACATTGAATTTCATTTGCCGATATATGAATATTTATGTAAATGCATTAAATTTAACTTAAAAATACCTTAACTTTCATATTTTGTAAAGAAATTTGCTTTTGGTTACAAATTCATTAAATTTAATGTACAATTGTAACTTAAAAGTGCATTAAATTTACGGTCATTCTTTACAGTGAGGCTTCCCCGGGCTGCGCATAATACTCGTCTCGCGCAAGCATAACGCGCGCGCAGTCGGCACACTCTTGCTCCGTTACGGGTCGGTACTTAGGTGCTGCCAACCGACAACAACGATAATCGGTGATAGTAGTATAAGTAGTCATCCTGTTGAGGAGGGCACCCGGCTAATCGCTGAGGGAATTATTACGGCGCGGATCGCAGTACAATGTTACAACATGTATTATCGCGTTGTTTGTTAGTCTCTTCATTAAAAAAAAATGCATGAAATGTAATGGACATTTAACAAGTTTTAACTAGCATTAAATTTGTACAAAGATATAAAATTAAAGTCATTGTCTTTACACCGTTTTAACATGAAAGCTCGTAAACTGTTTACAGTAGAGATACAGTAGAATTAAATTTCGTTCGGCAATTAAATATGTCTCCTTAATTCCTGATTTGTCATTAAAGTTCTTGATGGAAAATTACTTTCTTTTGATAGTGTCAATATTTGATTCAACACCCCTTATTTTTTATGCTTAGATTTTAATTTAATTGAAAACTGAAGTAATTGGTAAAACAAGAAACAATGGTAAATACGTGCCATACTAGTCCAATCACAATGCTTCTTATTACATCTGTAATAAATATTCGACTACAGTTCGTCGAGTCGAATATTTTCAGACCGACTACCTAGTTCGAATTCACGAATAGCTCACCATCCCTAATTTTACAAGCCGCAGCGAGCTAGGAATACTTTGCTAGTATTTTATTAACTATAATAAGCCATAATATACATTATAACAGACCTTCTTTCTCAGTGCCGGAAAATTGTAAACATAGTACGTATTACATATAATCTTGATTATTTCGAATAAAACCGTACTGATTGAAGCGTCCAAGAAACGAAAGAGACGGCACTTAAGGACGTTATCCGGCTCAACTTCATCAATATCGTAAAAATTGTGATCTAAAAATATTATTTATGATGGAAACCCTTCATGAGTGTCTATACATTACTCTAAAAATAATAAAAAATGACAGTGTAAGGAAAAAGGTGCCAATACGATATTTAAATAGCATGGTAGTTTTTCTTTATGTCGCTATGTCTCTGAAATTAATACCGCTTGCCATATTGAAAATTATACCACATTATTCCTCTCGATTTTTAGTTTTATATCCCTTGTTTGAAAAAAAATCACAAAGAAAACTTTTTTTACAGTAAATTAAAATGTATTTTTCCAACGAGCTTAGATAGGGATCCCATGTTAACGCTGAAATTTTGAAATCAAATATTTTTATTTTGAATACCGCTTTGGACGTGCCCCTGTTAAAAAAAATCATATGACAATCACTTGATGAATCACGCCAAAAAGTCAATTGATTTTCATATGATTGTCATATGATTGTCATATGATTATCATATGACTGTCATATGATTCTCATGTGACTCTCATGTCTCTAATTTATTAAATATATATTAAAATAATTTTGTATAATTAGTCAATAGAAGATTAGGGAAATAAAATCGATGGAAATGATTTGTTTAAATCTACTGTAATACAGAATTCAGGAGCGGCCGGTCTTAAATCCCTACTTAAAAAAAGGGATTGAAACGGATTGAGAAAACCAATCCGTTTCAATCCGTGTTTTGTATCCATTTAAGTCCGTTCTAATTCATTATAAATCCGTTGCAATCCGTAACATATATTTTTTCACGTACTTATATTGAAACTGATTGAAACGGATATCTCATAAAATATTTCCAATCCGTTTTTTGAACATTTTAGGTCCATTTCAATCCGTTTCAATCCTTTTTTTTAGTAGGGATACCAAGGTAAAGAATTTAGCAGAAACAAATGCCATAAAAGGCTTAAAGGTTAAAGGAAATATTCAAAACAGACAGGTAAAAGCAGGAATAGGTCAAGTCACCATAAAGCACATACCGTGGGGAAAGATGTTTAAAAAAACAACGGTGTATACGGAAAAAGAAAGAAGGCTCATGGTTTTTGACATGAGCTTTCATGGCTCGAACCCAGTGGCGGACTCCTGCAGGCAGAAGAAACGTCAGAACGGAAAAGGACAATGAAGAGGGTAGATACACATAAACGTCTTTTTTGTTGTTGTTTTTTTAAACATCCTTCCCCACGGTATTCAATATATAAAAATTTTGTTTTGTTGGATGTGCTTTATGATGACTTGACCTATTCCTGCTTTTACCTGTCTGATTTTGATATTTCCTTTAACCTTTAAGCCTTTTATGGCATTTGTTTCCGTTAAATTCTTTACCTTGGTATTTAAGACCGGCCGCTCCTGAATTCTGTATTACAGTAGATTTAAATAAATCATTTCCATTGATTTTATTTCCCTAATCTTCTATTGACTAATTATACAAAATTATTTGAATATATATTTAATAAATTAGGGACATGAGAGTCACATGAAAATCATATGACAATCATATGACAATCATATGACAATCATATGACAATCATATGACAATCATATGACAATCATATGAAAATCAATTGACTTTTTGGCGTGATTCATCAAGTGATTATCATATGATTTTTTTTAACAGGGGAGGCTTTGAAGCATGTACTAAGGACTAAAAATCAAACATTTTCTGCAAGTTTCACGAAAATCACAAGAAAATCGTTTTCTCGGAGAACGTCCTTAGTTGAATTCCCACTATCTCAAGTCAATCGGTGAACGTCGATAATTTCGGTTTTTGTGGAGTGTCGAATTGTCAACACCATATAGTAGCCGAAGTTAGCAGCGCTGAAGTGACACTACCGCGCTCGGTGCAATTCAATGGTCTCCCATGGCCATCCCAGATAGCAAGAAACGTTTGGGAAACCCTATTGAGCCGGAAACGTTTCTACGACGTTTTAGAAATGTTAAGATATCCGACTTGTTTACGACAAGGTTACGTTGTAGAAACGTCTTAGAAACGTTTGTTAACCATTATACAAAAACATTAAGATTGTCGAATATTCAATATCCAACCCGCCGATAGATGGCGTAATTCATTTCATAAAAGAAGATATTTCCAGGGTATATAAGGGACGTCTACTCTAGCAAAGCATACCCAATACTGTTTGAAGTAATATCAGTGTTAATAAGTGACAATGTAAATTATTATAATTTCTTCATAGAAACGTGTCTGTAACGTTTCCGGTTACGGTTTTCGAAACGTTTCTCACGACATGACCTTGCCATCAAGTCGGATATTTCATCGTTTCTGAAACGTGGAAATGTTTCCGACTCAATAGAGCAACGTTTCTCAAACGTTTCTTGCTATCTGGGATAGGAGCCATGTTAAACAATGAATATTCATTCAAATAGCTCGTTTGCAAGAATTTGCCTGGCAACCGGGTCTGAAACATTTTAAATTTATCACAAACAACCTCTCGAAGTTCGTTGAAATATTCAATATTTTCATTCACTGATGAGCCGACTTAAAATCTGAATTTACACAAATATATATAGATATATGAGGATCAAATCCACTATTTGTTCACACTTAGAGGGTTCAAAAAATAAAAAAAAAATTTGAAGGTACACCTTCGCGACAAGTTTCTTCTCATTCTATAGGTCATAAAATATACGAAAAAGCTCGTGAACATTAGAAAACGGTCTTGTGACACCATTTTAGAAAAAAATAGTACATTGTGCAACTAGGGGAGAAAATGAGTTATTTCAAGCGAGGGTGAGGTGTGCGCCGAAGGCGCTCTCGACTACAACTCGTGCTGAAAACACCTCACCCGAGTCGGAAATAGCTCTTCTTTCCGTGTTACACATCGTATTTTTTTCAACGAGTGCATGAGAGGGCCTTTTTATATGCATGAAAGTTGTGTGGGGGATCATGCATTTCGAGTCGAGCACAACCCAGTTTAAAAGTTATTTTATATTATTCTAAACAGGTCAAAAAGCCATAAAATATATAAATTTGACAATAAGAAAACAATTTCACAAAAATTTGTTGTAGCGGGGGAAAAAAAAAATTTTTCATTCTTTCCTATATCACGCTCGAAATGCGCGATTTTCTACACGGCTTTCAGGCATGAAAAAAGGCCCATTTTATGCACGTGTTGAAAAATAGTATATTACGCACCAAGGGAGGAAAAAACTTGGACAGTCCACAGCTCGTGTAAATTGCCACCCGAGCCGAAGGCGAGCTGTGGGCTCGCCAATTTTACTCCCGTGGAGCGTATACTATTTTTTTGCCTAGCGAGGCCGAAAATACAATCTTCGAGATCGGGCGCCGGAAGCGAAAGTGGTACTTTCGGCCCGCTAGGCAAAAAAATCCATTTTTCTTATCGAAATTTAACATGGGAAAACTGGACGAAAAGTAATCACTGATGATGAGCCAACAGTAAGCTTTTGCCTCGTATGCGAGCGTCTCGATATATTTAACACATCTGTGTTCCTCTTGAATGATTTATTGGTTGTATGAACTTATATATTTTCACTCGCGATGTTTCCACAGGTATTCTTCTCAACACTTATACTTATTTTGCCTCTTCTTAACTACGGTTTGCTTCATAGATTGCTGCATCCGGCTCGAAGGACCAAAAATGGTGAAATTTGTATTAGCATCGATTCAAAAAGTAAGCTTTTAAGAATTCCGCTAGTATCGCATTCAAATTAATTAAAACTGAATGCCAGGTTTTTTTGCTTAATAAATGAACTGAGAAACACGTAAGTTAAGATATGATTTCATGTAAAATATAAATAAACACGTCACAAAAAAAGTATATTCATATAATTTCCTAACGTTTCCACTTTTTTTAAATGTTTTCAATATCTGTAATTTTCATACAGTCCTGTGTTAAAGTTAGGGTGCCACTACCGCCCCACCTTCCCCTAAGTGAATACGTCTCTGGCGACGGCGCGGGTAGAGCCATTGTCGTGCGGAACCAATTAAGTTTCCTATAAATTGAGGGTAAAATTCATAGAGTAGGTTAGTAAACCGGTTACCGCGATACTCTCATAAAAAGTTATCATGAATCATTACAATTTTGTATTAAATATCATGGAACCATCGTTCAAAAAGAGAAAAATGAGAAGAACTCAAATCGATTAGGTATGGATTGGAAAGATCGAGTCTTTACTCTGGCTGAAGATACAAATCCATTTTGAAGTGAAGTTACAATTTCATTGGAGGGGATTAATACTTCGTGGAAGATGTTCCATGATGTAGGGATTTGAGAGAGTTAGAGTCTCATAGAATAGTGCGAGAATTTTATCGGTGTTGTTGTTAGTCTTACTGATAAACGGGATGAAGATACTGCTAACGAGTTCGATAAGGCGATAGATAATATCTGTAGCATTATTGGAAGTTGCGATGTATTGGTATGATGGAGAGGATATATGTATGGGTTTGAATTTGGTAGAAGGCTAGGGTTCATCGGTCATCGGGTTTCACATTAATAGGAGCTGAAGAGAGAGAGAGAGAGAGAGAGAGAGAGAGAGAGAGAGAGAGAGAGAGAGAGAGAGAGGGAGAGAGAAAGAGAGAGGGGAGGGAGGGGGGGGGGGGGGGAGAGAGAGAGAGAGAGAGAGAGAGAGAGAGAGAGAGAGAGAGAGAGAGAGAGAGAGAGAGAGAGAGAGAGAGAGAGAGAGAGAGAGAGAGAGAGAGAGAGAGAGAGAGAGAGAGAGAGAGAGAGAGAGAGAGAGAGAGAGAGAGAGAGAGAGAGAGAGAGAGAGAGAGTTCTGGGTGGATGATCGGTATGAATAGTATAAGATGTTTAAATGCTTCGTTGGTGAGGATGGGAGAGTATAGAAATGGTTTTGATGTCATGAAGGGGTATGTCATCAGATTTTGGGGAGAGCAAAAGGAAGGGCAGGATGGTTAGTTGAGGGCGCTTGCGAAAGAGAGTTTTTTGTAAATTGAAGGGAAGGGTTGGGGTGAGAAATTAGTGTTATTGAGGAAAGGAAAGGGCGTGAGCGTATGCTGTGTTGTATCCGAGCATGACGCGCGAGGAGATTCAGGAATCTGGAACAGGATTTATCGCTAGATATGTGATATATGATAATCTTTGCATTTAATGCAGGCGGAATTAGAAGTTTGTTGATATGTGACAATTGGGTAATTTCTTTTAGGCTAGTATTGTGTCGTAGTTCATTCGGAGCGGTTCGCATTGAGATTTGATGTGGTCATACCTGAAGCATGAGAAACACATTTATACTGTTGGTATCCAAATATATACTGGGTAGTTTATTGAAAAGAGTTGTACGGAGGAGTTTGTAAGGAGGAGTTGTAAATTGACCTTCAAATGTGATTTGGGCCGATTTAATGGGCTGGAGATATAAATAATAAGAAAATAGCACTATCAAACCTAGCTGGCGCGGCCCGGTGACAAAATGGAAAGAGCCGCTGACGTGCGCTTGCTCTCTCTCCCTCTTGCTCCGAACCTGCCGAGATTCATAAATTGAGGACACAGGTCATCGCCAGCTCCACCAGACGTTTATTAAATGAGGTACTAGAAATTCAACTGCAAAATACTACACTCATGGGCCATGAAAGATTACTCCATCTGTAATGATGATTGTGGAAGTGTGTCATTAAAATTAAATTATTCGCGGTGCGATAATATATTTGCAGTACAGCGTTAATTTATTGCATTTTATACTGTATTTTTTCGCAAGTATGTGATTTTGGATGAACTCATGTGATCATTATATTTTATAACGAAGCTCGCGAGTAAAGAGATTTCATGTATATTTAATTGATTCTATTATTTATTTACAAGTTATTATACTCTTTTGCACAAACTACTTAATTCATATACACTCTATAAAATTATAAATAATTAATAAAACCAATAAATTTGTTCAATAAGCGTTCCCTTGTCATAGACCACTACTACCCGTGCTGGAAAAAGTTGATAGAAGTCAATAGAAGTCGATAAGATTCACCATCGAAGTCGATTAAATTCTTATCGACTTGAATGGTGAATCTTAATTCCATTTTCTGCATTAGAACTTGATAAAAGGCGATAAAATCTATATAAGTAAATATAAGTCGATAAAACTCGATATGAAAAATTACAATCGAAATTAATAAACTCACCCTGGTAGAAAATAACCCACACAAAATGGCTTATCTATCAACTGTCTATGAGGTCCAGATGGTCCAAGTAGCCGATGACGATGTCTTGGTACTGCGATCGGTAGCTTTTTACGTCTAGGTGTAGAAAATCATTGTCTACGAGTCCAGGTGGTCGATACAGCCTAGGGCTATGAAACAGAAAAAGGAACAGCACACAGGTATAGGATTTAACATGGGTTACTATGTCTATATATACAAGGAATAGGTAAAAGGAACAAGATTTTCTCGCATAGGGTGACTTCACCAGTGATGGAACGAATAAGGAATTGTAACTTTTGTTATTTAATTAAGTGGTTTAAAAATGGATTAAAAGTAAAACCCTTTTGAAATTTATATTCTAAAATATTCAAACTGTAAAGGAACACGCAATCTTAGTATCTAAATACGTGTCACCAGTGAAGGAATACATCGCCAGTGAAGGAACACGGCGATTTTATGATTTTATTCTTAACAACATAATTTCTTTTATGCAGAATCTTTATATAAAATGAAATAAAAATTTTCAAGGATTCGAAAATTATCGTCATGTTAGATAAACAATACATAGAAAGCTTGATATTTTCATATATATAAAGAAAATGTTCGTTAACTGGTGACTGTTCCAATACTGGTGTAGTTACCCTATATATAGATATAGTAACACATGTTAAATCCTATATATACCTGTGTGCTGTTCCTTTTTCTGTGTCATAGCCCATACAATGCTCGTGCTCCATCCAAAATATTTACCTATGTACTTACTTGCGTAGAAAAGCATGTATACATCACGATACTCTTCAAATCGCCCATACGTCAAACCGCCCATTAACAATAAACTATTAGCAATTAACTACTAATGTAACCAATAAATATAACAGTTTTATTTGATCGGTATAATTGGTTTTCTACCATCGTTTTATAATCGTCTCTTAGCAATCGCTATCTTAATAATTATTATGTTTTACTTTTTTCTGTAAAGGGTTCTTTGCCCGTATAATGAACAAATAAATAAATAAATAAATAAATAAATACGTCAATTATTTAATTTTTTTCAACAATTTTCACTTGCGTTTGAAACATTTCATCTACCCTCTGCATGTAAATGCACAGTTTTTGCATACTCCTATCTCGCCCTGCTCCTCATACGGATAACGGCTCCAATACGCGGAATTGTTTATATTTTATTTACATCATCATCATCGCCGGTTCTGCGAATTCTCCTTTAGGGAGATTGTACATAAGCGCTGCGCTATCCTACGGAAGCGCTACGCTGCACCAGCGCCTGCCGTGGAGTTTCGTTTGTTCCTATTACCTAGGAAAACATAGGAGAACATAGGAACGGAATACTGTAGCGCAGCGCAGCGTAGCGTAGCGTAGGATCGCGCAGCGCTTATGTACAATCTCCCTTAGGCTGTGTCTCCAATAGGATGTAAATGCTAGTGTAAAAGCGCGCTTTAGTAATTTCTAGTGGAAATCAAGTAATATCTAGTAATATAGGTTCAAAATTACTAGATATTACTTGATTTTCACTAAAATTACTAAAACGCGCGCATTTACGCTAGCGTTTACATCGTATTGTAGACACAGCCTTATGAACTGAGACTTTGCCCGTTCGGCAGCAATAGTAGCGTCGTAGCGGTCATCTGCAATCCTGCCACAACGGCGCGCATGCACAGGCCGTCCTTTGTTCGCGTACGCGACGCTCTCAGCTGAGCGCGAGGCGCTGGCGGTTGGCCGACCTGCTTCCCCGGCCCTCGCGCACTTCTCTCTCTCCCTCTCGCGCTTGCTCGCTCGCACGCTCTGCCCCCTGCCAGCTAGTTAGCCTGCCTCGTATATATGTATATATTCGGTTTTCACGGAGCGCGAGAGCACCCATGGCAGCAGCAACAGCAGCAGCATTAGCGCAGCGGGTTGACTGGGTAGCAAGGCAGCCAGCCGGAATTTCACTTGCGGCAGCATTTGCTTGACACATATGTGCTGTGGGCGTACATCGGTGACGAAGTACCAGTACAAAGGACGAGACCGAGGATCGGAGCAGTAGGAGGAAGAGGAGCACCGCCTCCAGGAAGAGATTCTAATTGGGGCAATAACACTGCCGGCTCGCCGACCTTTGCTGACTGCTCGAGGAGGAGGCGGAGGCTCCACGAGCACGAGGAGAACACCGTCCTGGTTTACTCTGTCCTTTTTCTCTCGGGTGTAAGAGAACGCAGGATTTCGCAGACGCCGGAAATTTCAACACAAGTGCGTAGGAGAAAGAAAGGCTACGATGGCGTGTGTGGGTAGGACGACAGCGTGAGCGCACAGCTGACGTCCCGAGGATGCCCTTGGTGGAGGCGCGAAGTTAGTGGCCGGAGCCAGCCACGAAAGGTCATATGTGAAAAGTGATAGTCCGGACTCCGATTAGCACTTCTCGGAGCAGAAGGTCGTTTTTGCGACCAAACTGCTCGAGACTATCGACGACGACGCCGTTGAGTACTGCGTAGCACTGCACGCGACATACAGGCTCTTTCGCGGGTGCGTTTGAGCGTTATCTCAACAAATGAACGGGTTCAGTACAGGAGAGGAGGACTCGCGAGGCGCGGCGGATCAGATCTGTTGCCTCGTCGACGAGGGTACAAGATGCACCAAGCCAGCCGGAAATGCCTCCTACAGCAAGAGGATACAGAAGACCGTGACGCAGAGGCGACTCAAGCTGACCCTCGACAATCTGGTGAGTTATCCTTGCCTCACGTTCTTGTTTTTATTATTACGAATGTATATATAATGTAACGCTTCCGCGCATTCGAATTTTCTCTCTCTGTACGAGGTCAAAGTTTCGTGGGGGCTCGCGTGTTCATGTGTTGCTCCATAATTATCGTTTTCGCAGTTTTGACATTATTCAATAGAGAATTTCGTACCGAACAGAACAGTGTTTGGGAAAATTTTCGTGGTCAGAAATATTGGAAATTGCACGCGGGGCGCAGAAGAAACAAGCCGCAGTTCACGCGCAGCCTGCTGTGCTGTGTATACGTTTGGCTCGTTTGGAAATGCGGCTCGGACGAGATAAAGCTGACTAACCTTACTTGACTAATCACTTGATCGGTGAGACGCAAATTTGGACTTCGGCACTAACTGCGCACTGTGTATGCGTATTTCGGGAGATTTACACTTTTCACCGATAAAACTGACTTTTCTCAGATTAGGATCTATGACTGGGTCTTGGAGTTTTGATAATTTTTCTGTGAAGAAAGGTATTTTAGATCGTTTTCCAGGTTAATCTGGAAAATATTGTGAATTGCTTCAACTATTTTTATATAAATCTATTAAATGAACCATTTTTGAGAATTTTATTCAGATTTCAGATACAAAGCTTTTTTCTAAACTAATATTTTAAACATGGATTTGTTTAGAACTTCTATTATATATTTATAAAGTTCTACAAATAATTGTTAATACATGTATGTTGATTTCAGTGCTACAAAAACTTTAATTTTGTAGTTATAATATTCAAATAACATATTTGAATATAGGTAGTTTAGTATATATTGTAGTACAGTTTTAGAAAAGCTATCTTTTCTTAAGGAGATACCTACTTAATCAATAGTTTCAACATAAATACACAATACAGATTTTCAAATATTAAAATATTTTATGATGAAAGAATTATTTCAATAGATTATTTGTAATTGAATAATTATTAATCAAGTTAAAATTTTAAATATTAAAAAATACATACAAAATTCTATTTCTATGAATTCTTGTACTGAAGAATTAATATAATCTCAATGATAATACTTTGCTATTGTTACTAATTATATCTTGATATTGTTTGTTACAGGCAAGGCATATATACATTTGTGATTACCACAAACAAGTAATCCAATGTGCTCGCACAAAACAGCAACAGCAAAGGAGGAGAAAAGATTCTGAAGAAGATTCTGGTGAAACAGACAATGATCTTCCCGAGGTTGACCTTTATCAGTTACAAGTTGGTACACTGAGGAGGTACAAACGTCACTATAGGTTAACAACAAGGCCTGGTTTAAATAAAGCCCAATTAGCAGATGTAAGTTAAAATATTACATTTTTTTTAAATTTTAGTTGACATATAAAGTTATATCTTCTAAAATATTTCTATTTTTGTAGCTACTTATGAAGCATTTCAAGACTATACCTATTCATGAAAAAGAAACTTTAAGTTTTTTCTTTTATGCAGTGAAAACAAATGTAAACAAACTGGATCAAAAGAATGGTTTAAGTAATAATGACACAACGTAGCCTAGGATTTAGTCTTCAAAGCCTTTACGGATATCATGCACTAGCATGATATGAGAAAAATTTATATTAGACTTTTTACATAGTAGGTATTTTATAAAGATTTGTGTAAACTATAATGATAGGAATAATATTGTGTCTAGGCTATGTTAATACGTCTTTCAATCTCAATATTGTTTATATCTATTTCAAATGATAATATGTTTTAATAAAATTATGTTGATATTTAAAAATTTACTAATTGTATAAATATTTACATTTATTTCAAATAATAATAATCATAACAAGTCTTGTTTTGACAAAACTGTTGTATCTTCTTCTTCACTATCGCCACTTAGCACTGTAAATATATAAAAATTAAATAAGAGTAATTTGTAATTAAAATTGACTTAAATACAAATAAAAAAACATTGTTTGCTTACTTATGTCATCAATAACTTTTTTCGCAGACGTCTCTTCAACAAACTCAACATCTTTATGATGTTCAAATTCATTATCTGAAGAGTCTGATGAATGCCATGTATTTCGACCACCTTCGCCAATTGACTCAGCCTAAAAATATTTATAGTTTGTATTTATGCCAAATTTTATTTTATTATTAAATCTAAAATAAACCTTAGATCTTACATTTTTCATTATCAATTCTGCTGTTCCATCTCCCATTTCGAATATTTCACCTTGATCATCATTAGTTTCCATTTGTTCATCTACATATGAGTATCATGAAATTTTATTATAAGAATTTGAAACATATTTCAAATTAAAAATGATAACATGTCATACCGTTTTCTTGCATTTGATTACAATTCCTCCATGTAGTTAATCTTATCTTGATTCGTTCACTAATCATTGATGTAATTTTATCTGATGCAATACAATGTGAAAAACTATTAAGTTGGGGAGCTTGTTTATTATACCTAAAAAAAATTTAAATGAATCTTTGCATACAGGCATATAAAGATATGCACAAAAAAAACTCACTTTGCTTCAACATCTTGTTTTACTAATTCTTTAATTTCCCTCACTAATTCATTTGCATAATTTGCAGCAAAATTAGAAACTGATGGAATAACGTCAGCTACTAAAGATGTATACTCCATGTAATCAAAGTATAAACTGCAGACTTCCCGATAAGAATTTAGAGTTATTGTGAGAATCGCAGCTCCAACTCTTTCTTCAAGATATGAAGGATCAACAACAATCTTTCCACTATGACAATAAAATTAAAATTAATAATAAATATTTAATAATATATTAATCACTATAGTGATAATAACTTACTTTCCAAATGTAATAAATGATATACAGACTGGATGATGATAAAGTGTGAGTGGTAAAGGATCTTTTTCAGTGAAAGGATGTACTATAACTTCTTCACCAGTTGATGTTACATCTGGCCTATGGAAGTGCATGAGAGCTGCAAGAGCAGCTATTGAAGCACAATCGATCAGGTTACCATCATGATTTATAATGTTTACATCAACTCTGATATTCCAAACCTGAATCCAACAAAAATACAAAAAAAATTATTGTCATTGATATCAATAATAATAAATATCATATATTTTTCAACACGAACCTTTTTATCAGCAACTATACACAAAGATTCCAAATCAATACATCTGGAGTCTTTCAAGCATTTCTCTAACTGCCTGTTTATTAGTGCAGCAGCTTCAGATTGTCTACCACTTTCAAAATGTTGTGCAGCTAATGGATTTAATTCAACAATCACAAATAGCATTCCCTCATTTGGTCTAGATGCTTTTGGTTGTTGTATATCACATGATACTTGTGCAGCAACCCTTAAAAAGTATTTCCAAATTTAATAATATATTTAATTAAAACTTAAAATGTCTGAATTCAATTAAAGGTAACATACTTGGTTTGACCTAGGCAAGCTACACAACATCCCCAGTTTGCTCCAAAATAGATTTTTAGCAATCTTGGTTCCAGTAAAGTTCTTCCATCCAGTCTCTGCAGAAAGGAATGTAATAATTTAATTTAATATATTTAAAAAATAATTCAATTTATTCTTTTTATTCCGAATATTTTGAAAATAAATAATTAATTACAAATTGCAAACATATGTTTCTGTTTTTTACATACTCAAATAAAAAAATGTTATTGAAATTCGAATCGAATAAAAGTAAACAATAAATAATCTAACAGAAATCGAAACAAAATAATATATTGTATTACCGTATCTGTAAGTATCGCCTTATTGACGAAATTTTTTTCACACGTTGATATATAAGTTTCCTTCATCTTAAGTTTTAAGTTGTACTATATAAAGATAAATACTTTTTATATCTTGTAATTATAGCGGCATTTCTCAAATGAGGTTATATACTTTACATTGCACCCATGTGCGAAAGTGAACTGGAACTGGAAGTCACAAAAGATGTCAAAACCTGTGGCTCCACCGTTCTAAAAATGAATGAAAATTTCAGGAGTTCATTTAGTAGAGCAAATAAATTTTAAATTAAATTATAATTTTTTTTCTAACGAAGTTGAACTTTAATTCACAAATTATAGTTTTTTTATATTTTAGACAGTACTTAATATTTGATGTAATAAAACCGGAAGTCGACTTTACATACTGATGTAACATAGGGCGCACGTGTGTTTATCTCTTTGTCGGCGCTTGTGCACGAATTTCAGAGATTGGAGAAGATTTTAAATAATCGTTTAAAATGTCGGATTTATTCAGTAGCGCGACCAGCTACGAGGACAATAAACAGAGCAGTGTAAACAGTGAGCTGGAGGAATTTCTCATGGTAGAGAAACAAAAGGCGCAGTTTAATGCTCAAGTGAGTTGTCAGGGAATTCTAACCTATGTTTTATTAGGTCAGTTTTTATACATTAACGTAAAAAGCATAGATAATAATAATTTTCTAACATTTACAGATCCATGAGTTCAGTGATCTTTGTTGGGACAAATGTATTGATAAGCCTGGCAGTAAACTGGATGGTAGAACAGAAACGTGCCTAGTAAACTGTGTCAATAGATTTATAGATGTTTCACTTTTAATTACCAATCGGTTTACTCAGATGCTGCAAAAGGGTGCGTAAGGAAAGGTGATGTCCTTTCCACTGCATTTGCTGTTGCTATGAAAATGACTAGTCGAGTTAAAGTAATTCTTCTAGTTTAAGTTTCAAGAGAATATCAAGTTCTCTTGTGTACATTACACTATACAGAAACAGTACAGAATTTTGAAGGTCTATTCAAGTTGAATTTGAACATCTTTATAGAGGAACTTCATAGAAAAACTATAAGGGAAATGACATGTTGATAAATGAATTTACTGTTGAAAAGCCGTAATGTATGAAACTTATCTTCTAGTTTGTTTATTATTTAATTAAAACAAGTTTTCATAAAATAATAAAAATCGTATTATTTTCTTGTTATTAATTGTTTACTATCATAGTTAAGATCCTAATTTATGTATATTAATTTTTAATCAAATGAAGTTTAATAAGTATTATATTATCTAATAGTTTAATTTACTTTAAAATTCTATTTAAAAACTAAAAATAACTTTATGAGAGAAGTATCTACTTGGACAGTACATAAAAAGTAAATTTTATGAAATAAATTTTATCAGAGAAAACGAAATGATATTTTATTTCATTTTATAAGATTCTAGTGATTTTGCATTTCAAAATGCAATATTTATTTACATCATTATCAAAAACATTTTTGCAAATTTACAAAATTTTAAATGGTTCTGTTCAAATGTTTATACACTAAGTTAAATAATTTTTTATGAAAAGTCATCAACAACTTAAATATTTGTGTATCTTCAATACAGTAAATGTATCCCCATAACTATTGCATACAAATGTTTAAGAAATTAGCAAACTTCATTGTGAGAATCTACGAAAGTGGTTTAAATATTACATTAAATTAGAAAATTAATCTTTTCAAAGTATTTGTTTATATGAAATAAGGTAAGGTTCTCTAGCACAGTTTATTCTACATATTCAATACTTTATTATATATAAATACAAACTCTTAATATAAAAAAAGTAGGCATGTTCTTGTTTGTGCACATAAGGATTGTGCACATATTTATTGTGCACAGATAGCATTGGTACAGATCTATATATATAGATATATACCAATGTTAAAGTGTGCACAATTAATATGTGCACAATCGGTATGTGCATAAACAAGAACACGTCAAAAAGTACACCTTGAACAAAAAAGGAATCCCAATTAACTTCTCTTAAAAAGAGAAGTGAAAAGACTCAAGAAAAAATAAAAATTATGTCAGGTCTCAGTTTTGTTTCATAATTTTATGAATCATGAATAATATAATTTGTCAATTTTTTCACTAGCTAAAAATATTTTTTTCTTAATTTACATTTTTGATGAAATGATGTCAAGTTTTGTAAAATATTATAAAAATACATGATTATGGATATCTTTAGTAATCAGCTAATGTTTTGAATTATTGTATTCATTGCATTTTTAAGGTGATGTGAAACCCTAATTTCAATATTTTTTAAATCAACATTCAAACGTTTATTTCGAAAAAGACGGTTGTCAAGCGCTCCATACACGTAAACACTATATTCAGAAATTTTTTTGAGTGATTTTATTAGCATTTTCGTTAGCTATGCTCGTTTGAAAAGTAGGTCAAATGCAGATTCCTACTTACCGACAGTACGGTTTTTATTTAATTAAATAAATTCTCATCATTTTTTTGGAAAAACACGTTTGTCAAGCGCTCCGTATATGTAATTTGTAAATACTATACTCACAATTTTTTTTTAATGATTCTATTGGTATTTTCGTGAGATGTACTCGTTTGAAAAATAACGTCGGTACTCACATCCCCTTAATTTATTACTTTTATTTAATTATATATTTAATAATACTAACGTTAAGGGGATGTGAGTACCGACGTTATTTTTCAAACGAGTACATCTCACGAAAATACCAATAGAATCATTAAAAAAAAATTGTGAGTATAGTATTTACAAATTACATATACGGAGCGCTTGACAAACGTGTTTTTCCAAAAAAAGTTTTGGAGCAATACACATATATATGTATACTCTTATTACGAGCGAGCAACGACTGACAAGTGACAACACATCAGACGCGGCAACCCCGCAAAGGCGGCTGCTGCTGCTGCTGCTCCGAAACGCAGTATAGAGTGTGTGCCTAACACCGGCAACGTCGCTCGTCAGTCATCTCCATCGAAGAGAGCGAGGAAAAGTCAGGAGGTGGGGGCAGAGGGGAGAGAGCGCGCGACTAGGTATAGCTACGGCTACTCTCTCTGTTTCTCGCTCCAACACGTTATGGCCGTCTTCGCGTAGCGGCTCTCGGGCTCGTCGGACTTCGCCCGCTCTCTCGCTTGTACACGAAATCGGAGCGGCCATATCGCGACAGTGTCGCGCGCGCACGACGACGTCCTTCCGGAAGAGCACGAGGAGTCAGTCGTTACACAGCCTGCCGAAGACAGACCCGGAAGATGCCGAGAAGAGCGTATCGTCATCGTGGCCGTTGTTCCCTTCATCACCAGGAGTCGTCGACGGCTCGCCAACAATGGCCGCCAAAGTAGAAAGAGAGAGACGGAGATAGAACACTTGGAACGGAGCAGAGGCCGTCCTTGGCGGGGCGCTCGATGGGTGTCGCTCACGCGCCAATCAGCGCGCGGCTCTCTCGTCGTCGGACCAGTCGCGCTTCTCGATAGATGGGCTGCGCACCGAGGCCCCCGCGCCGCGTCGCGAACACGCTAGAGCACGCAAACACACGCCGAGGACGGAGCATCTTCGCCTTCCTGGATTCATCGGCGAGCATTGTCCGTCCTTAGGCTGAGCATCCGCGCCGCGCACATCAGCATCGGTGCACGTCGAGAGGACGGACCAATGGACAGGGAGAGAGGGAGGGAGACGGCGCGACGGTGTCGGTCGCGCCCGCCTTTTGCGCAGTTCCCATGACCCAGTTAAGGAATGTGGGGAGCGCGCTCGGCGCGCGTAACAGCCGTGTGCGAGCGGGAGCGGGAGGATGTCAGCCGCGGGGAAGACCGCTCTCTCGGCACGGCGGCAGCGCGCTCCGGAATAATGTGTCCGCGCGGCGGAGCTGCGCGCGCCTCTTGGCGGCTTCGTCGGCACGGCCGTGCCAGGGACGTGTCACTGGTGAGCCCGCGCCCCACATCTCTCTCTCACTCTCGCACTTGCTCTCTCACTCTCTCGCTCTCACTCCCTGTCGTGTGGTTTCTTATGGAAAATTTTTTTTCTCCTTTTCCTTGTGCTCTCTACTCTTCTCGTGAACGTATGTGTACACACTCTTGATCTAGAGAAGAGGGAAAGAGAGAGAGGAGAAGAGGAGATGGATATATACCTATTTTTATCGTACTGACGAAAATCGCTTTCGCGCTGCATTGTGGTGTGTTATACACTTCTATATTTTTCCTTCCTCCCGCCCGCAACGACTACAACGCCGATGATGATGCTGATGCTTTGACTTTCGCCTTTTCTCGCCGCGACGACCGCGTTTGCGTAATTTTTGCGTCGGGTGTGATACTCGTCGTCGCACAGTGTTTACGTTGGTATTTTCTTGTTTTGTGTGTACGTAAAAGGAATATGCCAGAAGATCGGCTGGTATTATCGGACAAAGTGATATTCGCGATAGATGATGATGACTTACCTAACGAGTGATAAACAGAACATTTTGAAAAACAAAAAAACCGGTATGAACTGAATACGCTGTGCCGCTACCACACGACTACAGCCATGTCGGTTTGTTTATACTGTACTTTTTTTGTCGTTGCCATACATATATATATATTTAAATTTTACGTTCATTGACCATATGATACTATAGAGCCACGTCGTTATCTTATTCTGTTAAGCTGTCTTACTGTTATGAGTGATCAGTTTTTCATTATTATTATTACTATTATTACTAGATTATTTATTTATAATGATGATTATGATTACCACACATTCGTTTAGAATTTAAGCCAATGAAACCAAACAATGATCTCTTCGAATGACTTGTGTAAAAAAAAAATGAAACAGTTCCAATAAAATTTGTATTTTTATATTCTTCAAATTGAATCGCTTTATAATTTCGCAAACCCGCATACGTGCAATCCTCCATTGACAACTATAATCCAAAACATTTATTATTATATTTCCATTGTCTTTTGTTTTTAATTACGCTCTACTATATTATTTGTATTATTATTTTTTGTTACCTATGGTCGTCCGTACAAAATTGACTGTTGCTATATATCACAGCATAGCCCGACTAGTTCGGAGATAAACATATGTAACGTTTTCATTTGCATTAAGTATTCTGGGCGAAGTTCGCTCTGAAGACATTTTCTTTGGGTTGATGTAAAAACGACTTGATTCAGCTGACTATAATCTGCGTGAGATTCATACATGTGTCCCTGGTGATAAACAAACTCATCCACTCTTTTTCTCTGTAACTCGGTTGCTATAGATCTCTCGCCCCCACCTCTCTCTATCTCTCATTTTTTAAATAAATTTGTAACGTAACATAAATGATAGACGATCCACGAGGACAAGAATACGAGAGCTCTTACAAAAGGCGCGCACGCTCGAAAGAGCGAGTAGAAATAAATAATATAGAAAGAACGAGACGGTGAACGGGGGAGAACGAGCGGGAGCGGGAAAGAAAAAAAGGAAGAGTGGTGGACGGAGGGGCGTGAGGAAGGGAGGGGGAAGTATACGGCAGCCGGAGCAGAGCGCGCATCAGGAGCAGACGGCAACAGCGGCGACGGTGGCGCGGGGCTCCGCTCGTTCTCGGCTCGCCGGCAGCGCCACTGGTTAGTTACGTCCCTGGCGGACCCCCCACCCTAGCTCGCATCCCGCTACACGGGCCAGTCAGTTCCTTGTTTGCCATACAAAATCCAATAGTTTGCCTTGTACCCCTCGCGCGAGTGCAAGTATGACTTTTGCATCCGATTTTTTATCGCCGCCTTCTTCTTCATCAACAACGTCGTCCCCATCGTCGTCGCCTCGTTGTGCTGCTCATTATTACTGCGATAAATACTACAACTGCTGGTGTGAGTGGTGCAGCAGCAGCGTGTGCTACGACCGCTCATCGTCCCCGACCCCGTCGTCGGCGTCTCCGAGATGCTCACCAGGTTGCTGTTCCCCAGCGAGGCTGCAGGCTCGCCTAGCGACGTGTCCACGTCGTGAGTCGTAAGATCGCCCGCGCTCACCGGGAGGGAACAAACGCCGAGAGAGCGAGCGAGCGAGAGAGAAAGAAGAGGCAGACAGGCGAACAGCCAGCAGCAGCACACCACCACTAGGTTCTCGTTTTTCTCTGTCGTGGTGTGCGCGCCCGCGTGAAAGACGAGGTAGACAGCGAGCGAGGAGGTTGGTTTTTCTCTCGAGCGTGTGTACCTATGCCATCGATATTGTGAGCCCAGGACTCTCAAGGGTTTTATTGTTTCGCGTGGATGGTATATAAAGGTAAATAAGAGACTCTGAAAGAGAGGGAGAGGAAGCGGTAGCAGCCGAAGCATCGCCACGAGAAGAGAGGAGGCGAGCCCAGCACGTCGTCTACGTCACTCTCTAGGCCGCAACTCAAGCAGCTTGAAAACCAAGCCGAGAAGGAGGAAAAAAGTCTCAGAAGGTAAGCTGGCGGGCGAGCGAGCAATCGCGCGCGTGCAAAAGGAGAACGTGTGCGCGTTGCGTGAGAGAGTGAGAGCGTCAGTGCGTGTGCTGGCCCCGCGGGGAGCAGCAGCAACGATGACGAAAAAACTGCGCGCGCGACTTGGGAGTCGTCGTCGTCGGCATTCGCGAAAAAGCATGTGTGTGTGTGTGTGTGTGTGTGTGTCTACGTCAGCGTGGTGATAGCTAAACCGGAGTAACGTCGTCGTCGTGTCCGCGGCTCAGTTGTATCATACGTAGTACGTCAACATCGTCGTCGCCTGGATAGATACATGGCTGAAAAGAGCGAGCGAGAGAAACACGACACACAACGCGTGCATCGACGAGTACAGCCTGTCTGCGCGCGCGCGCGCGCTCTCTCTCTCTCTCGTCTCTCCCTCACTTGCGTACGCTGGTACGCACACATACACATACGTACATTGATACATACACACGTCGCTGGCAGCAGCAGTAGTAGCAGCAATATAGTAGCAGAGCAGCACGTTTCCTCACGTCTCTCTAGATGTGCATTACTTATTAGACGAGAGGAAAAAAATATGCGCGGTCCGCTCTGCCATAACCCTTTCGCGACTTTTCGCCTTTTCGTCCGCGCGCGACGCTCATTCGCGAGAAGCAGCAGCAAAGACGGCGAAATAAAAAAAGAGAAGAGAAGGAAGGCTGTGTATGCGAGTATGTGTTCGCGAGTACGTACGTGTGAGAGCGGTGTGCCGTGTGCTGGTATAGCACATATATTCCGCGCTGCTGCTGCTGCTGCTGCTCGGTGCGTGGAAGACGGAGAGGGAGATAGCATGGGTGGGAGAGGGAGAAGGAAAGGGGAATATAGAGAAGAAAGTGGCCGAAGCCGCTGCTGCTGTGCCGCTGCTGTGCCGCTGCTGTGCCGCTGCTCTGTCGCCGCGACGAGTGCGCACGCGAGGCGCAGAGAAAAGTAAGGTTAAAAAAAAGAAGGTTAGCCGGAGCTGCTGCTGTTACTGCTTAGTAGTATCGAGAGAGAATTTTCGTGCGCGTGTGTGTATAGTATATTATTATATACGTGTAGCTGACGTTGTAGTCAGCGACGAGGAGGAGATGGAGCAGACGGTGGAGCTGCCTTACTGGCTACCAGCCGCGGGCTTCGACGTCATCCGCGAGAGGAAGAGCGCGTGAATATTATTACTCGCCAACACCTTTCGCCGTGTGTCTGTGTAAGCATCATTGAAGCAGAGCAGAAGTCACATTTCCTCTCATCTGACTTTGAATATTCGTAATATAACTCAGCAACGGTTAGTGCAGAGTGAGAGAGACGGAGCGTGTGTCGCGCGCGCCAGTTTCTTTCTCCGGATTTTTTTCGGCCCCTCGCGCCCGCGCGCTTTCACGCTTGGTGTATCAGCCTTATACTTACGGGCGCGCGTATGTGTGTGTGTGTGTGTGTGTGTAGTCTCGGCACGAAGGAGGAAGAGAGAAAGGGACAAACGGGGCGCGCGCGGGCGCAAAATTGCAGTCGCGCGGCCGCCGCGCGCACACGCGTGTGCGTAGTCGTCGTCGTGCGTCTGTACTGTCCTCTGGTCGCGAGAAAGATTCTCTGTTATGTATTTACGTGAAATATTGCGTAACTCGAGTGCTGTACAGCGCCGTATAGTATACGAGACAGACAGATATACACAGACATCGCGTGGAGTGTGTATATATATATATGTTCGCGCGAGTGCGCTAGTGACTCACGTAAAGTGCGAGCGAGATGGACGATATATACCATCTCTCTTCTTCGTTCACCCGGCGCGCGGGTTTTGTGTTGCTGCAGTGTACGTCATATTCACGTTTACAAGCTATCAGTGTGGGTATGGGTACCTATGTGTGATGAAGCAGGGAAAAATTCGCCGTGGAAGTGCTACCGGGCCCTCGTCGTAGCATATCTTCTCTTTTGCGTCGCCGTTGTGCGTGCCTGCGTATACATGATAGTGTGATGTGTGTGTGTGTGTGTGTGTGTGCGTGCGTGTGTGTGTGTGTGTGTGTGTGTGTGTGTGTGTGTGTATTTCCGACGCTGTGGCGGCAGCGGCCGTTGCTTACCGCGCACAGCTGTGTGCCTCGCGACTTCTCTCTCTCTCTCTCTCTCCTCCCCCTCACGCGCTGTGGCTCGCGCTCGCAGCGCTTCGTTCTCTATATTTTTCCGCGCTTCTGCTCACCTCTCTCTCTTTCACTCCCCTTATCTCTGGCCGTTCGATGGCGCGCCGCGTGCCTTCAAAAACTCGCGCCCGCGAAAAACGCGGGCACGATCGTTTGCGCTGGCGGCGGGGCTTCCGGAGCCAGAGGTGTGCGCAGTTATACAATAGAGCATAGAAAGACTGTAGGTGTGTGTGTGTGTGTATGTATAGGTATATGAAAGTGAATGTGCGTGACTACTACCGCCCGTGCGCGATGCGCGTTTTCGTCTTCGATCAGCGAGTGAGAGAGTGTGAGGGAGTGGGGGGGGGGAGTCGCTGTATAGTCCTCTCCCGAGTTAAAGAGAGAGGGTGAGAGAACCGGAGTTGCTACCGCCGCTCTCCGCGCTTTCTCGTCTGCTGCGAGGACGTTCTCGCTCTCTTTATTCCTTCCTTCGCGACGTAATTCTCTTTCTCTTTTGCCTTCATTCGCACCGATAGGCTCAAACGATAAAAGAACGCTTCTGTGTGTATAAGAGCGTGTGTGTATTCACAGTGCGCAATGCTTTTTTCGGAGCGTGCGCCGTCGTGGTTAATACACCTTGCACACAAACATGTATGAGTATCCACATCACCGAGACGCGGCGATATATCCGTAGCGCGCCCGCGCATCTATTCTCGGGCGCATGAGGCACGGACAGGCGCTGCGCGCAGACTCACACGTGATGGTTTTCTTATACCGACGACGACGACGCGCTTTGCTCGCTTTCCTCATGCTCGCGTTCTCATCTGACCTTTCCAACGCGCGCATGCGGAAGTGTCGTTCGGTGTGTGAATTTACGCGTTTGTTTACTTTCGGCCATCAGCGATGGGCGGAAATACGACGATGGTGCGCGACGATGTCGAGACGCAGAGGCTCTTCTTTGGTAGAGACGGGCTGAGGAATATCCGTTGGTTCCGTCGGCAGGTACTGGGACTACTTAGCCCCGAGAGCACGTGCTACCGAAGATGATGACGGTGGTGAAGTGAGACAGCGTGACGTAATTGTGACGGGTGTATGAGAGAGAGAGAGAGAGAGAGAGAGAGAGAGAGAGAGAGAGAGAGAGAGAGAGAGAGAGAGAGAGAGAGAGAGAGAGAGACTTAGTCATATGAAGAAGTGGAGCAGTGTGATGTGATAATAAACATTGGGATACATTTGTCTGTTGCAGCATTTCCAATGTAAATTGAGATGAAACGTGTTCGTGGGGTGGACGAAATCACACCGCCAACAGCACCAACGTTGAAACATTCGGGTGGCGGAGGAGCTGTAGGGGGTGGCGGTGGTAGTATAGACTACCACAGTAGTGCTAGTATTGGCGTAGTTTCTGGTCAAGCTGTTAGATCTGTTCCTTCCAAGGAGATGCCTGGTAGCATCCAGTTTTCCCAGACCCAGCAGCAATATCCCGGTGCCATTGTTGTACCAACTGCAGCACCTTCACCAGCAAAGGTATAGAATCATGAGTTATTAAATTGTTCAGTTCATGATAAGTAGTATTTCATACCTTATTGTTATTGCAGGGAAGTGTTACAGTTGGGTTATCAACAACCTCCACATGTTCAGCAAGTAGCATAACTTCCAGTGTGACGCTGCATAGTGCTGGAATTGGAGGCACAGGGAATCACAGCTTAGGATCCCAGGCTGTTGTACCAAGTTCACAAGCGCAAGCTCATGTGCAACCACCATCTGCCATTAGGCACAAGGTAATAACTTTTAATATATATATAGCATTTTAAGTTGACCTTTGTAAATTTTAATTTTCTGCATATTTGTGCAGATGGTACAGGCGCCAACACCACCTGCCAGTAATTTGGCCAGTGCTGGTGGTTGCAGCAGTGGCAGCACTAGTTCACAGCAATTCCAAAGGTTGAAAGTGGAAGATGCTTTGTCCTATCTTGATCAAGTCAAGTACAAATTTAGTGACCAGCCACAGGTATGTACAGCAAAGAATTAAAAATAAATATGTCATATGTCTTGTCAAAATCTGTCACTAAATAATGCTTTCGTCTTTTTTATAGGTTTACAATGATTTTCTCGATATTATGAAAGAATTTAAGTCCCAAAGTATAGATACTCCAGGTGTTATTACAAGGGTTAGCCATCTCTTTAAGGGACATCCTGAACTTATTGTTGGTTTCAATACATTTTTACCACCAGGATACAAAATTGAAGTGCAAGCCAATGAGCAAGGATACGCTTTCCAAGTGTCGGTCAGT
This sequence comes from Torymus aiolomorphi, assembly GCA_036365515.1. Lineage (NCBI taxonomy): Eukaryota > Metazoa > Arthropoda > Insecta > Hymenoptera > Torymidae > Torymus > Torymus aiolomorphi. The sequence goes on along the minus strand of CM070875.1, from coordinate 27,813,593 downwards.
ATGCCGAGTCCAACGACAACGCATACGCCGACACTTTCGCAGCACCACTGTACAGTCAATGTTGGATCTCCTCCTATAGCCAGTCCACCAACCCAACCTGCCAAGGCACAACCTGTTGTACAAATTATGCAAGGGTAATTACAAATATTATTAATAAATATTTCGACTCATTTCAGATATACAATGCTGATAAAATTATTAATCTTTTCAGTTCTGGTAGTATACATCATCCAGTTGCAAATAATATTTCAAATAATAATATAACTATTCATGGACCTGCGTCGCCACCGGTTCCGTCGTATAATAATTCCCACGTAACTACTGCTCAAGCTCAGGCTGTGAGTCAAGCTTTAAGTCAGGCACAAGATGGGGTTCCTAGCACTGGTCAGACTCAGCAGAATCAACCTGTTGAATTTAATCATGCCATCAACTATGTTAACAAAATTAAGGTAATTAAATTTTAATTCGTTATTCAAAATCAACTGTTTCCTCATTACGATCTTAACGTCTTTTCTTCTTTGCAGAATCGGTTTCAAGCTCAGCCAGACAAGTACAAGCGTTTTCTCGAAATTCTACACACGTATCAAAAGGAGCAACGGACTCTAAAAGAATCCGGCCATATGGGTGGTAGCGGGAGCGGGAGTAGTGTTGCCGGTGGTGGAAAGCAACTCACGGAAGCCGAAGTTTATCGACAAGTGGCTACGCTCTTCGAGAATCAGGAGGATTTACTGCTGGAATTCGGACAATTCTTGCCTGATGCGACGAATCAGCAAAGTGCACTGGTGAGTAGGCTTGTGTTTTTGACGTACGATAAATGTGGTAGTTTCTACAGTCATTTACGTAGATCATATCTTTCCCTTTATGTATTATGTTATATATTTAATAGGTTCATTGTTATGTTAGAAACTTCTTTTATTCCGTTATTTATTGATTGTGATACGAAAAATTTACAAAATTAACTTTTACAAATACAACATTGAACTTCTTTTATTACTCTACTATTACCTCTTATTATTTATTATGTTTGTAGTATACATTTATCATTGTACGCTCATTCGTACTTTACATGTTTTACGTACCACTACCCGTAGTTCTATGTCTATCGTTGTACTTCTCCGCACCTCTCTACACACCAGTTTTTCGACTCTATAGATAACTGTCCTGTAAACTGTCTCTAACTCTGATGGGTACCAGTCTGCTATGTTTCAGAGCAACAAAGTGGGAGCGGTTAATGACCATGCGGCGATCGTGAAGAAGCCCATAGGTCTGAAGGCGCAGTACAACAATTCCGGGGCATTGCCTCGCGAGCATCGCGACTCAACGGCCCCTGGTGGCCCTGGGGGCCCCGGCGGGGGTAGCGGTGGTGGCGGTGGCCTCGATCGCGATGGTCGGGACCATCGGGACCGCGAGCGTGAGCGTGGCGAACGTCCCGGTGTGCGAGAGGTTAGCAGCGCTGGGCAAAAGTTCGGCCACAGCACGGGTCAGCTGAAGAGAAGTCCCTCGTTCACCACGTCTGTGGCGACGAGTAACTCACACGCACCTCACGGACCACCCCCGCCGAAAAAGCATAAAGTCGCCTCGACGCGCGACGTCTCGGTAGCCGAAGTTGGGAAACACGGTACTCTAACTGACTACGCCTTCTTCGATAAGGTAAGATTTTCTTTTAGTATTTTTCAGTTCAACTTTCTGAAACATTTATTCATGAACAGTTCCTTTTTTGTTAAGTACTATGTTTTCTTTATGATTTTTTCTTTAAATGAAAAGTTGAATCAATTGGATGTAAAAAAGCTCTAATTATCTTTTTTTTTATTGATACCACGCATTTTAATAGTTGTTTATTAGTTTCATGTTTATTTATTTACTTGAACTTTTTGACGACATTGAAACGTACATATCGCGGCTACCCTTTTCATTTAATTTTAATTGATTATTACAATTTAATGTAAACAAGAGTCATCCCTGGCATAACAATATAATATATGCAGACAGTTTATTTCTATTTTTATCTACATTCATTGAAAACTGATATAAAAAAAATGAATCCACCTCTAAGCAGCATACAAAGTTTATCTATAATTGCAATCAGTGACTGATATAACGCAAAAGACAAATGATCCATTAACCGAAATCGTAAAGAACAACTGTATTTAATATATTGATAAATTTTCGCTTGCTGTATATTTAAAAAAACGATTTATCAATTGTAGGTGCGCAAAGCGCTGAGGTCGCAGGAGGTCTACGAGAACTTCCTGCGATGCCTGGTCCTATTCAACCAGGAAATCATATCCAAGACTGAACTGGTGCAATTGGTCACGCCATTCCTTGGCCGCTTTCCTGAACTACTGCGTTGGTTCAAGGATTTCCTAGGCCATATACCCGAGTCGACGAACTCGTTGAGCCAGTCTGCCGCTGGAGCTGTCGGTGCTGGCGCGAACCAAAGTGGCGTTGGCGGTGTTGGCACTGGTAGCGGTAACGCTAGTAATGCCAGCGTCGAGGCATTGCCCAACAATGTGGTGAGAAACCAGCAGGATAGACCGCAGGGCGATCTCGCGATGGAGATCGACTACTCAACGTGCAAGAGATTGGGCGCCTCGTACTGCGCCCTACCCAAGTCCTACATGCAGCCCAAGTGCACGGGCCGCACGCAGCTGTGCAAGGAGGTGCTTAACGATACCTGGGTCTCGTTCCCCACCTGGTCCGAGGACAGCACGTTCGTCACGTCCAGGTGAGTTTTTGCTGCTTCTATTTAAACAATAAAAGTAAAATGTCAGAATTTCGACTGAGTTTATTTTATGAGATAATTCACATTTTGTAAGCTGTATAGAAAAATAGTATAAAGATAGTGTAAGTGTGAAAATTAGTACAAATAATAAGTCTGACATTTTTACTTTTTAGATTATGTTTTTACGTCATATTCTCACGGCCGAAAAAAAAATTTTAAAGTATTTTGATGCAAGTGCCGGACGTAGAAAATACACCTGAAATTGTTCCAGATTTCCAATTTCAAAATTGACCTAATTTCGCGTTACCGTTGTAGATACACTTTGAATAGCGTGGCGTCGTTTTAGGGTTTTCAGTTTTCAATTTTTATGCAAGTCTAATATAACATAAATGAATTCACAAAGTGATGTAAAAGAACAACAAATAAAAGAAAAAACCGTGCTACTCTTTATTCAAGGAAAACCACATTCGAGGAATCCATCTATCGCTGCGAAGACGAGCGATTCGAGCTGGACGGTGTGATAGAGACGAACGCTGCGACAATAAGAGTCCTCGAGGGCGTTCACAAAAAGATGAGCCGAATGTCCCAAGAGGAGCTGCAAAAATTCCGGCTGGACGACTGTTTGGGTGGCTGTTCACCAACTATTCATCAGCGTGCCCTAAAAAGGATATACGGCGACAAGGCAGCGGACATTACCGACGGTCTCAAGAAAAATCCGATGGTCGCGGTGCCAGTCGTGCTACGAAGACTGAAAAGCAAGGAGGAGGAGTGGCGAGAAGCACAAAAGGGCTTCAACAAAATATGGCGGGAGCAGAATGAAAAGTATTACCTCAAGTCCCTCGATCATCAAGGCATTAATTTCAAGCAGACCGACGTTAAAGCGCTCAGGTCGAAAAGTTTATTTAACGAAATCGAAATCGTTTATGATGAGGTATGTGGTGATATATTTATTGCGTAATTAATTTTACTGATTTCTCGTTATTTAATCGTGTGCTATTCGTGATGCAGAGACACGAGCAAGCGGATGAAAATGGAGAGAACCAAAGCAGTTCGGGTCCCCATTTAATTTTACCTTACAAAGATAAGTCCGTCTTGGACGATGCTGCGAACCTTCTGATACATCACGTCAAGCGTCAAACGGCTATTCACAAGGAGGACAAGCAGCGAATTAAATTACTTCTAAAGCATTTTATTCCTGATTTATTCTTCCATCCTCGACAAGAACTTAGCGACGATGAACAAGATGATGAGAGTGAGTCTATGGTTATAAAATACTCTTTAACTTTATTAGACACCAAAGATTTAACAAGATAAATTGCGCATTACAGATGACAAGGACGACATCAACACACCGTCTTGCGGAAACAATGCGCAGACAACTACGGCAACGACGACTTCTTCAACGGGTAGTGGGCTTCAAGGTAATAAGAACAAAGCTGCACTCTCACCGGCTCCGTCTTCCACTACGATAAAGCCGGATCCCGACGTCAAGCCTCCGGTTCATGCCCTTTCGAATGATCCCGAGGAAGCGTACACGCTGTTCATGGCGAGTAATAATTGGTATCTCTTCATGAGGCTACATCAAATAATGTGCGAGAGGTTAATGAAGATGTATGATAGAGCGATGGTCCTCGCGGATGAAGAATCTCAATTCAAACAGCAACGGAAGGAGAGCACAGCTGTCGCGCTGAGGTTAAAATCTAAAGGTAAGTAATCCAAAGAAAAAAAATTGTACTTTTTTCTGACTTTTTGATTACATAGGTACTTATATAATGACTGTATTCTATTTTTAAGGTGATATAGAGGTCGAAGATTACTATCCCGCATTTCTAGACATGGTTAAAAACGTTTTGGATGGTAACATGGACGGTACTGCTTACGAAGACACGTTACGAGAAATGTTCGGAATACATGCTTACATAGCTTTCACCTTGGACAAAGTTGTTTCGTATGCAGTAAGACAGGTAAGATAGTAAACCTGTTGCAAGCTTTCATATATCTGGTCTATTACGTAAAATTAATAAATCCAATCGTTTTTTAGCTTCAACATCTCGTGTCCGATCCCGTGTGTCAACAGTGCATGGAGCTGTTTCAGCGAGAGCAAAGACAACCAAAAGAAAATACCGGAGCAGGTGGTCAGTGTTCTACAGCATATCTGAGAGTCGCAGCCGAAGCGGCATATCAGAGGAAAGCTGAGAAAACTATGGCGGAGGAAAACTGCTTCAAGATCTATATTGTAAGTTTTATTTTTCATCAATTTTTAAAACGATAATTTAATAATATATGCAAGAGTATGCGTAAAATCGATTCTTTGAGATTAAAGCTAAATTGTAATTGAAAAAGTTGGTTTGATAATGTTAACAGTATTTAATGTTTTTGTTGCAGTATAAGAAGAACTGTAAAATGACGATAGAGTTGTTGGATACGGACAGCGAGGAAAATGCTGATGGTAGTTGTAGAGACAGTCGTGACAGGGAATCAGTGACGGCGACGGAAAAGTGGTCTTCTTACGTCGAGAGATTTTCGTCGTCGGTACCTGAGCAAACAAGTCCGAAGGATGTCCCAGCCTCGTCAGACAATGAGCCACCAGCCAATCATCCTGTGAGTAGCGACCAGGCAGCAAGGGGGGGAAGGGGCAGAAAGCGCAAGAACACTGACATTAACAAGAAGGTATAGGACCTACACCCCTTTCAATTGCCAACGTTGTAGATTGCGCTCTCGTGGTTTTTTATGTACTTTCGTAGTACAAAAACACACAACTTACTTGTGATTTTCTCGTCGACGGCTGTTGGCTTCATCGACAGACAGTTAACGCCCGAGACTGTATAAAAAAATTTATAATCGTATCGAAAATGAAAATGTCTTCTGGGGATATCAATCATAAAGGGATTGAGTTTAGTTTTTATTTATTTTTATTTTTGTTAACTCGGCAGCATTTCGCGTATCTTCAGAAGAACAATGACAATGGGCTAGTGATCTTAAACTTTTGTCCATGAAGTAGCAATAATCGTACAACTTAATCTATCTTGCATACGAAAATTGGAGAAAGCAGAATGCGTAGCTCCTAATTTGTTTATTCTATTTTTCGTTATCCGCGAGTCAATCAATATTTATCTTCGGCTTTTTTTATAATTGCGGAAATATTTTTTGTTTTCAGTGAAAGTAATGCCTACAGAGATTCGATTATATCTGATCTATTTCCGGTTTTTTTTAAAGTATAAAGATATATTTATTATAATTGTATAGTGCTATTTTGTACATATGCAGTATTTTCAAAAAATTGGCGCTTACGTTCTAAGTATTTTTTTTTAAACCTTATTCTTTTTATACCTCGTGGCCATTTATGCATTAAGAGATAATTATGAGTATGAGTAGTATCTACATTTCACAGTTTTGGTGCAACAATATTGCTGTGGAGTTTTATTATTTTTAAATACTGGACCACGACGATAATTTGAAATTAATTTTTAGTTCAATTTTAATTTTCTATTGCGATGGATTTGTTACAAATCTTATTGTATATAATATATTGTAAGGTACTGTGTTTATTTTTATTGGGTTTATGGGTAAAAATCGATACAAAGTACTTTGAAAGAAATACCAGTGATAAAATTAAATGTCCATTTTGTATTACATAAGATTGGAGATATTTTTATTGAAAAATTTATTTATTTAAATTTATAAGCTAAGCTTTCAATACTGAATCTATGCTAAAAATTTTTCACTTCGTGGTTTACAAAAGAAAAGTTTAAGAGGACTTACTGACGTCGCTATTGCATAATTTTATGCTAAAAGAAACTGTTAAATATAATTAAAAAAAAAACATTGTGTGATTAGGCAGACTTTGTAGGAACAGAAGTAATAAGTTATATAAATAATCTAATTCTTGCATACGGCATTCGTTGCGATGGATGCGCTCTTTTTATAAGCGCATAATTGACAGCGAATGTAGGTTATACAATTTAATTCCTCGATGCGATTCCCTAAGCATTTGACGATACCAACGATCGATTAAAACTCATCGAATGCCTTCTTTAAATAGTATTTTTCCAAACCGAATTCAACAATGCCACATTGAAAGCTCGAGAAGAGAAAGATAGAGAGAAAGAGAGAGTGAGAGCGAGAAAGCAGCATGGGCCTTGTGATTCTCATTCGACCTCGCGTTAAAAAAAACATGTTCAAAATATATCAAACAAAATGTTGAGGAAATCGTATCGAAAATCCTTGCATATGTATATAAGAACATTATATATATATGCAGACACTTGACTATAATTGTAAATCCTCCAAGTTCTCTTTAACATTGTAAATATTCCATAGATTAGAGGTTGTAAATAATTAAATAGAATTTTTATACGTACGATAGGATATAGAGTCACGGTGGCAAAGATAAAAAAACGGCAGTCGTGTTACTAAAGTGTAGAATGAAATAAAATGAGGAAGGAAGAGATAACGACGCTATATCAGTATCTCGGATTAAATTTCGCCAATCAGCAGAAATCCGCAAGACGCACACAGACTTAAGACAATTTGACTTTTGCACTCGGCCTGGTACCGCTCAGTTTTTCTCGACTACATAGAAAATTGTACATAAATATGCATAATGCACTCTGCGCGATGCACTATCCCAGCAAAAGCAAAGAGAGAAAATGAAAAATGAACTATAAAGAAACTTTTGAGATTTTACAAACGAATTGAAACTAGAACGTCCAGTAAATAACGTAATTTGAAAAAAAGAACGACATAAATACAATTATAGATATATATATGAAAAGAGTTAAAAATTCCCTGATTGTTAGCGCGTCGACGAAAAAAGTCAAGGGGTCTTCGTCTCACTTTTCCAATATTGCGCCAGTTTTTACAGTATTTCTCAAAGTCTCGCTCTTTTGCATTTTCTAAACTGATAACAATCGCAAAAAATACGAAAAAAATTCCAAGTTCTTCCCCCTTTTATCATCGTGTAAAATCTGTTTCCCCCCATTCGATGTGCATCGCTCTCAGCGCAGAAGTGGAAGATAGATTATAAGAATAAAAGGGAGAGAAAAACTTGAAAAAAATTGTTCGAGCGTTGCCGAAACCGCCACAGTATATTCCTTTCGATGCAGCAAGGGCAGATACACAACCACACAGAGAGGCAGAAAAAAATTATTAATGTAAAAAAGGGAAAAAATGTCGTCGATATACACGAACATACACACATCCTTTTGTTCGAAGAGAACCGAGAAGAGAAAAGAGATCTGTGCGAAGCTGAAAAGGCGAAGTTGGAAAGAGCGACGACGACGATATTTATACATACATATAGTCGCAAAAAAAGGAACTCTAAAGGAGAATGAACATTCTCCTGCTAAGCAACTAATGACTGCTAAGCAACGTTGTGCTACCAGCCTTGAGAAGTGATCTTGAGGTGGCATCGAACGATCGATAAAATCGATGAAAATAAGTAAAAAAAAAATCAATGTTGTACATATGAGGATATTAGATATAGGCAATCCTATATTAATTATACAGTACCGTTTTTCTTTCCGGAAACGACAGAAGTGCGCCTTCGCGTTCTGCGGTGAGAGTGGGCGAGAGAGAGAGAGAGAGAGAGAATGAAAGAGAAAATGTTTTCAGGAGTCTTCCAGCGCGGCCCGGCGTGCAGCGGCCGCAATAATCGCGTGAAGACATCTGAAAACAGCGTACAAGAAAGAAAGATAGAAAAAAACACGAAAGAAAGCAAACAAAAAAATCGTTGACCGTTCGCACTCGCGCGACAATTTGTAATATATATATACTCGTTTCGAAAATGAAAGAGAGAAAGAGCAGAATGATAGAGAGAATATGTACGAAAAAAGATATTGGTCCGTGTAAAAGGAGGAAAAGACGAGAAAAAAAACTACGTTCAATTTGTAAATGTTAAATAACGACTCCGAGATGCCCGTAACTCTTCTTCCCCCCATCCCCCCTGACGACCCCATTCTTTCAAGCCCCCTCCCCTTTAAAGAGAAAAAAAGTCCTTCAAAACGCGATGAATTTTAACCTTAAACCGTATATTAGATAGATATATATATATATATAAATATATTTTGTATCTTTAACTTGTATATGAAGTGAATATGCATATAATGATATAAATGGCAACAATATTGTATAGAGAGATATTGAAATACATGACGATGCTTTTAAACATTATTGTCTAACATCATTTTTGTACCACTTTTTTAATAATTTAGAAGAAAAAAATTAAAACAATTTTTTTTGTTAGTTTCTTTTTTTATTATTATTGTTAATAGATGTTAAACGATTATTATTGCTACTTTTTTATTATTGTTATTTGTATTATTGCTTGTTTTTCTTATTTTTTATGGTTAATTTTTCTCCTCCTTTTTACTTTGACTTTATTTTTTTATAGTTCTCCTATCTGCTGCTCTGCGTGCCTTTGTTAATTTTTGTTTCCAAAAAATATAAACGAATTTGTTGCTATTTTTCATAACTTATACGTTTGAGATTCGAAGCTCCCGTATTCGAAGGAAATGTTTTTTTTCTCTTTTTTATGTTCTCTCTTTCAGCTCTTGCAAATTCTTTGCAATCAATGTAAGCGTTTTAAATAACTGTTATTAGCTTCAAGTGTCTGGATTAATTTTTTTCAACGTTCTGTGATGAATACGTGAAAATATAATTAAAGGCTAATTTACTTTTTTCGTGTGTGTGATTATATATATATATATATACACACACACACACACACACACACATACTTATATGAAATATCTATATGCTTTTTTAATTTAAATTAAGTTCTTAAGTTGTTATAAACATTCAATAAACTTGAACTATTTAATAAGTTCAAAGGTCTAATTTTATTTCAGAACCTTTTTTGAATTCCAAACTTTATCAATGTTGATTCAATAGACAGTGATGACATCTCGAATCATTTGAATAAATACAATTATTGCCTTATCAACTTTGCACCTAACACGACGAATAAGGAAATAATTGTAGTGACAAATGATGTCTAAATTCACTTGTTATTGAATATACTTTTCACTCTTCCAAAAACGTAAAACACAATGATCGTAAGCTCGACAGTTTTTTAAAATGTCCACAGATCTTAAGCTGCAAGCGCCCGAGACTTTCTTTTTTTTTTATAGGAGCAAAAAAATAAGATAACGACGGCGAGAGAAAGACATGTAAAAGTGTGCTGACGCGTGTACAATAAAGATTGTTTCGTTGTGCTCGATGATAATTTTGTAACGTTAACAACAACACAGCAACAGCAATAAACAATCCACCTCCTAACGCATTCTTTTGTGCACCGTAGAGCCGCATCATCAGACTAGTTGTGGAGGCAGACGTTCGGACGAGACCGCCACGACCGCGACTCTTCGTCCAGCCAGACCGTCTCCCGTTCCCGCCCAAGCTACTCCTTTGACCCACGAAAGACCTCCGATTTTCCTCTTCCTATCTCCTGGTAATGACGATGGACATACTTAACTATGCCACGAGAGAGCTTTCTTTTTTGTTACGCATTCTCTCTTTTTTTAATCAACGAATTAATTTATTAATTTAGCCCTGCCATTATATTTTGTATTGATTTTGCTGCACCGTTTTGCTCTATATAACATGCATCACTGGTCAAGTCAGAAGTAATAATGCTTATTCCTGCTCGTTGCGAGCTTTTACAAGTGTTGAATTATTGATATGGAATCAATTTTTCAATTTTTTTTTCTTTCCTTTGCCCATTGCAATGTTGTCGCACACGCGCGTGTTTCTCGTAGAAAATTCAGAAGAGTCTTTGCTCTCGATTAATATTAATAGAACTTTTTTTTTTCTCAGTAAACTATAGTAGTCAGTGCTTTAATTTAAATGGATAAACGCTATCGCTTTAACATTTTTCTTTTTGAAACAACGAAGTTTTCGCGCGCCAAACAGCCTGAAAAGCCACTGATTTTTCTTGCGAAGAATATATAAGTGAGAGCGCGGAATTACAAAAAAAAAAAAAAAACAATTCATTCTTTCATCCTCTCATTTCAATATAACTTGAAAGTGCACACTTCAGAAAGTCTGACGAAGCAACTGATAACTTGTTGTAGATTGATGGAAATGGCTGGAACTCTTTAGGCAAGGTATTGGCAGGTCGAAAGCGGGTGTATCTTTACCGCAACGTACGCCAATACCGTAAACACGCGGCCCGCAAGATGAGGTCCTATTCACCCGACGCCGTGAATTCGGAAAAGATGCCTGAGTACGTATTATCATTACACTTCACTTCCTCCCCAAAAAATTAATAAATTCTGCAAACTCACGTTCTTTTACTCTATTTGCGCCTGTGTGATTTTTTTCTGATAAAATTCGATTGAAATTTCCATTGCAGTCCAAGTAGCAAAAAGCCATTCGATGGCAACAACGGCGGAAGTGGCGCTGGTGCCGAGGCAGGCGATGGATCCGACATGGTCGCGTCCGACGAGACTCAGTGCACTTTCAATCCTAACAACTATCGCGTCGTCTTCGTCGTCAATCAGCACAGCACTCTGTACAAGCGGGGCTGCTTTACCCGAGCCAAGCAGGTACGCTCTCTCACCAAGTCCATCTCTCTTCTGTAATTTTACATTTTTGCGATCCGATCTTACTATCTGTCTCCCAACAATTTTGCGCAGAGTCATCTGATAGTTACCAAGAGCCGGAGCGCCAAATTCCAGGAGTGGCACTTCAAGTGGGTCGACAAGAACGTAGTGGACGCACAACACCGATTGTGCCAGGACTGGATGATGGGTCGTTACGAGAACCTCGTGCCCCACAGGACGCGCCTCGTTACCGACAACGACCTGTCGCGCACGCCCTATCGACAGTACAATCGCTACTGCGTTGATCGGCTGCAGCAGTCAGTCGATCCGCAGCAGCAGCAGTCGCAGTCGCAGCAGACGCAGACGAAGGATAGCAATAGTCAGGCCGGACACTAGTAGTAGCAGCAGTCTGTCTCTTCATCAGTTCTTCTTTTTTTTATCATTCGTCGTGAGCGCCCTGCACCGTCCAGGATAACGGGCTATAGCGATGCTGTATTTTATGTACAAAGATGAACCTCGTTGGTATATATAGATATAAATAGTGATAGCTGTAATCCAAGAACAATCTTTACCGTTCGAACCTTGTGCTTTTGATGAGGATGAGGATGATAATGATTATGTTTATCTTAACGATTGATATAGATACATAATCCATGTATGCAGAAGAGAATACTTGAGTTGCAATAGGTTGTAAGAAGAGCGCGGCGGATGCGATGATTTATCGTGAGAAAAACATGTCGTTCGCGCGAATGCATCGACAATCTATATATTTGTACGCGTAATCCATAAGTATAATTAAGCCGAGTCATATATGAACGTGATAGATTTTATATACTGTAAATAGGCAGAAGGGATCGCGCGAGGGCCGTTTACTAGTGTAATATTTTTCTAAAGAGATTTATATTTCGCGCGGCGATTGATTTTATTCGAGGATTTAGCTTACGGACAAAAACAAAAATAAAGGGTCGTATACGAGCGCACTTTCTGCTATTTAGCATTTTGTCGATGCATATCGCTCGGCGATTAGATGATGTGCTTATCTTTTATGTTGAATAAATAATCCCGTTGAATCAAGTTTCTTTTGTTAAGTGCATTTTTTACTACAGAGGGGAGAATAGAAAAATCACGATGGGAGTGTGTAAAAATGAAGATTTTGTTATTTGTATGGATAAACAGAAAATTTAAGTATATAGAAAAGAAACACAGCATCACTTTGTTTATATTATAATAAATTAAGTAGCACTTCGTTACGCTGGATTTGTTGATATAAGTTGTTCATTAAAAAATTTTACATAAAAATTCTTTTACTTTTTACGCATAGCGGTACTGATTGTATACATATTTTATATTTAAAGGCAAGAGAGGTGCAACGCGCTCCAAGTTTTTGAAGACTATTTACGTTAACTCGAAAAAGAAGCTTAATATTATTTTGTTTTAAGTATATATATATATATACATATATATATATTATAAATATTAAAAGCAAAAAGTGAAAGGCCTTAATTTTTTACCTGAAACTTTAGGCTATAAACTTCGTTGTAATATAAAACATGTGTTGTAATAAAGTAAGATTATTATATAAACGTGACACTAAAGATAAAGCGAAAGTTGTCTATCAAGGACCGCAGTTCAAGGCAGCAGAATTCATTAATTCTTTAAAGATCGTTCTGTATATTATAAGTATAATAATATTAAATATAATTCCATAATTGTGTACAAATATTTCATATTTAAAATTTTTAAGAAAACGCGATACCCTATTACATTCTTCGTGACCATACTTCTGGTGGATATTTTTTTTTAATTACTGAAAATACATTAGTGCCTATGTTACAAATTGTAAAAATTTTTCTTTAAACTTTTTATAATTAGATTTACTCTATCTTGTGATTCCATTGAATAATGATTCTAAAAACTTTGAGAATCTAAATATTTGTGATTAAACAAAATAATGGAGCAATTATAGTTTTTATAATTAATCCAAACAATGAGAGAAATTACGCGCACTTGAAAGAATTAGGTATGATCATTACCTAACAAATATATAAAAAGTAATTGTATAATTATATTACATATGTGAAATGATAATTTAATATCTGTATATTTTGCACAAACAATAAATATCTTAAATCAAACATACATGAAATTATAATCCAATAATTGCTTGTAATTATAATAGTTTATCTTGAATAATTTTTAATATTTGATAATAATGAATAACGTATTTATTTATTTAATAAATTTTTAATTTTACTTTTATAAACCATTTAAGTAAAAACACATTACTCTAGATTAGCACTTTAGATGTATATGCTGATATTTTCTTCACACTAATGCTAATCTTTTAAAAAAAATATATATATACAACTTTTATATTTTCTTTTCAAAATATATATTTTTATTAATAGCGGTATTCAGTTAAAACAATTTCGTACATAGAACTATTTTAACAATTTAAAAAAAAACTAGAGTTCAAGTTCATAAACTGTTCAAATAGAAATTCGTATAAACTTATTAAGTTCAGACAATAGCACAAATATCAATTCACTCATAAAATCTTTCTTGACTCATACCCATAAGTCTTTGTGGCAGTTTCTAAGGTATGTATAATATCTTAACAAAAATAAATGAACAGACGATTTAAGAAAAACTTGAATGTTTATTTAAATTCCGCAGAAAAGGCATTTAACATTTGAACAGTATATATTTTTTTACAAATATTTTAACTGTTAGCGTATCTTTTTGAAAATTTCATGTTAATTTTAACTTTAAAAAAAAAGATAAAACAAATGCCGAAGCGCAATAATAGGCGTTAAAAAATCAATCAGTCCAAAAGTACTACTGAATGTTTAGCGTTTACGTTTAACACACTGTGCGATCGTAGAACTCCATTAATTATATACATATGTACAAATTTCAACAAAACTTTCAACCAGCCTTAGTTGTTATCAGCATTGTAAGAAGGCCTTCCCGCCAACTCCAGCAGATATCGATCAGGATGATCCAGCCATTCGTTGGCGCTCAATTTGACGACTCGCTGTTTTTCCGCCTCCTTCACCTGCCATTTCTTTATCTCCAACTGTCGTTCTCTGTAAAAAGCAGGTTGATAAAATTCGCATGTTTTCAAAGATCCTTTGATCTCTATTAAGACATTTTTTTATATTTTTAAATTAAATTCAAAACGAAAGAATTTTTATTAAATAAATATTGAATTCGTTATTTTCATTTTTATGCTTTGAACTATGTTCGCCCAGTAGTTATTTTCGGCATTCCTAACAAAGTGACAGGTTAAAAGTTTTATGCGAGCAACTCTCCTATATAAATTCCTCTCAGCAAAGGAGTTGACCTCCCACCGACTCCGCGGTAGTCGAAGCATCAGCCTCCGGTCCTGTACTACAACTTGTGGCGGTTGTACAGGGAGTGATAAGTACAACGTTACATCTTATAGACCTTACCCTATTTGAGTTTAGGATTTGTAAGTTCGTCAATCTTTTTGAATAGTTTGCGTCTCTGCACCAGGTGTATGAGACGATCATGTACTATGAGCGTTTGTTCACTAAATCTACGTATTGTACACTTAAAAGCTTTAAAAATAAAATGACAATATGTATATCACGTGTTAAGATTTCTATAAATTACCAGACCCTGGAAAGGGTTTTTACAGATAATCCATGCTAATAATAAACACTTAGAAAGACTGAATGCATAATAGTATATTACGCAACTAGGGAGGTAAAGAGTTGGTCAGTCCAAAGCTCATGTAAATTGCCACCCGAACCGAAGGCGAGTCCATGTACTCTGGGGGTCCCTCTTTACCCTCGTGTTGCGTATACGATTTTTCACCATACTCGGATCGAAAATACAACATTCACGTTTTTGAGCGATATGATGAAAATTAAATTTTCAGATTTTTTAAGCCACATGCTCTTTTTAAAACAAGTACTAAAAACCAACTTAAAGCTAATTAGGAAATGACGATAGAGTTTGAAAGAAGAATCAAGTGTCGTGTACCTTGACTTGGTATCACCGCAGCCCCAAACCTCGAGGCTTGATATTCTATAGGGCACGCCGGCGAGCGTGACCTCGTGAAACGACTGATCCACGATGACGCAGGGATTGCGCGGCTCGGCGCCGGCCCTCAGTCCCTGCGGATATCCCCTGATATTGGTATTTAGATAGAGCAGTTTGCTGCCCTTCTCGACCACGCGAAAATTGGGTAGCAGCTCGATGACCATCGAGTCCTCGTTACCCCAGTAGAGATGGGACTCGCGCCACTCCACCGCCGAGCAGATGCAGTAAGTGGGATAGAGGCTGCGATCGGCCGCCTCGCCGACGCCGCGTATGAAGATAAGGGTTGGGCCCTTGTAGCCAAGCACGTGATGAAGATAGCGATTCGTGCCAGAGCCGTGCTGATTGCTGTTGTAGAGGAGGGTCCAGTGGCGCGGGCAAATCGAGCCCGACATCTTCGTGATGAACGCCTGCATGCTCGTGTCCTTGTTCGGCGAGTCCTCCTCCAGCTGTACGCACACACGGGATGTTTTGGTATTTTTGTTTAACATTTCTTTTTTAGTGGAGGAAGTGGAATTTAACTTGTTCCGCAACGAGGCAACGTTGTTTCGGTGTGTAATTGTGTAAATGTATGTATGTGTGTGTGTCTGTGTGTGTGCGTATATAATTGTCAGTCGTGAATGTCACGTGGAAAGTACGTGATGGCTCATTCGCTCAAAACTAGGACTTGATATGCCATGCATTAGGCTGTGCCAACAAATTTTCAATTTTTCGTCTTTCGACAGATTTCGATTGTGTTTCAAAATTTTTATCGAATTATATAACGTAAGAATCGTAATACAAAAAGAATATTTTCTTTGACTTTTAAACAAATTTCGAAACTATCATAATTAGACGAAGTGGATGAAAAAGTTTTTTATGGTGATTAAAAAATTAATCAGTATTATTTTTATTATTTATCAATAGCATTTTTTTAATTCGTTTGTAAAATCGACTGAATCAGAGGTAGTACAAGTAAACTTGTTAAAAAATAGAACAAAACTTTCACAACGAGAAATTTACAGTTATGCCCAAGATAGTAACTAAGCTCCTTTTTTAAAATAAATTTTATTTGTAAACGGTAAACTACTTCATTTAATCTTTTCTCTTGTTGCATTTACGTAGGCAGTTCATTGGTATACAAACGCTTCGCAAAAGAAAAAAATGATGACTCTTTTACGACGTGCTATCGGTTTGTTTAGGATCCACATTAGACGTTAAAATTTCTTTAGACGGTCATAGGATTACAGTTCGGAATCTATTCAAGACCTTCGTTGTTTTTCCACCTTGAGCCTTTAAGTAGAAAGGCTATTATAAAATTATAAATATGTGCCAGGTCACGCACTTTTAACTCTCCAAAAATGTTTTACCTCGATTTTCGATACTTAGAAAAAAGTAAATCAGAAGTTTCAAGTAAGGTCAGAACAACAAGTAATGTAATACATAGTAAATCAAATGAATGTTTTCATAATAATATAAATAATAAAATTCGCCAATATTTGGTAAAATTAAATTTAAATTATAAATTATGTTTTAAAAAAGGTTGTCAACAATTCGTTTAAGATTTTGAAAATTTATGACACAGACAGTTCATTAAGTATAAATGATACCAATTCTAATAAATCAAGAAAAACTCAAGTGGATATTATTTTTGAGAAATAATCCTTAAAATTTTAAATAACATGATCATATTAATGTTAAAGTTTAAAATTTAAGAATATATTAGAGCTACTGTTTACTAAAAGTATGTACAAAAAAGATCAAAACACATGTGACTCATTTCACAGTAAATGTACTAATGCACATTCATTAACTTGAATAATTAGAGGCAATTATATATTTTTTGTGACTTGAGAATAAGTATGCAAAGTTTCAAATGTGTAAAAGGCAAATTCAAAATCAAATTAACTAAGAATTTGTTAATAATTATTTTTTTAATAATCACATTTGAAAGTAAAATTTTTTGACTGTATAAATAGAACCAGTTTATTTAAATATTTAAATGGTGACTAATAAATTTCTTGTTTATTAATTTGGTTTTTTAATGCTTTTTATAGAAGTATTTTATGTACATGCTTTTATAATGTCTATAAATATAGAATATTAGTTACAAATTCACATTAAAAAGTTAACTGCTGATTAGTTTTGGAGAAACCAACAGAGCAAGTGTAACATGCAGTTAAATTCTTTACAACAAACCCAAAAAAATCCAAACGTCTCCTTGTCCCCAGGCAGTTAAGTATCAAGTTACTAATGGCCCTGACAGATGACTAATCGGCTTAGCAGCTCCCTGTACTTTATATGGATTGTTTATAAGCTTTGATATTCTTTGATAAGCCATAGGTCATCTTTTTTTTGCAATTATTTATACATACAGTATTATAATCCATTTAAAGTAGTACCGTTGCTTATTAGATTAACATTAATTAGTCTATAATTATTGATAATTAGTAACTGATGTTAATCCAGTTAAAAATTTTACAGTTAATACTACAAATCAACATATACAAATAGATAATTAAAACTAAAAAATACAATAAAAATCAACAGAATAACTATAAAATTTAAATAATTTTCAAAATTTACCTTTGTATAACAGGATGGTAAAGTAGCAGCTAGGAGCCATACATGACTGAGAGGTAAAAGAGCTTCTGAAGCATCAGCACTGTCTGGTTGATCTAAAACAGGTGTTGAAGGCACCAAATGGGGTTCAGAGTCTGCCATTAAAGACTTCTCATGCCGATATGCTATTGTCAACACATGTACAACATATCTATGCATTCCTTGTACAATACGTGGGCAATTCTGTCCCAGCCAATTACTAACAAAACTAACTGATAAACTATCTTTGCCATGAAACTGAAATTTCAAAAACAATTGTTTTATTGTATGCTTTCACCTTACCATCTTTTTTTTTTTTTTTTTAATGTGCAAATATACTAACACAGGCAGTAACAACAGCTTGCACTGTATTAAGTAACTGTAAACATGTGCCACCTCCAGTACCAGTCATAGCCAGTCTATAAGAAACCATAAGTAGTTCTCTTAGGCCATCAGGAAATACCTCATTTTCTTCTTTATTTGGTGAAAAAATTTTCACATAATTTTCTAAAATTGATTGATCATTCATGATGGAGAGGAACTTTTCAGCCTGCTGCTTAAATGCTGACTGCCCCATGTAGTTTGTAGTTGATTTCGATCCAGCCAATAAGAGTTCGTATAATCCTCCACCCAGTTCAGAATAGTGAGGGAATAAATATTTTATAAAAGATGTTCTAGTTACACCATTAACTCCCTCTTCTCGTTGAGTAATGTCTGTTAGTATCTGCAAAAAAATTAATTATACAAATTTTTAATATAATTTTAGCTGCATCAAGCAAAATGATAAATTATTGAAATAATTTTTAATGCAAAGGTCCTGAATTTTGTTAGCAATGACAATTTTGAATTTATTGTAGAAAATGTCTGGTGACAATAAGTTAATAAAAACAAAGTATGTTTATAATCACTTTGCTATTTAAAATTTGATAACATAGTATTAATAAGACTTAAGTTATTGAACTGATAAGATGATATAGGTAACAATAAGGTATGGCAATCTAAGATAATACTTTAAGATTCACAAAAATTCAACACCTATATGTTCTTAGATAAATCAAGTGCTTATTTAACAAAATGCATTCAATAAATCAAAACTTTTCTTTTAAAAATCAATTTTACATCTCACCAATCAAAATCTCTACTATTATTAAACAATACGGAAAAAAAACGCCTAAAAAACCCGAATGAGGCGTTTCTTATCGCGGCAACAAGAACGAGTGTTCGGCGAAGCAGAGTCGGAGATAGGAGAGCTATAGGAATCATTAATGATTATCTTCGTCAGCGCGAAAAAGTGAAAAATCACCTTGGCGAGCCTCTCGACGGGCACGAACTGGGTGTGCGTCGCCGTCGCTGCCCCTGCAGCATCCGCCGAGGCCCTGCGCGAGGCGGCCTGCTGCTCCTTGTCCTGCTCCTTCTTCAGCTGCTGCTGCTTCTGCTTCTCGAGCTTCTGCTGCTGATTGGCCGAGTTCTTGACATCCTGCAGCGCGCGCTTGCCGACCTTCTTCGATACATGGTTGCCCATCGTGCTTAATAATGATGGTGTTAGCGCAGGCGCGTGCGTGATGTATGTGTATATATACGCCCGTGTCGTCCCTCTCCCGTGAACGCATGCGACCTCGCACAGTTCAGGAGGCGTCTCTAACCTAGACGCGAGAGGGCAACGTGGGTCCTTTCAGGAGGATGGTGGCGGCGACAGGAGTCTCGGGGCTCCGACTCTTCCATTCGCGCGTCGAGGTAGGTGAGAGGAGGGCCACGGAGAAGACGACGTAAACGCGCGCGGTGCACTGCAGGCGCTCGTTCGCGGAGAGCAGCAGCTGCCGAGGCGCGGCGACGAGTCGACGACGGCGGCGACGCGAGCAAGAGAGCCACCGAAAAGCGCTGCGCGCTCCGGCTGGCTATCGCCATCTCACGGCGCGCCGTGTGATGATGCGTGTGTATGTGGGAGAGAGACAGCAAGGTTGCTCCTTATTATGCGATGATGTAAAGTACCTAGCACGACGCGTTTCGCTATATACTACTTTCGTTCGACGGATGAATCTTTTCGGAGAGCTTACACGCCAGTGCACTCCCAGCGCTTTTCTAATTATTGATTTATTGGAGTTTTTTGCAGCCATCGCGGCGGCGGCAAGTCGCAATCGAATGAGGAAATATTACGCGCGAGAGTAGGAGTGACGCGTCGCGGAATGAACTTGGAATTGATATTAGATAATGCGTTGCGTGTTCTCTTCCGTTTACAACGAGTTTTTTTCACTTTTGCTCGGTATATTAATCGCGCTTGACGCCAGCTCGTTCGTCAATTAAGAATGCTGCAAGGGATAAAAATACGTGGGTGCTCCGAAATGTTTTTTAAATGCTCGGTGAAGGTGTGCGCGCGCGCAATGAGTTGTATTGTCCAATTATAGGTGGTTATTAAGTCTAATATTGGATAATTGAGTGAAGAAATAGTTTGTTTATAAAGGAATATAAAATTTTGACACAAAAACACTGGAGCGGAATGATGCTCCGAAATATTTCGTGATTCACTTTTGCATGCGAACTATCAATCATCAAGTTTATACCTGATGTACTTATAAATAGAAAAAAAAAGAAATAGAAAAGAAAAGAATCGAATTGTAATGGTCTAATAAACTAGAAAACATTATATCTTGGTTTAAAAATAGCCACGTACTCCGAAATGGAAGTATAATAAAAGTCTCAGGAACATTTTATTTTTCCTTTAATTATCTTTGTAACCAAGCAGCCTTGTATAACCACTACCATTAACGTTGTTTACTTTGGACTAATTTTAACTTTTACTTTTCAAGCTTTACAAACAATTTTTCTAAATAAATTTATTACGATTTTTTACCCATTTTTTCTATAAAAAAAAAAAGTAATATGAAATTAAAATTTAGTAGAAAATGAATTTTAATCAAAATTGTGAATAATAAACAAGTTTTGATTTTGATAAATCATTTTAATTTATTTACAATAATCTTGAATAAATGATTCAAATTGAAACAATCACAGTTCTTTTGTGTAAATTAACATAATTTTAAATATTTGCACCTCTGTAGGGTTGGCAGATCTTAAAAAAACTAAGTCTTCAAAAAACTAATCAGAGACTGACGATGGCTCAGTTCCAAAGTACCTATCACCAAAGTTACCAATGCCTGGCAGTACATAGAACTTTTCATTTATTTCTGGATCGAGTGCAGAAGTCACTATTTTTACATTCGGAAAGGCATAGGCTATTGAGTGTACTCCTGACTCAGCCATTAATAGAGAAACAAGCATGATATTG
This sequence comes from Torymus aiolomorphi, assembly GCA_036365515.1. Taxonomy (NCBI): domain Eukaryota; kingdom Metazoa; phylum Arthropoda; class Insecta; order Hymenoptera; family Torymidae; genus Torymus; species Torymus aiolomorphi. Next base: position 27,792,397 of record CM070875.1, on the reverse strand, counting down.
TCCTCCACAACATCATGATCAAGAAGTACTCTTATAGCCATCATAGCTGCAGCACCAGTGGCCACTGTGGCATCCATTAAAATTACTCTATAATCCTTAATGTCTTTAGGTAAACGTAGATAATACAATTCAGGTTCTCCAGTCTGCAGATTTGTCTGTATTAAAATTTTACCAATTCTTATATCTTTACAAACATCTCTTACAGCCTGCTCCATGGTTTCACCAGCTCTTAAGATAGAAACACCACAAATTTTATCTGTAGCACTTCTTTTTCCATTATACAAAACTCCTTGAGGAGTTTCAACAGTAATTTCTTTGAATGGTAGTAATGATAAAGCATACTCTATAACCAGACGTATCAAACGTTTAGAGTAAAATATGAATTCATCTCTGTGTGTGTTTCTGTTGCGTATAAAAGTGTGCAAGCCTTTAATTTGCGGTGTGTCTGGAAGTAAGTACAGTGAGTTAGGAAGTGGCTGACCAATATATGAATGAGCAAGTTTTTCTCTTAATTTAAACCCTCTTAATTGAAGTTGAGTATGGACATGTTGGACAATTAATTCTATTGCAACTTCATTGTCACCTCCTCGAGGAACAATTATGTCTGCATGAACCATTGAAGGTGAAATATAGTAATAAAATGAAGGCTTTACCATAGTACTATATTGTTTTAACACTCCTTCTAGATCTCTACCTCTTTGTGATATATCCCTTCTTAGACGGCGAGCCAGTCTCACATCAGCATCAGTATCAACAAAAACTTTCATATCACACAATTTCAGTACATCTGCATTGTAAAATGTCAATATTCCTTCAAATATAATAACATTAGCACCATACATCATTTTTGTCCTATTTTCTCTGCTATGTGTGACAAAGTTATAAATAGGTACTTCAACTTTTCTCCCTTCTTTAAGACGTTGTAATGTTTGTTTGAGTAATTCAAAGTCAAAGGCATCTGGGTGATCAAAATTATATTCATTATGTGCTGCCATTTCATGTTGCTTTTCATTTAAAACTTTGTAAAAGGAGTCCATGCTCAGTAAAGTCACCCATGGCACATCTAGAGACTCTATAATTTTAGTAGCAACAGTGGTTTTTCCAGATGCACTACCCCCACATATGCCTATTACAAAAGGCTCCACTTGTTGCCCAGCTGAGTTATACCAAGGTGGTCTACCTGCTGTATAAATAGTTCTTGTTTTACTTTGAAGTATTGACTCTGCAGCAGTCTTTTTGTTAGATTGGGAACAGCTAGTTGTTCGTTGTCTGCGCGAATGAGGTGACTTTTGAGATCCAGTGGCAGATGCAGGTCTTGGAGATGGTGGAGCTGGTGTTGGGGTACCCATGTCCCTTCGATAGTCTTCGGAAAGGTCGTCAGAAAAGAATATTTCCTTATCATCTAAACATGGTTCACCATCATCACTCTCTGAACTTGCAGAACTTGGTGGATCATAGTGTTGAACCTTTGCTGCCATAATTCTAATATAAGTACTTTCAATAAAAATACTACACTGTTCTATATGATGTTAAATACAGCTCACCAATAAAAGAAATGTTTCCTTCCCCACCTGCAACATTAAGGCAAAATTCATTAAGAGAATCTTAAAATACAAAGATTTTTATCAGCCCATTAATAACTTACATTTACAAGTGAAGACAGCAGGAAAGCTTAAGTACTCATATCCCATGCCAGACATGTAAATTTAAACATGAACTCTCTTTAATTTTTGTTCTTAATCCTGTAAAACAAAATATTATAATAAAAGTAAATTAATTATTTAATACACATGCTTGCTTCAAAATAATTAAAATTTTTCCAAATTATAAAAAAAAAATAAAATAAAGATCAGAATACCAAAATAAACTTAAATTTCTCCTAATTAACGATTTATTTACATTTTTTATCAGCCAAATCAAGAATCTCTCTAAAAAAACTACTTGCTATCACTATAGAGAAATTACCATTTGAGTTATACACAGCAATAATCTCAACAACTAAACAGAGAGATAGATAGAGGGAGAGAGAACAAGCTGAATTGCTGGACCAGCATTGAGATCCAGTAAGTACACGCGCATAAGAGCATGACTACAGACACTGACAACGGCGATGTTACACGGCAATTGCTTATCTGTAGATTTTTTTTCGCCTTATCTAGTCTACAAGATTGTTTTCAAACAAAAGAACGAGCGTATAGGCCAGCCCAGCAAAAAAGAGTAAAAAAAAACCAGGCAAGAGTATGGCATTGCGGCGGTCGCGTGTGTACCGCAAGCGCGCGCGTGCTTCATACATTTTAGCATAAAAAATCAGCTGCATCGCTATATATATGTATAATAAAGTCGAAGCGGATTAACGCGACTCGCACTGCGAATTACCGCAAATGGACAGTGTGCGCAGCAAAAGAAAAAAGGCTTATTTCCGTAAAAAGGTTAATCCCGGGCTAACCCTAAAATACAATCCCTGGTTCTTATACGTATAAGTGTCATCATCGCATAAGCAGATAAGTATCAGAACAGTCGTTCTTTTGTCGAGCTGCTCCGGATACAATATTGCATTGCGTGCACCCGTGGAAGAACATCCGCATATATATACCACTGTGCATTCGCATTATGCTACCCTTTCCTTTTTGCACCCGCTACCTATATACATATATACATATGCACACAAGCCACTACTTTTATATATATATATATATATATATATATATATATATATATATATATATATATATATATATATATATATATATATATATATATATATATATATATATATATATATATATATATATATATATATATATATATATATATATATATATATATATATATATATATATATATATATATATATATATATATATATATATATATATATATATATATATATATATATATATATATATATATATATATATAAACTAACTCACCTGTCGTAGTCGCGCTGTTTTGCGTGTGTATACAGGTGTGAACGCGCGGTGTGGTGTCCCCGTAGAGAGACACACGCGCGCACACCACGACCGATCGACAAGTACTACTGTTCTCGCGGATGATGACTTCGGCTGGCCGTCCGCAGCCAGACTGCCGCGTGGGGTAGAAACGCGAAACACACGTCGTCGTGAGCGCCCAGCGCGACGCTCAAAATGGCGCGGACCAACGCGAGGAAGTCCTCGTCGTCGTTGTCGTCCGCAGCCGAGGAAGCTGCGCGTTTTCCGCGCCAGCGGATCCGGCGGCGGCCGTAGTAGTAGCGACCTTTGCCATTCCGTGTAAGTTCAAGTTCGATATCAATGATGCAAGCGCTCGTATGCGTGATGTATATACATTACACGCGCGGCTGAAAAAACGGAGCAGAGAATGAGAAAGGAAGAAAAACGAATGGATAAAGGAGGTATATAGATGGGATAGGCTTTCGCGCCATCTCACGGTTACGATTACGAGAGAAACTACTTTCTCTTTTTAAATTATCTCTTCTTTTAATTGTATAAGCAGGTACATAATTTTATATCGTAATCGCAAAAATGCACGACAATATGTCGATATCTATTTTCTTTTTGTCGTCTGCAAATCAGTTGCTTATGAACGACTCGCGTAGCGCGTAAGTATACCTATACCTAGTATATTTACGGAAATGACCAGCTTGATAGCAGACTAAAAAAACTTCCGCGTATTAACTCTCCAGTCTCATATATATATAAATATATACATAAATAAGTACGTATAACTCATATATACGGTTAAGTAGCCCATCATAGTCTAGTCGTCCACTTGCGAATTTCGTGCCGGCGAAGACTTCGCTGACGCGATTCTCAGCTGCTGCCACCGCGTATGTAAGTATCGAAAGGTGCGCGTGCGCGCAATAACACACCAGCTCCAGCTGCGCCTGCTGCTGTGCTCTCTCCTTTCGCAGAACGCGCATGCGCCGCGGCCTAGCCTATGCGATCATCATTATCGTTGTCGACGTCGTCGTCGTATCAGCCGCAGCGCGAGCAGCAGCACCAACACTACAGCGGCCGCGCGTAAGAAAAGATACCAGAGCCCGCGGCCAGCGCCAGCCAGTTGATCAGCCTGCTGCTGCTGCGCCGCGCTTGGGGAGAGGGGCGTGTAGAAAGGAGGCCATATTGTACAGTTAAATTGAAAGAAAGGAAAATACTCTATTCGCGTCCCGCTCTAGTGCTGCGTCGTCGATCGTAATCGGGATCGTGTGTATACTATTGTCTCTCTTCGATTTGCTCTGTGCTGTAGTCTCCCCACAAGCGAGTGTTGCGTCGTGTGTTGTGTGAATCGCACGTAGAAAGCGAGAGACGGACGGACGGACAGACTACCACAGAGTCGTCTCGTCTCGTCGTCGTAGGGTAGCACATCGAGGAAGTGTACGGTATACACAGGAAGGAGAGAGAGAGAGGGAGAGAAAGAGAGATAGATAGAGCCCCTTCGTACACGCAGCGAGCGCGCATGTACACACAGGCGCGCGCTCTCCCGCAGTAGTAATCGTGTACCTACTCCGTTGCTCCGCTTTTTTGTGTATAAATACACGGGAAGAGGGTGCGTGATCTTTCGCTGTACGCACTCCACACATATACGCAGACCTCCCGTCTCTTTTCCTACAGAGGAGAGAGACAGACAGACACAGAAAGTCAGGAGGAGATCGTGCGCCCGCGTACGTGTGTGCGTTCGAGAGAGAGAGAGGGAGAGTATTATACACGGTCGCACGGGTGTGCGTGAGAGCGCGCGCCGTCGTCGTCCGTCCAAGAGGCGAGGAGAGGAGAGAGAAGAGCAGCAGCGCACAGCACACCGTCAGAGCAGCGAGAGGCGGCATCGAGATGGGCACTCGGGACGACGAGTACGACTATCTGTTCAAAGGTAAGGCTGTAAAATAAAGAAGCTTGCTTGCTTCTCTTGTACGCGCTGCACTGCTTTATTACCGTACCACTAGGGTACGTGGCTATCTCGTCGTCATCGTTGTCATGTGTGTATGTGTGTGTGTTTGTATTTTGTGTTTGCGCCCGCACGCGCCACGGTGCGATCCGTCGTGCCCTCCTCTTCATAGCTCGTGCGTGTCAATCGCGGACGAGCGAGCTAGCAAAACGAACGAGCGCGCGCGCGTAAGGGGCCGATCGATCGCTCGCAAAATCGTGCTTATTTTTCCCTCCGGACGAAGCTCACTCGCTCGCTTATACTGTCTCTATGTAGAGAGGAGAGAGAAAACCCTGAGCCAGTGAGCAAGCGGGCGTCTAGGCCACTGTTCGCTTTAAAAAATTAAAAGTCCCTTATCGCTCGCGCTCTCTCTAGCAAGCGAACAATATCGTTTGACATTGAAGAGGGAGCGAGAGGAAGAGAAAGAGAGGAGGAGGCACGTCACACACGCGCAAACTTGTCAACGTCCGGTCGGTCTCTCGCTCGCTTGCTTGCTCATCGCCACGATGACGACGCTCAATTAATATTTCGACTCCGATTATGCGCGCCGTTGCTCGGTCGTCTTTTCTCTCTCTTGGGTCTCCCTCTCTCGCTCTTGTCATGGCAGCTGGCATCGAGAAAACCCTTCGGCGGACGAGCTATCACCGCGCGCACAAGAGAGAGAGAAAGAGAGAGAGAGAGAGTACGCCTCCTCCGACACCGTTGACGGCGATGATGTCACGGTGTGTGTGCGTGAGAGAAAAAGAGTGTGTAGCGAGTGTGTGCGTGTATGAGTGTTGTGTGACTGCCTCGTGTCAACGACGTCGCCGTCGTCGTTGGCGCTTGATTTCGACCAAATTTTCATGTTTCTCCTTTTTTAGAGCTATAGCATTTATGTGTATGGAGAAGTTGATTAATGTTGCCATGCATTGCTGGTTCACGAGTACATGAGTGCTCGCGAATATCATGAGTCTGATTTTGATATAATTTTTGGAGCAGTGAGCAGAGTTTTTGTTTACGATTTTGTTTTTATTTATGCTAAATTTGTTTGGTAATACTTACATGCAGCACTTGTTTTCTTGTTTGCTTAAAGGTCTGTCAACCACTTTATAACTTCTTTGTTTTAAACTGGTTGATACTAAATCAAAGATGATGATTCAGTGGTGAAAAACAATTAAATGGAAGAAAAGTTGCATGTAATCTCTTTGTTGATAATGCACTGCAAAGTATATGCACAAGCTATGGCTATTTTAAATTTAGTTCATTTGATTTGATTTCCTAATACTGTCCTAATATGTCAACTATATCTAAAATGAAACAGATGACAAACTTTAGATGCTCTCGAAATTCACTGCCATTTTGTGGCTGTCAATATACGTCAGATTGATGCTCAGTGTTACTAGTTTAAGTATCTCATTGATGGTCAGTAATTGACTAATTTGGATATTCAATTTCGAGACAATTGAAGTTATGACTTCATTCATGTGATACAACTACTGAAATTGACAGAGATTAATTAAATGTGAAAGAAAATTGAATATATAATTTAAAACTATATTTTTTTTGTTTTAGTGGTTCTTATTGGAGATTCTGGTGTAGGAAAGAGTAATCTTCTATCACGTTTCACACGAAATGAATTTAACCTCGAATCTAAGTCTACTATTGGTGTTGAATTTGCAACACGAAGTATACAAGTAGATGGCAAAACGATCAAAGCGCAGATATGGGATACTGCTGGTCAAGAACGTTATCGTGCTATCACATCTGCGTAAGATTATTTTCCATATCAGTAATAATAACTAAAAATTAACCTAAGAATTTAAATTAACTTGCTCTTTTTTTGTTTTTGACTATACAGATACTATCGTGGTGCTGTAGGGGCATTATTGGTTTATGACATTGCAAAACATTTAACGTATGAAAATGTAGAAAGATGGTTAAGAGAATTACGTGATCATGCTGATCAGAATATCGTTATTATGCTGGTTGGCAACAAATCAGACTTGAGGCATTTACGAGCTGTGCCAACAGATGAAGCTAAAACATTTGCTGAAAAAAATGGTCTTTCTTTCATAGAGACTTCAGCTCTAGATTCAACTAATGTTGAAACAGCATTTCAAAATATTTTAACAGGTATGTAATAGAAATAGTTACTATTATTTTATTTATTACAGTTCACGATATTTTTTATTAATCCATGGAAACATTTTAGAGATTTACAGAATCGTTTCGCAGAAACAAATAAGAGATCCTCCCGAAGGAGACACAATTCGACCACAGAATGTAGAACCAATTGATGTTAAACCAACAATGAGTTCCGAAGGAATGCGTAAACAGTGCTGCCAGTGACGTGGTGTTTGTTTAATGAATGATTTGCTTTACGAGTGAGTTTTTTCATTGTAATTTTACATGTTAATTATAAAAAAAAAATAATTTATATAGCGAAAAGTAAAAAAAAAAGTAAAAACACTATTATCATTGTAAAACTTAATTTTGTAAACCATTAATTTAGGTAGCTTTAGCTGCTTTTTATAATAAATATATTTTTGACAATAGTATGATTGTTTTTAAATTCTTTATCACCTGGCATTCTAGATGCAGCGAGAGAAACACAGAGAGAGGGACGAGAGGAGTGGCGGCCGTTGGTAGATATAGCAGGTGCGTCAGTGCACGAGAGCCAAGACTATGTGTACGGGCCTACAATCTCGTATGCTAGAAGGGTTTGTCAGCCCCCCACCAAAGCGAGAGGATACTACGGATTATCCAGAGAAAGATGAAATAAAAAAAAATTTAATAAACGAAACAAATGCGTACGAAGCGCAAGTTTTTTGGTTCGCCTAAAAAATCGTACCGATCGAGTGCGGCTCTCCCAGAATGCCCAACTGTGTAAGAATTGATTAATACGGACACACCTATACACGCAGATTACTTACACGCAGTTACATACGGATTTGCAAGATGATGACAACGCTGAACGAAAAAAGGCCCACGCACTCTGTTCGACCTACATACGAGCCCTCCACCCCCCCGTAAAAATGAAATTCGTCTTATTTCTTTAATTTATGATTATAATTTGTCCGCCTCTCTTCGACTCTTTCTCTGTTCTTTTGTTCCCTTCGCTCATGTACGCATACGTAAAATAAAATGTACACTAAAGCATTTGCCTTCGATGCGTATGTGAAGCGGACACTTGCGGTAAGCACACATGAATCACACGTGCGTCACACACAACAAAAGTAAAGGATAAAAAAATAAGAGGATGCGAGGGCAGAAAGATATACATACATTATGTTATTGATAATTAAATGTTGTATTACCGCTTCTTTGTAATACATATAATAATTCTTCTTCTTAACGCATAATGTGATCATGAATATATAAACAATTTGTAATATGTAATATATTTATGACGAAAAAAGCAAACACGCGGCTGTTGGCCGCCAAGCCGTGCACATCAAATTCTATGTTAATGGATGAAGTGAGAGAGAATCTGAAGGATGTGTTCGAATGTGAGGGAGAGAGAGAAAGAGAGAAAGAGAAAATGAAAGAAAACAAGGGAATAGCTAACAACGGCCAGATAGATGTCATCCTCAGATCTCCACCCAAATTGTGCTTGTATCGTCTCGCTCTCACTTAATTGTTATACGAATGGGGCAAAAGAAGTCGCGTTCTGTAAATCTTGAAAGTAATTTCTTTTCTTTTGTGATACATTATGAGTGGCTGGAATACAATATATAGAATTGCGTTGTACTTCGTAATAAAACGGATAAAAAAACAAACTGAAGCGTCGCGAAATATTTTACTGAATTTTTCATTTATCAACTTTTAACAAGGAATTTTAAATACTTTTTTTACATGATGCGTTCCAGGACTGGTTTCGAGACGGAGAAGTTTTTTTGTAAAGATACTAAACGTCAATTTCGCGCGATCTCCCTTAATTACGGACATATATAGAAACGCACGTGGATGAAGTCGATTGATCGATTCATAATAGATTGCGAGGGAAAATTACATTTTCAAGATTTAAATGGGAGAAGAACGATGGAGTGTGCAGTGATGGTCGAATCGGCCACACAGGAGTCTTATCGTGCTTATTGAAATTGCATTATTTTTTAAAGAGGCTTTATCGACCTTTCGAGCAGCGCAAAGTAATAATACTAATAATAAATAATTACGACGAGCGCGAGAAATTGCATACGAAGATTGAAAGAGAGCCAGGAGAGAAACAAAGAGGAAAAAATGAAGAGTATCCTAGAGCGTAGTTTTTATTATTGCCTTGAAGTGCGTTGATGAGGGCCCAGAGAGATTCAAGACGAAGATGATGAAACAACGATGATATGACACGATAGGACGATTGTATAACGTTATTTTGAGTACTTGCTATCTAAATATGTCCTTTCCACTCGCGCAACCATGACGTGTGCACGCACTGCGCGCGCGCTCGGAACTATTCACCACGGGAAGGCCTCCGCGCACGCATCTTTCACCCGCGCGCCGCTAATATACTTATATTATTCTCGTGTACTTCGATTCGAGCAAAATCGTATAGAGACGAATGAACATTGAAATTGAAAAAGGCAAACTTTTATGTGAAGGAGATATGAAAAAAAAAAATAATAATAATTGATATTGATATTCGAAGGCGAGAAAAAAAAAAGCATTGTATAAATCGAGATGTTCCAACGCTTTTGTGCACCTACACGAGAGATTAACGAAAAAAAAATTTAAGTAAGTACTTATCGTAATGCTTTAGAAGAGAGAAATGCCACTGGAATGAATTAAACTCACCGTTACGAAAACACTACGATATGCGTAATTCTCTAACCTTTATTGTTAATCGACATATATATTATTTAATCATTTCTTTTTTAACGCGTCTTCATACGAGTAATTTTATTTCGTTGATCTTATATATATTGATGAAAATAAAATATTGACGAACATTATTTTAAGTATAGATATTTTGATATGAATATGCAAATGCAGAGGAAGTTTTTAATTTCGTCTTTTAATACTGATATATTTTTCATTTTTTTATTATCCTTTTTTTCTGAACATTTACATTTACAATCCGCGCATTATAAAAGTAAAAATACATTATGAACGATATTGCCTATCACATAGCAAGTATTGCAATATACAGCATATTATTTACAAACAAGTTTTTTTCCTATATAAGTTAATGGTTTTGAATGATTATATAGTACAAGAATGAGTTCACTTAATCTACGAAAGTGAATTTAAGGAGTTGAAGACGCCGAAGCGGGCTCGAGACGTACTGTGCTCCTCTGGGAATTTTGATTATTTCTTTGCCTCCACTCTAACCAGCGTGCCAATTCTGGACTTATCATTGGATCGTTAGCATCTGATTGAGCATCTAGCTGTTGATAATAAGCATCTCTTAAAAGACGAAATGTTTGTACGTTTCTGTAAGGTAGTTGGGTCATAGGATCACGGTATTTTGCCGGTAATCTGCAAAATTAAAATTATGGTGTTATAAAAAAAGAAAAGAAAGTTAATGTTTATTTTCAATTACCTAGTGATTGCACAGAGAGATTTTAGCGTCGGCCTTAAAGTTGACTTCTTTTTGAAAATATCCTTAAATTGTTGAACATTTTCAAACGTAACAAATGTTCTTTCATAATAGCTATTTGTTTCTATGCAATCAAAGTCACTGTTGTCCTTTGTTATTGCACTTGTATCCTTTGCTTTATCTTCACTAATGTTATTTTCATTACTAAGGAAATAAGCAAAATGTAAAAATGTCATTTTATTATATACTGTAATTAAAAATGTTAAATGAATTCACCTTTTATTTTCTGTATCACTTGATTTTCTTGCTGATTCATCTGCATTTTTATTTTCTTCCTGCTCAGTTAGCATCTTTGTTTCCTTCTCTTTTTCTTTATGAGAATTTGTCAATACCATAACTGGCATAGAAAGAGATTGATATCTAATCATAGGACCAACATTTCTTTTATGAACTGTTCGAGTGTTCTTTTTTTCATTTTCTAGCCTCTGATATTTTTCTGTAATATTAAAAACATTCAATTATTTTATGAACATGCATGATAAACATTGAAGATTTAAAAAAATATGAAAAAATATACTGAATAAAAAATAAACCTATATACCTAAAGACTTCAAATTAATTTCTTCAGTAAGAACAGCTTCTTCCAAGAGCTCTTCTTGAGTGGGTTTGTAATCATCGTGCTTTACAATTTTAACTTTCTTTCTTTGATCTTCATTCCTTTCTTTCATTCTTTTTAATGTTGCTGCAGATTTTGCAGCAGTTGATCGTCTAATTGATTTCCTTTCTGTACAAATGCAAATACAAATGGAATAAATAAATTTCATAGAATAAAATTGATCTTATGATTGAATATTATGTACCAATATTGTCAAGGAATATTCTAGCTACTTTTTGAGTCCTTGCTTTTTTTTTCTTTAGTGCTTCTTTTTGTTTCGATGACGAAGGTTTTGCTGGTTCTCTGTAAGCTTTTGTAAAGACTCCCTTTTTCCTTTTTTTCTCTTCTACTTCATGATCCGATATGGGTTCATCATTCTCATCTATACTGAAATCTGAGTCTACTTCATCTTCAGCTTCAACCTCTTGTCTGAAAAATTTAAGCATTTGTAAAATTCTTTTTCATGTATATTAATTGATAAACAAACGTACTTATAGTCATTATCTTGCTCAGTTTCTTCAAAACCTCCGTAGGTAGTTTTATAAAATTCATCTTCCTCTTCTTCATTAAGGAGTTTTGCCATTCGATTACCGGCAGTGGTACGCTTTAATCTTGTCGATGCCATGATTTTTTTGTTTGAATTGATTTTTCTGAAATACATTCATTAGAAATTAAATAATAGCATTCTCTTACGTATTTTAATTAAAATTGGTAATACATACTTATAATGTAACTAACGAAACATAACCTAAATTTGAAATTAATTTAATCAAGTTTCCTAGATCCTTTTCTTAAATAATAAACTGTAATAATTAATTGTGATTAAATTTACGATTATCTCTTAAATTTCAACGCACGATCGTAACTAATTTATCAAACAAACAATAAAGTTTTTATATACACATCATCGCTCTACCTATATATACCTATACAGAGGTACTGCACGTCAGTAACTGTAAGCGCCGCGCTGCGCTGCGCCGTTAAGGGAGAATCCACAAATGCACTGCGCCCCCCTGGGGGGTTGCTCTTCATGCCCTAATCACATAACCGCGTAGGATCGCGTACGTCTGCGTACAACCGCGTCCGACGTTAAGGAAGAATCTAGTGATTTTCGCTGTTGCCAACAGCGGCAATGTCAGTGCAATAACTAGTACTTTCGAGGAACAGACCTACGTATACGAAAGTCGGCTACTACACCAACGACACAGACATAAACAAGCAAGCGTTACTCCGATCTATTGCACTTCGTGTGAGTAGGTCTGTTCCTCGAAAGTACTAGTTATTGCACTGACATTGCCGCTGTTGGCAACAGCGACAATCACTAGATTTTTCCTTAACGTCGGACGCGGTTGTACGTAGACGTACGCGATCGTACACGGTTATGTGATTAGGGCATCAACGATATACGATAAAATGTTTATCACCGTGTAATACAGGTATGTTTTTAGGACGAATAGTACAATTTAGGACAAAGTTTTGATTTGATGTGACATATACTGTGGTAAAACGATTATGTCGCATCCCAACGCATATCGCTAAGGGTAATTTTATATTACGCCATAGCGATAAGTTTTGTTTGTACACTTTGTATGTGGAAAAGTTGTGCAATAAAAAATTCTTCTCTATGTGGCAATACAAAATTACCCTTAGCGATATGCATTGCCATGCAACATAATCGTTTCACCACAGTATACTCTCTAAAGTTGAATTAGTGAAAATTGCTCCTCCCATTAAATTAGTAGAAGAAACTACTAATTTATTAGTGAATATTCACTATTTCATTAGTAGCTTTTAACCCATTAAATTAGTAGAAAAAACTACTAATTTATTAGTGAATATTCACTAATAAATTACGATTTTTTTCTACTAATTTAATGGGTGGAGCAATTTTCACTAATTCGACTTTAGAGAATATTCTGTGGTAAAACGATTATGTTGCATCGCAACGCATATCGCTAAGGGTAATTTTGTATTGCCCCATAGCGAAGAATTTTTTATTGCATAACGTTTCGATATACAAAGTGTACAAACAAACAAGACTTATCGCTATGACGTAATATAAAATTACCTTTAGCGATCATATGCGTTACGATGCGACAATCGTTTTACCACAGTATACGTCACATCAAATCAAAATTTTGTTCAAAATGGTACTATTCATCCTAAAAACATACCTGTATTACATGGTGATAAACATTTTATCGTATATCGTTGAAGAGCAACCCCCCAGGGGCCTTTCTACAATAGATTCAGTTCAGTGTTCAGTTCAGCTGTTCAGCTGTTTCGTGGTCTGAACGGATCAAAACGTGAGTTTTCCGTCTACCTAGTATTGTATTACCAATGATCATCTCTACAAAAGCGACATCATCTTCAAGCTAAAAATCTTCGTCTTCTCAATCTCGACATTCTCGACCAACTCGGTATTAAGATGAGGACGAACGTGCTCCGAAATTTCTTCTCTTGCTCCGCGGAGCCTTAAGGGGATGCCTTACTCGTACTATTACCGACCGAGCAATTCACACAGTTTCAAGCTGATTAAAAATAAAATACGTCGAATCACAAAAAATCAAGAGAACACTCTTCTGTATTTTTTAACGTTCTATCATCCAGTCAAAGTTTGGAGTCGAAATATCAAGCCGTTTTTTCAAAAACTTTGAACGAAATTAAATTTAATTTCGTTCAAAGTTTTTGAAAAAACGGCTTGATATTTCAACTCCAAACTTTGACTGGATGATAGAACGTTAAAAAATACAGAAGAGTGTTCTCTTGATTTTTTGTGATTCGACGTATTTTATTTTTAATCAGCTTGAAACTGTGTGAATTGCTCGGTCGGTAATAGTACGAGTAAGGCATCCCCTTAATCTCAAGATAGTTCTCTCTGTCTCATATCTACTCATTTTATTCGTTAAGCAGAATAATAGGTTTAATTTTTCGAATTTTTAGATACCTGCAGAAGCAAGTTGTTCTTGATAAGCAGGCAGCTCATTACCATTTTCGTCTTTCAAAAAGTAAACGGATTGCATGGATATTTGTTGTAAATTTAGTATTCCATTATTTCCAATATAGTATTAAATATTTAATCATGAATTGAAGTAAACTTTGTTACTAAGTAATATATGGTGTCTGATTATTATGAAGGTCTAATTATCTGTTAAACTTTTTTTTTATTGTATTACCTTTATATCCATTGTTTCTTAATGGTCTTATCACTATACACAATAAGTACTTAGGTATTTTTATAGCTTTGAAAACACATGATTATTTTATAATTTTTTAAATAAATAACATATTTATCAAATTTATTTTAAAATAACAATAAATATAAATAAGGGAATTCTAAACAGATAAAAGATAATTAATTATCATAAAATTCATCATTTTCTTTTTATAAAAAATCAAATTCCCAACTTCACCTGGTATAAACGCTATATAAGTAACCGCATAGAACTTTGCGCCAAAGCTGCACGTAGTAGTAGGGGAACGTGGGGCATCACGGGCACCCTAACTTTAATTCATGATTATATTAAAGATCTATAGATTTCAATTCTAAAAAAAATTGTAATAAATAGTCAATACCATTAGGAAACGGAGTCAATCAATAAAAAAAATTATATTGACTTATATTTTGTAATATATAATTGGAAAGTAAAACCTTTGAAAATGCTCTCCGTACCCCACTAGTGGGGCACATGTGGCACGGGGGTGGGGCACGAGTAGCACGTTCTAGTGCATAATAATTTGGGTTAAAACTATTTTTAAAACCAAAAATTTTTTAATAAAAATATTTTAAACTATTTTTAAAACTATTTAATTAATCTAACTCAACACTAAAAAGTGGATGAGATCATAGCAATCTTGCTCCTATTTGCAGATTGGTGAGGTTAGACTGTCGCTCCGAAATAACAGCTGCCGTCGGCCGGCGCGTCGCTGTGTGCTCCCCGTGCCCCACCGGGGGGGCCCGGCGTGCCCCATAAACAATGGGTTTTAAAATCATTGGTTTATATTTTACAAAAATTCAAATTTCGCGCCACAATATAGCAGACGAAAAAGTAAGTAATTTGCCTATAACAAATAGTAAAAACAATATTACGGAAAACCAGGACTGCATTGCCCTCCGTTACATTATTATCTATCATTTTACAAAGTTTGAAGTTTCTATATAAATACTTCGCTGAATGGCATTTGAATAAATAATGTCTCAAAACCAAGTAATTCAAATGCCATTCAGCGAAATATTTATATGGAAACTGCAAACTTTGTAAAATGATAGATAATAATGTAACGGAGGGCAATGCAGTCCTGGTTTTCCGTAATATTGTTTTTACTATTTGTTATAGGCAAATTACTTATTTTTTTGTCTGCTATATTGTGGCGCGAAATTTGAAATTTTAATTGATTTTCGGACCCCCTTAAGCTTTCAAATGCATTTCGTTTCATATTAATCCGAGATATATTCGCTCTTTATCAGTAAAGCCAAAAATCAAGCCATCGTATTTTCACTGCTCCAAATTTCAACCTTATGAAATTAATTCATATGAGTTTTTTTTTCGTATGAAACACTCGAATATAAAAACTAGTATAGTTCTTTATGCATTTTTATTAACATTTGTTTTTAAAGAACCCTTTACGGCTTTAATATTAAAATGCCCAACTGACCCGACATGCTCACCGTGCCCCACCTTCCCCTATACTTAATTTAATGATCATTGGTAATACAATACTAGGTAGACGGAAAACTCACGTTTTGATCCGTTCAGACCACGGAACAGCTGAACAGCTGAACTGAACACTGAACTGAATCTATCGTAGAAAGGCTCCAGAGCGGAGCAGAGCGGAAGCCTTTCTACAATATGTTCAGTTCAACTGTTCAGTTGCGTCGAATACATTGTGAATATATATATACTTATGTATATAGATATATTCACAATGTATTCGACGGAACTGTACAACTGAACTGAATCTATTGTAGAAAGGCTCCGGAACGGCACTTATGTACATTGCCCCGTAGAAAGGCTCCGGGAGAATGTACATAAGGGTGAGTCCAGAGTAGAACGCAAACGTTAGCGTAAACGCGCGTGCTTTATTAATTTCTAGTGGAAATCAAGTAATATCTAGTAATTTTGAACCTATATTACTAGATATTACTTTATTTCCACTAGAAATTACTAAAGCGCGCGCATTTACGCTAGAGTTTGCGTCCTATTCTGGACTCACCCTAAGCGCTGCGCTACGCTGCGCTACGCCATCGTCTGCCGTGGTGTTCCGTTTGTTCCTATTACACAGGAAAACATAGGAAAACATCAAAATGGAATGCTGTAGGTCATTGGTTGGGAGCTACGACGACCAATGAGAGAAGCGAGCGCATTAATAATTACCCTTTTTGATTCTACCAATTTATTAATTCAACCTCAATTTATCCACGAAGTTGTTTCTTAAGCAAGATAGATATTTACTTACAAGTTGAGAATATTTTTATTTTTTTTTTTTTTTAATATTTTTTCAATATTTTTACGCCTTAGTCTTCTGAGTATATTGCTGCTCCGATTTAAAAACCTAACCCCTTGCGAATGGTATGCTTGTTTATTAAAAGACAGTATAGGTCTGTTCGACATTAGATTGTGATCATAATCTCTCTAGAGGTCGGACAACAACTTTTTTTTGGACGGCATACGGCATACGACATACGGCATGCAATGTGGACTCACTGTCACCAACGTCCGTGTCAGTGTGATATCACGCTTGTCACTCTATTGTAGACACAGCCTAATGCTCCATCAACAGACAACCTCACGCAAAAACTGTGCGTGCACGCAAATCTCACTAGATTTAGCTAGAGCTAGTTGTGCAACCAACCTTGACTAAAAATTGCCATACTTTGTCTCCAGAAAACCATCCAAGAATTGTTTGTTTGAGGTTAGAAAACAGTTTTGATTTTTAATCAAGGTTGGTTGCACTCCTTATTCTAGCGAAATCTAGTGAAATTTACGTGCACGCATAGTTTTCGCGTGAGGTTGTAGAAGGCTCTTAAGGCCCGAATTCATAGACGCTGAGTCGCTCTCAAGTACGGTATACATAGATATAGGTCCGAATTCATAGTCGTAAGTGAGACGCGAGTCGGACTAAAGTGAGGGGCAATGTACATAAGCCCCGTTCCGCGCTGCTCTGCTCTGCTCTGGGGCCTTTCTACATATGTGTGTTCTGTGTGTTCTGTGTGTTCCCAACAAAGACAGATAGATCTGTTCCGTTTATGTAAGACAGAGACAGACATAGAGAGAAGTTGTCTAGAAGACTAGAACGGACAGAACACACATATGTAGAAAGGGCCCTGCTCTGCTCTGTTCTGCTCATCTTCGTTCCGCTCTATTCCGGTTCAGAATTCGGAAACAAGTAAAGGGAAAATAGCTTACAAACGGAACTGAATTGAAATTGGACCGGGTTTGCGCAGAACAGAGCAGAACAGAGCAGAGCAGAGCGGAGCAGCGCGGAACGGGGCTTATGTACATTGCCCCTAAGGTTTGAAACTGTTATGAACTGCGTTTGCGTAAACGAGTCGTGCAACATATAAAGGCAATTCTACAATGGGGCCGTGAATATTGATCTCTGATAAATGTTAAATAAAATAATAAATTAAATAATAATAATTGAATGCGTTCCCATAGCAATCTCGATCTAAAACTTTAATAGTAGAATCTATATATTAATTAATTAACCAAGTTATAAACAATAACTTGAATAGGAATCAATGATAAACAAGCGATAATGAATCTATTAACTAATTATCTTTAACAAATAGTAATTACGCCCGTATAATTCAACTATTAATAGCAAGGTCAACGCGTTAATGAACCAATTGAAATTAGCCATAACAATTAAACAAACGGTAGTAATCTGCGATTAAATTATACGTCAAGCTTCGCTCTCGAGATTATATATGTATACACTTGTAGTATTTTCCCAATCCGTCGCCAGACCCCGCTATATACGCACTACTCTGCTCACCGTTTCGCGGCGCCACCTTCTCTCTCGTCCCTCGCGCTCTCGCGCGCTCCTTCATTCTTTTTTCAATTGTCGCCAGGCACGCTGGAATTTTAAGGTTAGATCAAGAAGCCGGGTGTTTTTTTGTGTGGTATAATTGGTGAGATGTCAAAAAGAAAGCAGCTAAAACTAGAGATGGATTACATTGTGAAGAAGTGAAAGAAGCTGGATGAACAGTTTGAAGAGTTAAATAGGAACAGAGAAGAACTGGGAGAAGAATCGGAAGGCGAGGGTACGGAGGACGAAGCAGGTGCACTGGCTCTAGGTGACAGCGAAGAGGAAGACGACGAGGAGAAAGAAACAGAAGGTAAGAAAAGAAAGAGAAAGAAAGAAAGAACGAAAAAGAAAAAAAAAGAGTAAGACTCTCTAGATCTTTAGCCAGCACACACAGGCGAGACAAAGCGACATAGAATTCCGAGAGAGATAAACACCCAAACAAAGGCTTCGCGCTAAATGGGTCGTTAGAACATATATACAGTTATGTATATAGATATATAAAATTAAAACAAAATAAGAATAAAATTATAATAAAATAAAATAAAGCAGAATAAAAATAAAATTGAGGAAAGGCCAAAAGAGAAAGAAGAAGTAATAGATCCCGCAAAAATAGAAAATAAGGAGAATACAAAGGAGATAGACAAGCCACTTCGGGCGGACTTAAGAGCAGTCTTAGGTGACCCAAGAGCATCAAGGGCAAAGAAAGTACAAATTAATAAAGAAATATTGGAAAGTTGGAAAATATATATGGCCAAGGGATTGTCACAAGAGGAGAAAAAGAATATTTGTGAAAAATATGAAATACCAGAAATGTTAAAACCGCCAAAGTTAAATGAACAAATAGGCGCAAAATTAAGGTAATGTGTACTTACCGACAAATTTTAGAATGTATATTTCTTTTGCAAATAATAATAGAATTACTAACAAAAAAAAATTGAGTATAGTATTTACATATACGGAGCGCCTGAAAGAGCTGTTTTTCCAAAAATTTACTCAGAATTTATTTAATTAAATAAAAGCCGCAATGCCGATAAGTAGGGATCTGTATACTTCGAATTTTGCCAGTTTTAAAAAGTGTTTATCTCATGGAAATGCTGATAGAATCGCACAAAAAAAAATCTGAGCATAGTATTTACATACACGGAGCGCCTGAAAGAATTGCTTTTCCAAATAAACGTTCGAATGTTTATTAATTAAAATAATGAAATTGGGTTGATTTTGAGGTTCACATCGCCTTAAGTGAGAAAAGTATTAAGAAGGATAAATACAGATGCGAGCCACAGTAATTAACGAGTCTAGCACTCACAGCCCTTAGCGGTGCGATTACTATGGTTAATGATGTTGACCAAGAAGGACTAGATTTTTGACGTATTTTTAGAAAGACTCATGGATGCGGCAAAAATGTTAGTCGAAGCACAATATAATCAGACAGAGTCGAGAAGAGCGTGTATTATACCTCTTTTTCAAAAGAATATAAGAGGAGTTTTGAAGGAAACTACACCGGATAATTGGTTGTTTGGAAAGGACCTCACGACTGCTGTAAAACAATTAAAAGACGTAGAATCGTTGTTCAAGTAACAGGTAAACAAAAATTCGGGAAACTACAGGGGCCCTGTCGAGAGGAAGCCGTTCTCGAATGTACAGAATACAAGTACAGCATCACAGGGCCGACCAAGGCTATTCTTCAGAGGTTTCCGAGGGAATCAGAATCGAGGCAGAGGACCGAACCCAAGATTTGTAAACAGACAGAGAGGTTACAATTACAACAAGTAAGAAATGTAAGTAAGAGAATAGGTGGAAGATTAAAAAGTTATTACGAAGAATGGGAAAAGCTTACAGAAAGTAGATTTATTAGAGAATGTATTAGGAGATATAAGATACCTTTTTATAAAGAACCAATACAAAAATTTTATGAAGCTAGGCCAATTAAAGATCAAAGAAAGTTAGAAAATATTGAAGGGGCAATTAAAGAATTGATAGAGAAAGGAGCAATAGTGAGATCAGAGAAAATAAAGGGACAGTACTTATCACCTTATTTTATTATTAAAAAACCGGACAATTCTTTTAGATTTATTTTAAATTGCAAGAAACTAAACAAATATGTAAGAAGTAATCATTTCAAATTAGAGGATTTACGTATTGTAACGAAATTAGTAGCCAAGGGCGATTACGTGATTTCAATTGACATGCAGGATGCATATTTGATGGTCCCAGTTGATTGCAAAAGTCAGAAGTATTTGATGTTTAGATTTCGTGGAAGTTTGTACAGGTTTATAGTTTTACCGTTTGGTTTAAGTACTTGTCCTTATGTTTTCACAAAGATAGTGAAGCCAGTAGCTAACAAGCTAAGAGCAGAAGGGAATTTATCGGTAGTATATATAGATAATTGGTTATGCATAGGGAAAAGTAGAGACGAATGTAGTAGGAATGCATTACGTACTATAGAATTATTAGAGAGTTTGGGTTTCATTATAAATTACAAAAAGAGCAAAATTAGTCTAGAAAACAGTTGTAAGTACTTAGGAGTAATCATAGATTCTCTAGAAGAGGTGTTAGTTTTAACAGAGAAGAAGAAAGAGAATATTTCAAAATTATTGAGGAAGTTTAGAAAATTAAAAGAATGTAGAATCTTGAAAATGGCAAAATTGATAGGAAAGTTAGTGGCAGCGTGTGTAGCTACGGAGTATGGATGGTTATACACAAAAATCATGGAAAGAGAGAAGTGTTTAGCATTAGAAAAATCAGGATCATATCTGGAAAAAATGAGGATATCAGGAGAGATAATTAGGGATATAGAATGGTGGATTAGAAATTTACCAGAATCTAGAAAAACCTTTAGAAAAGTAGAATTCAGGAGAACTATATATACAGATTCGTCGGATACAGGTTGGGGAGCAACAGATGGAGTGAGAAAATTGTATGAAAGTTGGGAAAAAGATAGAATAGATAGACACATAAATTTTAAAGAATTGTTGGCAGTAAAAATAGGATTAGAGAATTTAGCAAACGAATTAAGAGATTGTCATGTATTGTTGAGAGTAGATAACGTCACAGCTATAGCTTATGTAAATAGAATGGAAGGTGTAAAATATAAGCATTATAATAGGTTAGCGAGATAAATTTGGCAGTGGGCAGAAGTTAGAAAAATTAAATGAATAGCATTATATATCCCGTCAAAAGAAAATTCGATTGCTGATCGACTTTCGCGAGTAATCAATCCGGATACAGAGTGGGAGTTAAACGATAATGCATTTAATGAGATAATAGAGAAACATTTGGAAGGCCCGAAGTAGACATATTCGCATCAAAGATAAGTTATAAATGTAGGAAGTATATTTCACGGTTCCCCGACCCGTTAGCATGGCAGATAGACGCATTCACGATACCATGGTAAGAAATATATTTTTATGCCTCTCCACCGTTTAGTCTAATAGGAAAGACTTTAGCGAAAATAAGAAATGAGAAGGCAGAGGGTATTGTGGTAGTACCTAAGTGGGAAACTCAGCCTTGGTATCCACTTTTTCTGAAACTTAAAGTAGGTAGACCAATAATATTTGCACCAGCAAAATCAACATTAATTTCTTTGTGCAGGAAGAAAAGTCATCCCAGAGCGGCGTCGTTAGTAATGCTAGCAGCGATTGTCTCAGGGAAGCATTTTTAAAGAAAAAGATCCCAGAGGAATCCTTAGAGATTGTAGTATCATCATTAAGCAAGGCTACACAGAAACATTATAAATCAGCGTTAGTTAAATGGTTAGGATTTTGTAATGAGAGGGGCGTAAATATGTACAAGCCTAGAGCAGATGAGGTGATAGCATTCTTAACAATAAGGTATAAAGAGGGCTGTGCGTATAGTACGTTAAATGCGGATAGGAGTGCTATCGCAATGATAACAAAAAATAATATAGGAGAAAATAAGTTAGTATGTAGATTCTTAAAGGGATGTTATAAGTTACGTCCACAAAAACCAAAGTATAATTGTACCTGGGATGTAGATAGGGTTTTTGACTATATTGAGAGCTTAGGATTTACCAAAGAAATGCTAATTGAAAAATTATCACAAAAAACGGCAATTTTATTAGCACTGGCATCAGCCCAAAGAGTTCAGACGTTAACAAAAATTAAGATTAAGGATATTATAAGTAGGGAGGATCAATTTATAATAAATATTGAGGAGTTAATAAAAACATCAAGGCCAGGAGTAAAACAGCCTAAGATTATAGTATCGCGATGCGAAGAAAGACCAAGAATATGTTTATATAGAACATTAGAAAGATATTTGAGTCAAACAGAAAAGATTAGAAAAAGTGAATATTTGTTTATATCTTATAAAAAATCACATAAGGCAGTAGGAACACAGACGATAGCGAGGTGGATTAAGTGCATGATGGCTGAAGCAGGCATTGATGTAAGCAAATTTCAAGCTCATTCAACAAGACACGCATCAACCTCGGCAGCATATGAAAGAGGTTTAAATATAGAGGAAATAAAAAGTAGTGCGGGATGGTCAGAACGATCGAAAGTATTTATGAAGTATTATAACCAACCAATTGTGAGGGAAGATAATGCATTTATAAGAACGGTTATGAAGAAAAGAAATAAAGAGAGGCAAGAGAAATAACAGGAGAAATGAGAAATATAGAAAAAAGGGGTTATATTATAGTGTTAAAGTATAAAATAAGCATGTTTGTAGAGAATTAAGAAAAGTGTATTTTTTATGTAAGGCGTAGAATGAAAAGAATTAGAATAAAGTTTGGAATAAGTAAAGGAATTGTTGTTAGTTAAAGTTAATCTAAACAACTACAAGTATATACATATATAATCTCGAGAGCGAAGCTTGACGTGTAATTGATGATCGTACGACTTACCTGTAAGGAAGTGCGATCGTAATTACACGAAAGCTTCGCTCGAAGAGATTATATCCCTCCCTTTGGTTTTAAAGGAAAATTAACAAGAAAAAATATTAAAAACAACAGAGACTCACCCTAGATCTTTAACAAACAACTGGAGAAGCTCTAAAAGTATGAAGGAGCGCGCGAGAGCGCGAGGGACGAGAGAGAAGGTGGCGCCCCGAAACGGTGAGCAGAGTAGTGCGTATATAGCGGGGTCTGGCGACGGATTGGGAAAATACTACTACAAGTGTATACATGCATAATCTCTTCGAGCGAAGCTTTCGTGTAATTACGATCGCACTTCCTTACAGGTAAGTCGTACGATCATCAATTAATAACTATTTCGATAATAGGTAATGACTACGTCATTAATGCTCGAGACGAACCGTAATAATAATAACAGCTAGGGAAAAGCTCGCTCAGGTACACTGAAAAACCTTTGGTAAAACGGTTCGCCCGACAGAGACAGCTACTGCCTCAAATATGCGTAGTGCTACACGCTCTCGGTTTGGCACAGCTACGCTCCCAAAACGAGAGTGCCGCTCTTCCGCAACGGTACAGCAGCGCACCTATCGTCATGGTAAAGCAGCAATTCGATTGCGCGAGAAAGCGGTTATACCTCTCTTTGGAAGTTTGGAAAAGAAGTTGTATACAACGCCTGCGAGTATAATTAATACATCACCGTTTGTTCTGAGCAGTTCTTTTATATATATAAGTTGTCGTTTAATCGCACGATGGACAACTTTTTTAAGAAGTTTCATGAATTAGAACATCTCTACCATTTGTTTTTGTGTATAAGTATTAGATCAATGTCAATATAACCTCTAAATATGGTGTTTGAATGTGCCCTTTATATTTTCTGTTATACATTATAATATTTTCGCTTTTTTGCGTTTTTCTTTCACTCTCTGACCAAAACTTTTATATTTCGCCTTTTTAACGAAATGGCTACATCTTCTAGAATTATTTTTAAAGTGATTTTTATACCAAGCAAAAATAAAAAAAAAATCGGTGTATCTAGGGTAGATGTCCGTATTAGTGTGGGTTTAAGAAACTCATCAGTTTTGTTGCATAATAATATCTATTTAAGCTGTATCAGAGATTTCGGGCGGGTTTATATAGATAATAAAAGTAATAATCTACACGAAACAATTTTTTTATAGGAAAATATTAATATTTACGAAAGTTACAAGCAATATAA
Source organism: Torymus aiolomorphi (assembly GCA_036365515.1). Lineage (NCBI taxonomy): Eukaryota > Metazoa > Arthropoda > Insecta > Hymenoptera > Torymidae > Torymus > Torymus aiolomorphi. Next base: position 27,768,192 of record CM070875.1, on the reverse strand, counting down.
AAAAAAAAATTTTTGTACGCATTTGTGTGCCCTAGCAGACAACAAAGTACATTTTTGTGTGCCCCGTATTAATGTGAGTGTACACGTTTGTGTGCCCCACATTAGTGTGTCTTGATAATATTATCATTGCCAACAAAATTATTTTGTTAACTGTAGTGCATTTATAATCAATTTCTAACCCTTGTTTACATTGAATGTTAATTAATTCCATACGGTAAAAACTGCTGAAGGTCGTCAATGCGATATGAAACAACGTTTGTGCGCAGACAACCTAACCTAACTTTTCTGTTCAAGCGCCGATACGAACATGCTCGTATTGTATTTGTGTACACACAAATCTGGACAAGTCGTTTTTCACTGCCCTATTAGTAGACACCATTAATTAAATATTAAAATCAATTGAAAACCTTTATATTAAGGTTTATTATATAACATAATATTATTTTATGATATAATCAATTGTATCTCACATTAAAATCCTTCCGAAACATTATTTAATGTTACTTTTAAAAATATCATTTCTTAGCAAGTTTTGACAAGGAAACACCGTGACACACCGCAAACCGTGAAACATATTTTTGAAAGTTCTTTTTTAATGTTATAGTAAATGAAAACCAATTAAGTAATTAATTCTATTTAAACTTAATTAACTATATTTTATGTAAAAAAATATTTTAGTGTTACGTTTTTACTCGTTCATTTCTAGGATATGTTTTAATAATAGGGCACACAAATATGGACAGGCACACTAATACGGACCACTACCCTATTTGTTAAAATATTGTTAATATTATTCATGCAAATATTAGGTCCACCTTTTATACTTTTGTTACAATAATCTATAAAAATGGTATTTGTTTCAATATATAAAATTATTTTTTAATGTGATTATAATTTTCGATCATTTAATTAAAAAGAGGATTTTTACTGTAAATATTTATACTAGTTATTTCGTTTTAAATAAAATTTTCAAATGATTCTAATAAACGTTATATAACTGATTACTGTTCGATTTCATTAAAAAAGATTTCTAGTAAATGTAGCAATTGTCCACTTAATTAGATATACCGCTTTCCCTTTCACGAGAGTGCGACGCTTCCGAATTTGGAAGTGGCTGTCTCCGCGTCTTTGGAGTAGAGGCACTCCCAAAACTGAGCGAGCCGCTTTGCCAAGAGCATGATAGCACTGCAGCGCCTCTACTGATGCAGCGGCGCACCTAAAAGTTTTTCAGTGTAGGGAAAGCTCTGTTTATAGGAGGACAGCCAGCCGAACGACAACCGACGGTCGATCAGTTCTCGGAATCCATTAGCCAACGGCCGGCAGAGCACAAACAATCCTGGGAAGTGCTTAACCGACGACAAGGAATGCAAGAGCAAAAACAAGTCCAGGAACTACTACGTCACGGAGTGTAACGGCTGGCAGAGGAGCAGCCAATCAGAGATTGGCCCCCTCCGCCATCAACCGTCATTCTTCGCTCGGCGCTCTCGACCCTATTTTCAGGTCTGAGGCCCCTCCACCACCGCTCTCTCTACTTCAGAGTGGGGGAGGCCTCTGAGGCAACTTGGCGTCCTACAGCCTCTACACCATACTGTCCCCACTACCAACCTGGGGCTACTACGTCACAGCGCGCAACGGTCTACGGAGGAGAACCAATCAGGAGGCAGGCACAAGCGCCGCAAGTCGAGAAGGGATTTTCAACCAGGATCTGAGCATCCACAGGTGTTCCCCCACCACGAAGCTCGCCCATGATTAAGAGAAGAGAGGGAAGCTCTCGGCCCTTCTAGGAACCTATAGGCCTCGGAATCGACTTCAAGAAGACTCACCTTTTCGTCACCAGAGAGACTGGCTCCTCCCACACCCTCTCGTCAATAGCTTAGGGTCCGCGTCAAGGGTATAAAGTCGCTAACGAGCACATGAGACGCTTTGTAGCTGAGACCTGGGTCATCGCTAACTAATCTATGTACGTTGCGATCCAAGCCAACTAATCTGTCACCGTGTACGTTGCGATCCAAGCCAACTAATCTGGTCTTTGTTACTGTGTATACCGTGTACGTTGCGCCCAGAAGCTCCAACAGTCGGTTGCCAACTAGTCTGGCCTTTGTTACCGTGTACATTGCGCTGTTGAGCTTTTAGTCGGAAGTTATCAAGCACTCTAACGGTTAGTAATAGTATTGCACCAGTGCGCGTAATCTGGCTCTATCTTATTGTCGGATTAAGTTTATATAGAGTCACGAACACGTTAAACGAACTATTGTTAATTGTTAACGTCATTAATTTCAGTTACAACTTATTTCAATAAATTGCATCATTAACTTTAATCTTCTCGTGAGTGTTTATTTCAAACTTCCCGCGACTCCATGCGCTTTAGCGTTTAATTGAGCAAACGTATTCCACGTTCCGACTGATCAATTTGGCGACCATTGCAGAAGCACCTTTCTGCTCGCCGAGCCCGACTCGGGTCGTAACAAAGCCATGCTCTAGTATGTCTATGGCTGTGCCTTGCCTTGCCCTTGCCGCGCTGTACTACTGTGCTTTGCCGTGCTGTGTACTGCTACGCGTGGATTGAATATTGGCCAATCAATGGCGTAGTTTCATAGGTAATCCATACTCACTACGGCAAAAGCACAGTCAGCATGGCAAAAGCAAGGCACGGCACGGCAAAGCACAATTCGACACAGCATGGCACGGCTCTTATCAATGTCCCTTAGGGAGAATGTACATAAGCGCTGCGCTACGCTGAGCTACGCTACGCTGTTGCATTGATTACTTGTAGACCTCGTCGCTGATTGGCTAATATTTAAATGTTAGCCAATCAGCAACGTGGTCTACAAGTAATCAATGCGACAGCGTAGCGCGCGCAGCGTAGCGTAGCGTAGTTCAGCGTAGCGCAGCGCTTAGGGTCTGTCTACACGCCACCGCACACCACTACAATACACCCCACCACACGCATAGTTCTGATGTTCCACTCCGTTCCCCCTCGTATACCAAGTTACCGATTGAGTACAGAAGAATAACAAACGCGACTGCCTCTCTTTTCTATTACGCTGTCAATGCTGTATTCTTTATTGCAAATCCCCGAAGAAAGGTGTACTTATTTATTGTTTTGGCGAAGATGAATAAAAATATCATTATTTATTGTGCACTGTAATCATATCAGGAGCTGTGAAAATTTAATTATGAACTACCCTTGCTTGTGCCACTTGCATACAAATAGTATAGTACACCGTAAGTATAGTACACCGTAAGTGCACAATAAATGATGATTATATTTTGATTCATCTTCTCCAAAACAATAAATTTACATGCACCTTTTTATACTTATACACCTTTCTTCGGGGATTTGCAATAAAGAAGATTTGCGTTGACAGCGTAATAGAAAAGAGAGGCAGTCGTGTTTGTTATTCTTCTGTACTCAATCGGTAACGTGGTATACGAGGGGGAACGGAGTGGAACATCCGAACTATGCGAGTGGTGGGGTGTATTGTAGTAGTGTGTGGTCACGTGTAGACAGACCCTTATGTACATTCTCCCTTACGTGGACAGTCCCAAACAGCCATCAAAACGGGCTTGTGCGGGGCGCACGCACCTTACCACCGACCCCCTTCCAGCCGTAAGAATTTTTCAGTTTTTCTTATTTTTTTGACTAAAGAAATAATCCACCCTTAACAAAAAATTAGCTCTTACTGTAGTTTTATTTGCTCTATTCGGCTCTACCTTCAGTTTTTTTGATTGTTAAGAAATGCTACCGTTAACGTGAAAAAATGATAATTACACCTAGCTTTTTATTACTAATTTTTTAGGAGCATATATTATTGCAAGATAGCTCTGGATGGAGCAAATAAAAATACAACAAGAGCTAATTTTTTGTTAAAGATGGATTATTTCTTTAGTAAAAAAATAAGAAAAACTGAAAAATTCTTACGGCTGGAAGGGGGTCGGTCACCTCACCGCTGACTATAGCTGGCGGTTGTTTTGAAATTGGAATAATTCTGAAACAGACGAGGGGAGTCAGTGGGATCATTCGCAGCCCCTAAGGAGGGTGGTTGGCCCCACTGACTCCACTCCGGACTCTCCGGAGCTACTCTACTAGAGAACCAGGAAGTTCAGAGAGATTATAGAGAGATAGTTGAGGTTACTGAAAGCTTAAGAGAAGGTAAAACGTGTAAGAGGGAAATTGAAAGTGTTTGAGTTGCAGGTTTGAGTTTTTAAAGAAGAAGGTAATTGCTTCAACAACTCGGAGCTTAGGTTTGCTAAGAAGGGGAGTAATGGAGTAGGAGAGGGGGGATGTCGATTTTCTTTAACTTGGAGGTGAGGGCAAGTATTCTAACGGGTGTGTATTTAGGGCATTCCCATAGCACGTGGTGCAGGTCTTTGATAGCGTCACAAGTGCAGTATGGCGAGTCAGTGAAATTTTTCCTGAATAGACTCTAATTTAAGCTATAGTGGTTAGAACGCATGGGGAAAAGGTGGAAATTTGAAATTTGGATAGGTTGTTAAAGCGGAAGAACCAGGGAGTACTGGACTTAGGAGAGCTATTTTCGAAATAGAAGACGCCTTTTGAGAGATCGGTGGCTTCGAGAAAGTCATTGAATTTGGAAAGAGTTCGTGATTTATTGAGGTATCTGAGGTTGGAATGGGAGATCAAATATTTGATGGGATGGCCTCCGTGAGAAGCTTTTTTGGCTAGAACAGATCTACCTGTCTTTGTCGGAACACACAGAACAGACATAAAGGCCCCTGGAAATCTGAATAACTTAATATGGCTTTCCATACGTTACTTATTACCTCTTTCCATTAGTTTTGACGAATGACAAGCAAGTTTGTAAAAAAAAAAATACCAAACCAAAATAAGCAGGAAGTTAATAGTAACATATATATGAAGAGCCACCTTATAGTCTAAATGAAATATTTTCTAGTTTTTATTTTCTCGGTCATTTTACCCAAAGTAAGATTGTGTTTAACGTTTAGATTTATGTTTTTATTATTAAGGAAAAAGTAAAATTAATTTTAAAAAGAATAATTTCAAACTTTTTTACAGCTAGAAAAATATGGCAAGGAAAACAATTTGAAATCGTTAACTGAATGTAAAACCGCACATACAGAAACCGTATATATCTTATGAGCTTCTAAATTTTACTATTCTTTTTCATCCTAACAACAAATTTCGAAGAAAAAGAAAATTTTTAATTTTTTAAACAGGAAATAAATGCTTGTTGTCTTTAACAATCTATCATATTACCTAAAATAGACAAAAGAGTAAGTGAAAAAAACAACTACATAACTGCAATAAAAATTTTCAATCTACTGCCAAACGAGCTGAAAATTCTAGAAATAGACAACAGAACAACTAACTAAAGTTACGATGATGGATTGTAGAAAATATTCATTGAAATCTGATTTGATCCTATAATTTTGTTGTAGGAATTCAAGTCTAAATTTAAGATAAATGCACATAACATACATACTAATTATTGTTTTTCAAATTTTATTGCAATGTTAAAAACTCAAGATGGTTTATCTAGAATTAAGATTTGATTTTAGTTTTAACTAAGTAATTTTATATTCCAGGCCTGCAAATAGGGAATTTATTTTCCTCTGCAGGGTTACTCTATGTAATGTAATGTATTTCTTACGCTGCATCAGTAAATAAATAACAAAAAATTAAAATAAATTGTCAGAATGTTTTTATTTATAATTCAACTTCTTTTTCGTAGAATTGTAATGATTTAAGAAATAAAATAAATCAGATATAGAAAGAAGGTGTTAACAAATATATATATATATATATATATATATATAACAAAAATTTTAAATCGCATCGGAAAGGTCGAATTTTTTTTGTATTGTTTTTATATTTAATTACGAAATAAAAATCTCTGCCCAGATTTCATTTATTATGCAAACATCAATTTTAAGGTTTTAGAATTTTAAGATTTTCGCTAAAAACGATTCAATTGATATATCAATTTTAGAATTTACCTATTTAAGAACATGAAAAAAAAAAAAAAAAAAAAAATTAGCAAACAAAATAATTTAACGCTTCTTATCAAATTCTTTTATAATTCTCCTATTTTTATGGAACATATATCTAACGTATACGAAAAATATATATTTGAATTACGCGCTCTTTCATGGTGGATTGATTGAACTGAATTCAAATTTGTATATTAGAATGCTGAAAAATAGTCAAGCAATTTGTTATCAACAAATTATTGTTAACAATATTAGTCATTGTGCAAAATATTTTTTTTCGTATTTTTCAAACCATTTTGAGCATAAAAACTATTGCATTTTGAAAGTGAATCGGTTCCAATACCGCATCAATCGAAATCTGATTTTATACGATATTTTCCGATTGAATTTAAGGGGGTCCGAAAGTCAATTAAAAATTCAAATTTCGCGCCATAATATAGCAGACGAAAAAATAAGTAATTTGCCTATAACAAATAGTAAAAACAATATTACGGAAAATCAGGACTGCATTGCCTTCTGTTACATTATTATCTATCATTTTACAAAGTTTGAAGTTTCTATATAAATATTTCGCTGAATGGCATTTGAATAATGTCTCAAAATCAAGTAATTCAAATGCCATTCAGCGAAATATTTATGTAGAAACTGCAAACTTTGTAAAATGATATTTGTCTGCTATATTGTGGCGCGAAATTTGAATTTTTAATTGACTTTCGGACCCCCTTAACTAAATCCGTTTTAATCTTCGAAAATTAGTAATAGTTTGAATCGTTTTCTATCCGTTTCAATCGTAGCATTTCTATTTAACTAATGAATCCGGTTTAATCAGGGGTTTCCGAATTGTATTTAATCGGGATTATTGTCTTGAATTGTAATACATTAAAAGGCTTATTTTCAAATGTAACAGTTGTCGAAATTTTGATGTAACATTTCATTTCTAATTTCATTATTTCTAATCCAAATTTACCTGACCCATGAATCCGTTTGAATCATTTTTAATCGTGGGAATTATACATTTTAATCCGGATTTTTCGGATCAAGATTCCGGATTTAAACGAATTTACTTTTTTAAATTTGATTCAATCCGTGATTTTTATCAAAGAAGTTGTCATAATTTTTTGTAGGACCTATAGAGTTAATGAAATAAAAATTGTCAATGGCTTCCAAAATATTAAGTGAACATTTTATAACCAAACTTATTAAATTTATGTTTAGACACGATAATAAGTATACAACACCTGCATATGAAATATTTATGATAAATTTCATTTTTGTCCGTTAATAATCCCTTATATAAATTGAGCATTCGAGATAATCTATTTTGTCCTCGAACGATCTCGAAATCTCGAATAATCGAATCCGTCTCGAACCTCGAAAGGACAGAAACAAAAGACGAAACAGTGGCGCGCGTAGCGCGCTGATTAACGCTAGTGACATATAATTTACATTGTTAGTGTATATTTGAACGGCGCGCGCAGCGTTTGTCGCTGTTGCAGTGGCGACAAAGCGACAATGTCGCTACTATGAAAACGCACCTTAAGACTGGTCATGTGCGTCAGTAAATAATTGTTAACTACCGAATTCCGAAGTCACGAAAGCGCTTACATATAGGGATTGCTATAAAATCCTTTCATTTTACATTCTTACCCGAAAGTTAACTTTTATTCAATCGCAATAAAATATTCCATTCATTTCGTACTCTGTTGATGTCCCAATAAGCCCCCAACAGCTTGCCTCTCCTTTTTTCCTTCATTCCCACACGAGTCCCTCTCTCTCCCTCTCTCTTTCTTTCTCCTCCGTATTTTCCTTTCATTTCGAGAACGCACGAGGAGAAAAAAAGCTTTGTAGGTACACATACATCCAAACTGCACCGAACAAAGCTCCCGAAGCGCGCGCGCGCTTGAAAAAATGCGATGGGCCGATATAGGTATATCTATAATAAAGCAGTACAATATGGGCTCAAGCAAGCTATAGTGTAGAAGAGGAGGGAATAGGAATAATGGTCAGGCAGGCAGGCAGACAGACAAGCAGCGCGCGCATGTATCGAGGGAGGGGGAAACTCTGGCTCTCTCTCGATTTCGGCGAGCGCTGAGCGCTCTCTCGCCAGTCGCCAGTAAGTAGTCGTCATCGGGGCTGAGAGTTCGGTCGCACGTTCAGTCTCGTTCCTGCGTCCCTCGCCGCTGCCATCATTCGTCGTCTGCCCCCCGCAGCACAATAGCATAGCGGTAGCAGTATATAGTACTATACCAATAACTCCGTACGCATTAACGCCTAGTACCTACATAACCTCGGCGCGTCCAGCGCTCACGCACACACATACATAACTGCTCAAGAGCGCGTGTAAACGCTCTTCCGCGGTTCCGCCTCGAGCGAGCAGCAGTTCTCCTTACACGTGTATACACACACACACACACACATATATACATATACACACGTTGCATCGCGCGGAGCGCATCGTTTTGTTGTTTTTCTCTCCGTTTTTTCTTTCTGGAGAGACAGGAGCCGCCAGCGCACGAGAGAGTGTGCAAGCGAACCAGAGAGAGAGAGAAGACCCAGAGAGCGAGCTTCGCCCTTGTTTTCTCGTGTGCGAGCGCCCGCTGACGTGTAGATATTCAGTGCGCACGCCGCGCGTCTGTGCGTGTGTGTGTGTGTGTGTGTGCGCGCGTTTCGTGCGTGTGCATGTGTCTGTCCGTGGGGGCTTTCTCCTGCCGTGGAATACGACTCGCGTACCCTCTTCCTCGTGGTGGTGCGCGAGTGTGCCGTTAACACGAGCAGCAGCACCAGCATTGCCGACGACGACGACGCGCGTGAGAAAGTAGCGTGGAGAGAGAGAGAGAGAGAGAGAGAGAGAGAGAGAGAGCGCGAGAGCGCGAGCTACTCTTGATGTCGACAATGACGATGATAACGAGGAGGAGCCGTGTAGCAATACCGATGCAGCAGTAACGCTGATCATACATAACAACAACGACAAAAGAGAGAAGGAGGGACGAAGAGAGCTTGGCGTGCGTCACAAGCTTTTCGGGACGGAGCGATATTGAACGACAGAGAGCGAGCGTTCAAGTGAGTGAGTAGGCGAGCGAAGAAAAGGAAGAAGTAGAATTAGAAGAGAAGACACGAGCATCGCAGGGAGCAAGAACAACAAGAAAAACAACAACAACGACGACGACGGAGTCGTCGCTGGGCGTCGCAGTCGGATAATTATGTGGGATAATACAACTGCGGGACAGCGATCGGCCCAACGTCAAGTCAGCTGACATATTGCGCTCTGCTACACCACAGCAGCAACAACCTTCGGTAAGTCCCTCTCAGCCTTTTTTTTCTTCTTCACCATCTCTTTCCACTTACTACCTACCTACCTACTCCTTCCTCTATCACCTATGTGTGTGCACACACGCGCGCGCGCGAGAGAGCGCCTGTCCGTGTATAGTATACGTATATTCCTTTGTGTAGCCTGCTCTGCTGTTGCTCTGACTCCCCTCCTGTCCTATACCTATCTTACGCGTTCTTCTCTTTCTTGCTCTTTCCCTAGACCAGCCACTTCCTATTTTTAATCTCCGAGTCCGCTATATAGAGGGAGAGAGAGACAGAGAGAGAGAGAGAGAGAGAGAGCTCTTGTCCTATCACAGATCCATCCCGTCTCGCCCTTAACAGCGGCGACCACGGCGACGACGGTAATAGGTATAAGGCAATGTACACTCGCGGGTCAAGTGCAGCAGACTCGCGCGTGTACTGTGCCGGGACTTGCCCCATAACGTGTAATTCGCGCTGTATATTGCGGACGGTATTGCACGACGACGCAGCGCCAACTTGTATTTATCGTCAGTTCTGCCTTCTCTCTCTTTTTCTCTCTCTCTCGCTCTCTCTGCCCCCCCCCCTCCTCGTCTTGCATGTCCCAATGCACCGCGTGTAGGATATATGTATATAGCCACGGCGTGATCATCGTCGTCGTCGCTTTTCGGAGCAATGCGGAGCGTCCCTTCATTGTACGCAGGGTTCGTCGAACCCCAAGCGAGCGAACGGATAAAGAATTTCGAAGCAAGGGAGAAAGAGAGAGAATGCATCAGACGCATCGTCATCGATGCAGCTGCGGCCACGTGTTTGGTGCGGGGGCGCGTCACACACCTAATATGTAACCTATCCTGAGGCGCGCCGAACAGACGCACATTCCACGCTTGGTCAAGTGCGCGTCTTCTCGGGAGCCTTCCTCGTCTATACAATATTCATTCCTATACCGCGGCGATCATTCGTATATCATTAGTATAGTGTATACCTAGCGTAGAGCGCGCGGATAAGAGTAGCGCAACGACTTGTTGTTCGCGCGCGTGACGTCACGCCGGGCGCGGGTTTCGGGGTGAGAGAGAGAGAGATTCGGTTCTTTTTCCCGTTTGTTTTTCTTCTTACTTATTTCGAGATTCGACGAGAGCGCTCGCTCTCGCGCCACGGCGTTACATCATTATTCCGCTTACGGTTTCTCGCGCGCGATGCGTGTCAAGTCCACGAGATCAATGCTGCACGCGCACACACACACGTGTGCGCGCGTTGATTTGCACAAAACGGATCGCGCTTGCAAGGCGCTCGCACTCGTCAACTTTCCGCGGCTTGCGAAATCGCGAAATTTTGTCACTTTTCTCGGTATACGCCCGCCTCGGCCTCTCTGGTGAAGAGCGTTGAATTGTACTTTCGCACGCGCCAAATTCTTCATTGCGAGTAAAACGTGTACTTCTCGCATTATCTCGTAACCCCCCTTCTCTCTCTCTCTCTCTCTCTCTCTCTCTCTCTCTCTCTCTCTCTCTCTCTCTCTATCCGCTCCGAGAAGAACGAAAGTCTTTGGAGCCGCGTATATACTTATTATATACTTGCCTCTCTCGCCGCAACGTCCTTAATTCTTACGTCAGTTTGTGTAATCGTAAAAATGAACGACAGCGCGCGGCCGCGGACCACTTTCCCAACACCGCGCCAACGAATTATCTATTACGACCCAGATATGTATGCTTGAAAATAAAAAAAAAAACTTCCGAAATCGAGGGGACCCATGTGTGAGCGCATTGGAAAGTGCGGTGCCTCGGTCGAAAGTAAAAATGTGGAAAGACGGCGCTCTTTCTCCTCTCGATTTTATCTGGCGCACGAGATGGAGAGCGTGCTATATATATATATATATATATATATATATATATATATATATATATATATATATATATATATATATATATATATATATATATATATATATATATATATATATATATATATATATATATATATATATATATATATATATATATATATATATATATATATATATATATATATATATATATATATATATATATATATATATATATATATATATAAGTACGCGAGCACAGGATGATCCGAGAGAGGTTATCTAGAGCCGCACACGCGTCGAAGGTATAAGTAGTTTAATTTTTATGTGTATCTTTGTATTTGGAGTACGATAGCGAAATCCGAGCTTGCTATTCGGTGTAAATTTTGGTATATGTAATGTCTGTGGAAGGTTTTCTTTTGATGATTATTCGAAAGCGATGACAGTTGAGGTCTTTTGGTGCTTATGTACATACCTTTCCTTTATGGTAAACGTGAAATCAATCGACGTTGGCTGTTTATTTGAATTGAATTAATGTACTTGTTGGGCGAGGAAAATAACGAACTTCGATGAATGACGCATTAAGTATGAAAATGATTTAAAATTCGAAATGAATGTGTATGAAAATTGCCTGTGGTTGAGTCATCGAGACTTGAAGATATCATCGACTTTCGTATGGGTCCGAAGTTTGCATCATTGGAATCCAACGAAATAATTTCTTACAATTAATTTAAGTTATCGAAGAATGGAAACTTCATCTATACCTTTGTTATCAAATTATTTTATTTTATAAAACACTAAATATGCAGATAAAATTAATATTAATATTTTTTTTTTATTTCGTTGCACTCCAACGTTACGAACTTCAGACCCATACTTTCGTTCTTCCGAGATAGATAATTGTTTTTCAGAGCAATTTGTAAACGTTCATAGTGTACAAGCTTACTTGTATTTTTAGTTATATCTAACTCGCTCAGACTAGATCAACCCATCCTTCTTCGCGAATTCTCATTTCCACGGTATCGCGAACGCGGTAGAACTTTCCAAAGAGTCGCAGTTATAATTATATTTGGGATTCCCCTGCGCATCAACGCAAAAAAGTTGATGAAAACAACGAACCTCGGCCTATCCCACAGTGAAAAATAAATAGTCCAAATCGATCAACACACACACACACACACACACACACACACACACACACACACACACACACACACACACACACACACACACACACACACACACACACACACACACACACACACACACACACACACACACACACACACACACACACACACACACACACACACACACACACACACACACACACACACACACACAGGCCTGTGGTCAGCGTCGCGTAAAGATTCTAAGGGCCTTGGCACGCTAAAAGCATAATTCAAAGGAATAAGGAATAAGAGGGCATAAGGTGGACATAAGGTACTTATGCTCCGTTTATTCCTCTTATGCCCGTGTTGTGTAAATTGCTTGTTTTGGAGTAAGTTTTTTAATAATAAATTGCAAGTAAACATTTACCTCTTCATCCATTGTTCAAAAATGTCTACACTATAAATTATTATAAAAATAATCACTAAATGATTAAGAAGAAAACTTTTCTCACTTCTGCACGTTGAAATGATAAAATACAAAAGCCCCTCAAGTTTTATTATTTTGTCAACTTTTTACATTGTAACCAATTAGAGTCAATTAATAATTACAGTAAGCTATTTCATTTCGAAAACTTTACTCCAAAAAAATCAAGAGGTTATGCACGATCCGTTGCGTACACAACACGGGCATAAGAGGAATAAGCGGAGCATAAGTACCTTATGTCCACCTTATGCCCTCTTATTCCTTATTCCTTTGCGTTATGCTTTTAGCATGCAAAGGCCCTAATTCTACGCAATAACTTTACACAGCAGCAGCAACGTTGAACTATGCCTCAAAACGTCACACAAATCCGCGATAACGCCTTTATACCCTCGAGCAAAGTCGAGAGAAAAAGAGAAGAGCGGGGGCGGCCCCTCAGCGCGTCGTGCTGCCAAATCTTCCGAACGATCTGGAAAATAAAAAAAAGACTCGAGACGAAGGTATATTATATATTGTCTCACAGCTGATGTGCGTCGCCTCGCCGCCGCGCTTATAAATATTTTTGCGTTCGGTGCCTCTTCGGCGAACGGTCAAGGTCGCTCTCCTGCGTCACCTGTTCTTTTCCTCTCCCTCTATCTGCCTCTCTTCCGACCTGTCGATGATATTTTAAATCGGCCATTGTTCAACGCTATTCATCATCGCGCACAAGGAAACGTACGGAGAGCGCAAGAGCCTCCGAAACCCTAATGACGAATTTTCTGGGTAAACGCACCGATTAACGTTGAAAGAAAAGTCGAGCGCATAAACTCATAAGCTTATAAGTAGGCGCGCGCGAGAAAGTCATTTTTCACAACAATTACCTCAAATCGCCTCGTTACGCACGCCACCGCGCTGCGTAGTATATATGCGTGTATTAATAGAGCTCTCGCGCGCGCGCGTGTGCGGGCACTTATGCGCATCACCACTATGTTATATGCGCGCACTTTCTTCGCTCCGCTCGACCTGCACCGCGCAAACCCATCCACGCATGTATCGTTTCCTCGCGATTTCCCGCGCCAGGAAAAATACGCGGTTTGCTTTGCGTAACGGTGCAGCCGGCCGCGGCGACGATGGGGTGTATATACGCGAGCACCTGCGATAGAGGATTCGCGTCATGCGGGTATACGTGCGTAATAGGGGGGAGAAGGCGTTTGGCAAGGACCGCGTCCGTCCCGCGTGCGATGTATTACATATATATGCGTATATTGTTATATGTGCAAATCCGCGGACTACAGACAACAACTGGGGTACAAAAACGGAAAAAATTTTTTTAGGGCACACCTGCCACATAAGGTTTTTTCGGTTCTTTGGGGGTCCCCCAACATGAAAATACTCGTGTACACTCATTATCCGTTGCCAAACTTTTTTGTCGACGAAATCAATTTTCTTATGGAAATTTAACATGGGAAAAATGGACGAAAAGTAGTCATTGATGATTAACCAATAGCAAACTATTGAAGAGGCCAAACCAAATTCCACAAAAAAGAGATTAAAGTTGAAGAATAGAGCTTTAATTTGAGATGAGAATCGTTAAAATCGGTCGATTCTGTGCAAAGCTACGTGAAGTTGAAAATGGCGATAAATGACAAAAATTTGAAGAATTATGTTGAATTATGTTGGGTTTGAAAAAATCGCTTATTTTCGTCATTATTCGCCATTTTCAAATTCACCTAGCTTTGCACAGAATCGACCGATTTTAATGATTCTCATCTCAAATTAAAGCTCTATTCTTCAGCTTTAATCTCTTTTTTGTGGAATTTGGTTTGGCCTCTTCAATAGTTTGCTATTGGTTAATCATCAATGACTACTTTTCGTCCATTTTTCCCATGTTAAATTTTCATAAGAAAAATTGATTTCGTCGGCAAAAAAGTTTGGCAACGGATAATGAGTGTTCACGAGTATTTTCATGTTGGGGGACCCCCAAAGAACCGAAAAAACCTTATGTGGTAGGTGTGCCCTCAAAAAAAATTTTTTCCGTTTTTGTACCCCAGTTGTTGTCTGTATAGTCCGCGGATTTGCACATATATGTGCGCGTGTCCGGTTAATCGTCGACGAAAGCGAACGCGCGCGCGAAATGGTTTTGAAATTCGTTTTCGTTTGCTCTAGTAAGTACTTATAAGCAGCATTGCCGCGGCGTTTCTTTTGTGTACAGTGTGAAGAAATTATTATTGCTATAAGCGCGATGTTACAGTCGCGTACAGCTGGTTGGAAAAAAGGTTCGTTTTTTTTTTTTTTTTTTTATCGAAAGTTTCGTGCGTTTTTGTATTTTTCAGAGTGAAGTTAGGCTTTATGCGTCATGTAAGACAGTGTGATTTACCACGAGTTGAACAATAAATTGCTATTGTGTTTGTTTCGAGGAAGAAAAAATAAAAAATAAAAAATAAAAAAAATTAATAAATCGAATGGATCTGAAGTTTGCAACGTTAAAGTGTAACGAAATAAAAAAAAATTAATTCATTTTACTTCAAGTTTATACTAAATTTTTAGTGTTTTATAGTATAAAATAACTTTATAACAAAGGTTTAGATAAAATTTCCATTGTTTAATAACTTTAGTCAATCGTAAAAAATTATTTCGTTGCATTCCAGCGTTGCAAACTTCAGACCCATTATAAACTGAAGCGTGTATTATAAGCAGAGTCGTAAGTGAAAAAATATAGATATTTTCTCGCGCCGCGGCGACGACAATGCCAACAGGAAGTGTTCGCGCGACGCATCCGCGGTTAGCTGCGGCTTTTTACTACGTGCCACGAACACACACGCACATAGTTTATCGACTTATCTGCGGCGCGAATATCGCAGTCGCGGCGTTTCTCTAGTTTCTGGCGTGCTATTTCTAGTTTACTCTTCAGTAAGTAGCCGTTGTTCGAGGTTCAAAGCGTGAAATGAAGAGTGTTTGTATCGAAACATTACAGGATATTTCATGTGTTGTTAAAAGACCTTAAGGATTACGTGCAGGTTTTTCTTTTTCATCATTCAAAGCAAATCGTGGTATTGCTCGTATACTGCCTTTGTTATAACACAGCATTGGTAATAACCTTTTGCCTAATTTAATTGCTCATTCTTTTCGGTCGAAATTTCAGCTCAAGGCTATAATCACATAAATTAAAAGACGCGTTGTGGATTCATCAATTATTTATTTCAAAAATTTAATTCAGAAGTGCGTTGGGAAATAAATTTCGAACTCCCATTTGTACACTGAGAGAAAAATATTGTTATTGTTAATCTATATATATGATAGGATCAAATATTCGCAATATATTAACTTATATCATGCAATAGTTTTATGTTTATCAATATATTTTTTATCCTAATCGAAATGGATTGTATGTAATATACGCTCATATGTTAATAGTTAACATATGAAGTTTACGGTGATCATGCGTAATATTGCCTGTAGATACACAAAGTCTATTTTGTAGCATAGCACATCTTACTTGTAGCTGAATTATGTATATATTTTTCTCCAACTTTTACAGAATGAGATGAATTATAAACACCTTCTAAGTAAAAAATCCTTATTAACATTATTGTAAATTAAAACTATTCTATTCATTCATTCATTCACATTCAGGCTACAACAAAATAAGTAGCATTAAAAAATTCTAATTTGCAATTTACCTCCGCAATTCATACCCGGCATGAACTTCTGATATATCATTTGCATTTTAAAACCCATAGCATTTTGAGGTTATGACATTAAAATATGAAAACCATTTTTTCCACTCAATTATTATTAAGCAAAAGTGAACCAACGATAAGAATATAGTGGTCAGACGAGTCCCAACATATCGAGAAATAATTTTTCATATATAATGTCCTTCATTCCCGGAGTCAATGTATAGTAGTAGCGTCAATCTTCCAAACAAATCCAACTCCACACATGACCTTCTCTCAGAAAGTCCAGTCGTCGTCGTCGTCAACCACCTCAATACGCTCTTTTTCTAAAAACACCCATTCAACAGACTCTCGCACACACCCACACGCATACGTCGCATATGCAGAATGCCTACACCTACCACAATACCTATACCCATACCGCTCTTCTCGCGCCAAATGAAAAAGCCCGTGAAATCTCATTATCGCGATGCAGGTATAGAAAGGCATCTCATCGCGCGTATCCTTTTATAAGAATCTCTCCCTCTCTCTCTCTCTCTCTCTACCGGTCTCTCTCATATAATACGCGCGGCGCGAGCGACCTCGATATCTTCTCTCGCTCGTCGTGTATATATATAGTAGTATATATAGCGAAGGTCGGAAATTCGTGCTATGTGCGCGCGGGAGAGAGGGAGAGACGTCCGCGCCCAAGGCCGCCAGACGTGCGCTCCGATGCCTCGCCTCCTATATAGCGGGACACGAATTTTCGTATATGTATAGGCTCTGAGCCGAAGGGAAGAGTATAGAGAGATAAAGAGACGAGCGTAGGTGAGTCCGCGCGCGCGCGCGAGAGAGTTGCGCCATTGCTCTTTTTTCGCGGCCCGTTCTTTTGATCGATTGCCAGGCGGCCGCGGCGGTAGGTTTAGGCTCCGCTAAACGTTTGCGGGCGCAGCTGCGGGCTCGGGTTAGTTGAAAACGTTTCGCACACTCAGGCGTGCGGGTTTGTAGAAGTGCGCGATTGGGAGTTTTTAATTCGGAAGAGGATGATGGTTAGTGGAATATTTAGCGACGCAGGGGGGGGGGGGGGTTTAGAATGGAACGAGTTATATCGTTTTGTTCTATTACCACGGTAATTGTATTAACCCACTTCAGACGCCGTTCAAAATACAATTCCTCGTCGTTCCACTTGAGCGCGAAATAACATCAACCGATCCATCCCTTATCTCATTATCTCCCCTCTCCCCCAATTACTCCGACACTATAACGCCTGACTATTTTGGTTATCCGCGCGCGCGAGATCCACGTTGAAACATTCAACAGCGCGTATGCGGCGTTGACGCAAGTCCTCGAAAAAGAAATTTCGATCCGTCGCCGTTGGGTCGACCCGATAACGCGCGTGTCCGGATTCGTATCAGGGTCATGTATTCGAATCGTCGCGCGAATTGTCGTCCGCACGCGTCCCGAATCGATGCCCTTTCTCTCTCTCGCTCGACGAGTAACCTATCTGTCACGCTTTTTCAAATGTAGCAAGCACGTGGTGTGATGTTTTTTTCTATCCCTTATCCTCGAAATTTACATGTACAAGGGGAAAGAGAAATTTCGTTGTACACATCATTGCCTTGACAGACTATTTCAGCGCCCACGGCAATTGCCAAACAAAGTTGCTTTGTGCGCGATATAGGCCTTTTATATATACTCAACGAATTCACGGCGCGCAATAGCCGAAGAAAGACACAAAAAGCCAGCCGCCGTCGTCCGATTTCGCGAAATACCGCGCACGCGTGAAAATCTGGCGAGTCAGCGCTCTCTTTCTCGCTTGCTAAATATAAAGCACGCACGAACAACGGAAAGTCCAAGCACCGCGCCGTCGCCGCCGCCCGTCACGCGCGATTTTCCGCAGTTACAACTCTCTTTTTTCAGGTGTTGTTTCCGCGTATGTCTGTGTGAGTGCGTTTTTCGTATACACGCATGATAGGCGCGCGAGCGAGCTTTCAAGGAAAATCCTGCGGAGCGTTAAGTGGGTCATGGTTACTTTTTGGACTGCACGCGCCTGTATGTCGTATACGTTCGGAATATGTACACGGGACAGTGATTTCGGCCATTTGTGGATTGTTGCGCTCGGTCTATTGTGTGAATCTCAACTCCCTCTCCCTCTCTCTCTCTCTCTCTCTCTCCGTTGGAAGGGAAAATCGAACAAGCTGCTAAAAGAGTATTTAAACAGTCTAAAAATCGCTGCCAAAGCTTTCGTACTTCTATCCAAGACTTGTCTCTTTCTCCGTCAGCAAAATCACGTTTACATCGCCTAAAAATATATGACCATCCAATGTGACTCTCTTTCTTCCATACTCACTTCGACGCCTCTGTTAACTCGCCGACGACAAAAGACGCTCTCCGCTTCGCAACAGTAGCATCCGCTCGCGCTACAACAAAGAGCGCGCGCTCCCGATTTACATCGCATCAGGAGAACTATTAACACACACGCCGAACGGTAAAATCTTGCATTCTGCATTACCGCGCGCCGCCCTCGCCGCATAATAGCCGATCCTGTTATTGCTTGATGCAAAGGTCGCGCGTCGAGAGAGACCGCGCGCGAGATCCTTATCCGGATATATGTATACTTGCGTTTCCTCGCGCTCGCGATGCATACCTCTTTGTGTGTTATGCGAAAGAGTGAGTGAGAGAGAGAGACTCGCAACGAAGTAAAGTAGTAAAGTGTGCGGGAGTTGTTGGACGTTAAAAGATAAAGAGACTTTTTCTCATTTGAAATAGAACAAAGTATAAAACTACAAACTTTTTCGATATATACACTGGTCACTCTCTCCCTCCGTCTGCACACCTGTCGTCCCTCACTCTTCTTCTGCTTTTTCTTGCCGTCATCGTAAAATAAAAAAAATAAAAAATCGAACGCTATATAGGTCTCGCCCGAATCGCCTTGTCCCTCTCCCCCCCTATCATCAGGCATCGATTTCCAAAGTCCCCCGAGCGCGCTGCACGCAACTGCGCGATAACGCAACGGCTCCCCTCTCCCCCCTCTCTCACTCCTCGAGGTTTTCCTGCGGCTCGATGATTCATTCACCATCGCTGCTCGCTTGCCGCCGCCGCCACCGCCGCCACAGAGCGTCGCGGTCATTGTGTCGCCTTGTGCCGCTCTCCCCCCCTTCCCTTCTATCCGTCGCTTGCGTATACGTTTACCTCGAAAAATCGGATTAGGGGTCGTCGACGCGCGAGGGTCGTTCACCTGTGCGCGCACACCATGGACGTTTCGGCGAGAGGGAGAGAGATGGGAGTAGTGGACCGAGGAACGATAACGAGAACAGATAAGATAGTCAAGTGCTGCTGCAGTGCGCGAGATGTATAATACAAGGCTTTAGCGAAGTGAATGAAGTTCTCTGCTGTATATTATTATACGTTTGCTTACTGCAGTCGTTCGCGCGAACCGTTTACGAGAGAGCCAACTCTCTTCTGGTGCGGGTGTCAGCGACACCTATATATACACTCTCGTCAACGCTCGCTCGCTCGTTCTCTCCTACCAACAATTATACTTACTCGCGAAAAGTTTGTATTTTTAAGAAAGAGACGCATACGCGTCCCCTCTTTGTTTATACATCGAGTCGTTGACTCCAAATGTCGTATATATTTCCCTCGCTCACGCTCTCTCTCTCTCTCTCGCTCAGTGAACACAGGGGGTCAGCTTCAAAACGTTTGCTCCGAAAGCTGGCCCTCATCATCGACATCGTCGCAATATAATTTACGGGCGCCTCTCTTTCTCTTTCACAATAAGCCACCAGCCAGGAGACACCGCGGTGGTGTGTGTGCTTAAGGTATATCTCAGCCGCAACGGATGCTTCATATACCGAGACAGCGGGAAACAAAGACGGAAGGTTAACGCCACTCGAGAGAGAAAACTGCTCCTCCTCCTCCTCCTCTTCCTCAACAAACTCTCGACTTATACTGGTGCTGCTGCTGCTGCGCGCACGTGCTACTATATATACTAACGCGAGAAAGAAAATCCTCTGTCGCTGACTCTTGCTCTCTTGGCAGCACCGCCAAAACGCTGCTGCGCAGTGCTCGCGCGCCATTTTCATCGTTCGCTCGCTCGCGCACATCTGGAAGGTCGAGGTCGTTGACAGAGCGCCGAGTGCGAGTGGGTTGCTGCCCTGTGCGCCGCGTGCAGACACAGACGCGGCTCGTTCTACTATAGGCGGAGGGAGCGAGAGAGGGAGGGAGGGAGGCCGTTGTGCGACGGGTTTCGGGGGAAGGTGGAGGGGAGGAGGAGCGCATCGCTGCCGGACGTTATATACGACGCGCACCTGAGTACGCGAGTACCTATATATACAGCAGGAGAGGAATTTCGGGGTGGAGCGATGACAGAGAGAGGAAGGGAGGGAGACAGAAAGAAAGACACGCTGGAGTCTCGGGTGAGGAAAATTGGGCCGGTGTTGATGATTGGGGAGTTTTCGCAAGAGGTCTGCTAACGACGGGCTTGTATTTGTTTGTTTTATGGGGAAAAGCCGTGATGGTCTCAATTGCAGGTTATATACCCGCGTCGGCCTGGGAACTCGTCCCTGTGTTTCTGTCGTGGAAAGCCGCTTAATGTGGATCTATTATCAACTGCCCGTAATAAGTAACACTTAAGGAATCATTTTCCCGATCCAAAAACGCCATTCAAGCGCTTTTCATTATTTTTTTTTCCCCCTCCTGTAATTCATTGACGCGCGAGTCAGTCGAGCGCTGTATGTGACGTTGTCTGTCTTAATACGAAACGCACAAAGCGAGCTCGCGCGGTCGGGCAAAGTGACGCGCGATCGCTCCTTTTTTCTCTCTCTTCTCTCATTTCCTCGCCGACCGATCGCTCGCCGCCGGATAACTTGCGACGACGACGACGACGACAACCAGTTGTGTGCGAGTGGGAGAGAGACGCACACGCGTGCTCGGCTTTACTGTTATCCGCTCGGCAACTGACCAGTAGAGCGGCTTTAAATAAGCGGACTACCTGAGCTTTTTGTTTTTTCTTTCTCGTCGACGAGTAGTCGCGCCTGACTATGTACTGCTGGTGTGAAACTACGTGTGATGAGCGTTTTTACGCGTGACGTGGATAGGATGTAGATTTGATGTGGAGAGATGCGTAGTATACTTTTTATGTGCTCGTCCGGGATTAATAGCTTAATTATACGGGATCGTTTATATTTTAGCAGCTGTTTCCAAAAACAGACATTTCCAAAATTAGTCCATTTCAATACGGGAACCTAACAGCTGTCCAATGCGTGTGCGCTTAAACTGCGTTCTCCTCGAACTCGTTGTGCAACAGCCCATTGCTGTTGATAAAAATCTTTATAACTCCGTGTGCCAGATAACAAAACTATATCGGCGCTGTTATTCTACCGTGGATTTATATGTGTTTATTACTTTCATTGTTTCCCTCAGTATCATCATCATCATCATATATATCGATTTATAATGCCTCCGTATACTCGCGATACGGCATAATGACCTCTCGCTCTTTTAATCTAGATCGGCGTCACGCGCCACCTTCTAAGCAACTTTTAATCGACAGATCCACCGCGCCGGACAATCGACAAAACTAACATCGTGCTCCTTTGTGTTCCCATTTTACAACAGTTTAGACGGCGCGGGTCGAAAACCTCAATCGTTGGGGAAAATATATATATATATCTCTCACTCTCGCATCGGATTCTCGAGTAACCGAAAACTCCACATACGCGGGGGTTTCAATTATTAAATTGAAACGAAAGAGAGGGCGGGGGGGGGGGCTGTTTACACCACTCGCTCGCTCTTTCCTCGACATCTGCGGCGCCCCTTTCTCTCGTTCACTCGCGCTCCGCCGGTCAGTTCACTTGTACTCTCGTCGTGTATGTGTATATAGGTATGTGTTTATACGTGTGCGTGACTGTCTTTTTCTCTCTCTCTTTCGCTCTCTTTCTGCCGATGCACCTGCGCACGAGCTTCTTTTGTTTATTTACGCCGGAGCTACAGAATCGGGGTGGAGGAGAGTGGAGGAGAGGATTCGTTGACTGGATCCTCTCTCTCTCTCTCTCTCTCTCTCTCTCTCTCTCTCTCTCTCTCTCTCTCTCTCTCTCTCTCTCTCTCTCTCTCTCTCTCTCTCTCTCTCTCTCTCTCTCTCTCTCTCTCTCTCTCTCTCTCTCTCTCTCTCTCTCTCTCTCTCTCTCTCTCTCTCTCTCTCTCTCTCTCTCTCTCTCTCTCTCTCTCTCTCTCTCTCTCTCTCTCTCTCTCTCTCTCTCTCTCTCTCTCTCTCTCTCTCTTCAGATGGTCATATGATTTATTCTTTTGCGCCGATACTTCGACCGCCGCTTGGCTTGCGCTCCACGTATATGTCGTGTGTGTGTCTCTCTCCGGTCCTTGGATGTACTGTTTGATGTGAACGGACGCTCCGTGAACGTGTTGCGTATGTATTATAAGCATGTGTGTGTGTGTGTGTGTGTGTGTGTGTGTGTGCGTGCGTGCGTGCGCGCGCGTGCGCGTGTGTGTGTGTGTGTGTGCGTGTGTGTGTGTGTGTAAACTTTAATTCCTTGATATATCGAACGCGTTTACAATTATATTATTCGAAGCATAAGAGTTGTTATAAAGCTACCAGAAAATTTATCTATTCGAACGCGCGTTCGCGTTTGAATATTGTAAACAGACACGCGATCGCGCGTCCTGTCCGCTCGTGCTTTAATAAATAATCTCGTAAAACCGTGCATTACTTATGATTCAGTGCAAAGAAACGTTGCAAAATCCCAGCTGCGCGTTCATCATCGTTAGTATGAAAAAGCAAAAAAAAAAAAGAGAAAAAAGTTTCGTTGCTTTTTCCGTTCTCATGTTCACACAGACCACACATGTACACGAAGCACAAAGCAAATTCATCGTCACCATAAAAAGCCTCCGTCGCCATACGACCACCAACCAAACGAAACTCCAAAACTATTTTTCCCAAATGGGAAACGTCCCATTGTCACCGCGCCTCGCTTCTTCTTTCACCCCCCCCCCCCCCCCTGTATACCATGTACGATTCACTGCGACCACGACTCTCTTCTCTCTCTCTCTCTCTCTCTCCGCCGCAGTCTAGACATCGTCCGCGACGCCAATCGGCGCACCAAGTGCGCAGTAGCACAGATCACTCCCTCGCCCGCTGGTGCACGTGTCGCGTTAATTGGCAGCGACGCGCGTGTCTTTATTTTTAAAACATTCTCCTCTATCCCCCACTACTACCACGTATCTCGCCACCCAGCAGGAAGAAACGACGAAGTATAAGGCGCTTCACCTCTGTGCGGTACCCATATACTTCCGCGCTCTGAAATTTCGAGGGAGGAGCGAGGCGAGAGCGCCGATGATGCTTTGTTTCGAGGCCGCGCGTATAGAAGTCGCGGTAGTCATAGTTGCTCAATGCCGCGCGCTCGCTCTCCCGGAAAATTGAAGCCGATTACGAGGAGGAGGAGTAGGTATAGGTTATGTTAGTCGTTCTCTCTGTGTCTGTATATGGGAGTGTGTGTCTGTGCTGGCAGTGTCGCGCACGCGAACACACATATATATATGTATACGCATGAGCGGATGCCGAAACGCGATGTGAAAGAGCGGGAGAAAATTGGGTTTCCGAGCGTTTTAGTGCGAATTGTGCGGATTTTCGTCAGGATGAGGCGCAGAGGTATTGCCAAATGAAAAGTCGTCGTTTGCACCTGTGCCGAGAAATACGCATAGACGGTTGTTACACTGTTATATAGTATATTTTTCGAAGTATTTTTCGCGCACCAGGGTTTTACATCTATAAAATACAGTATGAGCGTTACCACTCTTTTTTTTTCCGCTTACTCCACAACGGAATTCCAACGTCTATACGTATACATTAATTTCGCCACGCAAACTGTCGTGATGGCCACTGATACTATTTCAACGGCGCCGATTAATTAACCTCGCTTCGTCAGTCACGTTCTACGCGCCCACTATATACGAGAGACTTTTGCATATAGCAGCCGTATATAAGTAAAAAATGACACTGCGACAGTTGAAACGCGCCTTATTCACCTCCCAACTTCGCGACATTCCTCGTAACCGCGTAAATCACTCGACTATCAAAGTATATGTGCGCGCGCACAAAACATCTCGTCTCTTTCTCTCACTCGAGTGTGTTTACGAGAAATTAAACCTGATTTATACGCATCAATTGCATAATTCCGCCGCTACGCGATTCTATGTGCTCATCGCTCGAGCGAACGAGAGGGAAAGAGAGAGAGCAGCGAAGCAGCTTTGCCACTATTCTCCGGCGGTTTCATCAGCAATTCAAAATCATAACAAGTCGGAGAGCGCGCTAGCATAATACAGCTGCTACACTACTATTCGACTTCGTAATTCTCTCACTCACTCACTCACTCGTCAGTTCGTCAAATTTGTGTCTTATCTGCACGAGTGTACATACGAAGTCGCACGTATAAAGCCGATTGATATAAAAAAAAAACACGTTCCGAGGCTTTTTCCACGTGTGCCACAATTAAAACTAAATTGGTGCGTGGTTCTCGCTCGTGTCGTTATCACACAAACTTATTACTCCGTTCGGCCGCGTTTTTACGAATTTTTTTTTCCTCGTATACACGTGCCTCTCTGTCGTGAACGATGGCATGCTGTGTGTGTGCCCTGAAAAAAAATAGTCTATGAAAAATTATTAAATTATCTGGGAAAATTTACTATGTTGTATGGGAACAAGGTGACAGACTTGAATTGTTTTTAAATTTTACAATGTTTTCTATCAAATTTTACAATACTGGAAAGTAAAGTGGAAATCCATCAAGAAAAAAGAAATCTGCAGTGATCGGGAATCGAACCTTAGCCCTCTGGGCCAAAAACCGCGCTCTTATACTCGCTGCGCCAACGTGTTCTTACGGGTATGGTGTTTCGACTCGTCTATATCTGGTACAGCTTGAGATTATGTTGACTCGCCGACTACAGCCATTAGCAGACGACAACTCAATTTTTACTATGTTGGCTTGTAAAAATTCTTATACCTTCTTGTGAAAATTCTTATACTTTCTGTCAATTATTAAAATGTCTGAAATTTACGATGTAGTATAGTAAAATTTGTGACAAATTTTTGGCAAAAATTATACAAAATATGTACTAAAAATTACTTTATATCATATTAATCTTTCACTCTCAAATTTTTTACTATGTTACCTTAGTAAATTTTATAGCCATTTCTATTAATTTTATATTGATAATTACTAAAAGTATACTAAATAGGCTCAGAATACGAGTCTGTCACCCCATTACTAGCGAACATAGTAATTTTTCAACAAACATTTTTCTCCGCGTGTGTGTGTGTGTGTGGTGTGTGTTTACCTATCCATATCTATATTCATTTGTTTCTATATTACGCAATTAAGATCGTTATCTCAGCGGACGCGCGCGCGTAGTCGTTGTGATTTCTATATGTTTACGTTTTCATTCACCGCGTTTAAAACCACATCCTCGTTCTCTCATAATCACGAGAATCACGCACGTCACATTCCCTATACCCAAACTAAAAAACAAAAAGAACTGACTTTCCTCTTGACGAGAAAAATGTCCTAATCTCCACGTCGTAGACTCAATATTCCCAACGCTGCTCCTGAACTATATATATATATCAGCGACCCGCAGCACACTCGCTCGCCATTAACATTCGCGAATCCATGCTCGACTGCCGCGACAGAAGAGCAGCAGCAGCAGCAGCAGCTGCACCGTCGTAGCCACACCGCCGAGACGCCGCCGCCGTCGAGCTAAAAGGGGAAACTCCCCGGGCGCGCAGGCGCAAGCTCTCTCTCTTTCTCTCACTCACTCGCGACCCCTTTTCCCTTTACAAAGCGCGGCCGCTCGCTCTATTTTCTCTAGCGTGTGTTTATCTATCCTCCCCGCGCCGTACGCTTTCTTCGTGTTATGTATATACTAGTGTGCATACAGTGGTACATGAAAAATCGATCCGCGCGCGGCGGGAGAAAGAGCTCAACGGGAGGTTGTGTGTGTGCGTGTATGTGTTATAACCCCGAGTGCGTAAGGAGGGAATTCGAGTTGCAGAGTAGCCTACATTCCTTTTTACTTTGTTGTTGCGCTCGGGCTGTGTATGTGATGTGTATAGACGTGAACGATGAGGAGGGAGAGTCAGGAGTGTTTGTGCGTATGTTCCGAGTGGTGAGCGAAAGTAACTGGGCGCGAATCGGGTTTAAAGGTGAGGTGTCGTCTTGGAAGTTTACAAGTGCGCCTGTTGGAAACCCAGAATTTTACTGCATGACTCCGGAAACGCTTGTGTATGTGTGCTTATATATAGTTAAATTCCGCGAAACTGTCCGAGGCAGTAATAACACACCGAAAACGGCTTATGTTTTTGCGCGCGAGACACGCTGTGATGCGCTTTTTATCAGAGTCATTCTATTACCGAAAATTACGTAAATATATTATATAGAATCCTCTTCCTGTAAGTACGTACTCGTTATCTCGAAATGTCCATATAGTTGCAAACATCTTCCTTCTCTTAAACTTGCTGAGATCGTCAGGACGCACTTCGACACCACAACATTCACTTTGCAAGTGCGAAGCGAGCCGCATCTAGGCTTAAAGTTGACGTACCATTGTCTCCGTGTATATAACCATTCAGAAATTTAAAGTGTCAGTCGCGGGGAATGTCAAACTTTAAGAACCAACGACTGCGCTCTCGACATACACACACCTTTTCGTTACTTAAGTTAAGATGTTCTATTGTTTAATTTTTAGCTCGATAGAACATAATCTAATAACCAGATAAATAATATATGTAATAGAGAGGTACATTGTCTTACGGAAAAAAAAATATTGTAAAAAATTATTTATCGAATACATAAAGGTATTGTTGCTGGAAGAACAAGTCGCTTCCGTTTCTTGAGACTTTTTTTTATCTTTTATTCGATTTTAATGTTCGACGTCTCGTTTTGCTGTTTAAACATTTGTCTTCGATCCACGCATGCTTATATTATAAAATGACTATTGTATACGAAACGAAGTGAAATTGTTTACAGCTCAAGGATAAAAAAACCTCGAAAAAATTCGAATTCTACTATGAATAATTACATCTTATTTCTTATAAATCGCGGGTCTGAAGTTTGCATCGTTGGAATGCAACGAAATAATTTTTTTACGATTAATTAAAGTTATTAAACAATGTAAATTTTATCTAAACCTTTGTTTTAAAGTTAATTTATACTATAAAACACTAAATCTACACGCAAAATTAATATTATTTAATATAATCGTGAAGCAAAATGAATTATTTTTTTTATTTCGTTGGACTTCAACCTTGCAAACTTCAAACCCATTACAAATCACGGGCTGCGGTAGCGACCCTCCGTGACAAGTATTACCTATTTCGTTATATGAAATAGACAAATGTTTAAACAGTAAAATGAGACGTCAAACATTAAAAAGTAAAGTTGAAATCGAATAAAAAATAAAAAAAAAAGATCGTGTAAGAAATGGAAGCGACTTGTTCTTCCAAGCAACAATATCTTTATGTATGTATATCCGATAAAGAATTTTTTATAATAAATATTTTTTTTTCGTAAGGCAATGCCTTACAAATCTATCACGCATGTATTATTTCTCTGGTTATTAGATTATATTAACAATAGAACATCATAACTTAACCCGGACTACTACCTCAAAGGCGCAATCACCGCAGACGACAACGTACGTTCTAATAACCGCTAGCGGCTCAATTCCGCACGCAGTTAACGAGAGCGAGATAGGTTTACATATGTATACGTATACAACCTGTTCTGAAAATGTATGCGTCTGTAAACATAATCGTGTAGAGCGCAAAATTCTAAGACAAAAGTTCCTCTACCATTTTTTCATATGACTAGTACTTTTTTAGTAACTGATGTGTTTAAATTGTTTGTTTTTAATAGGAATTGTATATCTATAGATATCATCTTATAAACATAGGTATACATTTTCAATTAAAAACAATTTAAACACATCAGTTACTACAAAAGTACTAGTCATATGAAAAAATGGTAAAGGAACTTTTTTCTTAGAATTTTGCGCTCTACAGGATTATGTTTACAGACGCATACATTTTCAGAACAAGTTGTATACATATAAATAAGGAAGCAGCGCAAGAGCGCGCGGGAAATTGAATTTCGCTAGCCACACACACACACGCGCGGAACTCAACTCGGCAAAATACATCTTCCACATTTTCGAAGTTCGAGAGAGAGAGAGAGAGAGAGAGAGAGAGAGAGAGCGGCCCCGCGCGACAAAGCGACGCAACGCGAAATTTCATTTCCCCGCCCTTCCGTCTCTCTCTCTCTCTCTCTCTCTCTCTCTCTCTCTCTCTCTCTCTCTCTCTCTCTCTCTCTCTCTCACTCTATATCTCTCTCACTGTGTAAATATTACTTATCTCGTGGATTAAGATTATTTTTGTAATGAATGATGACGGGGTGGGGGGGGGGGAAGAAGACAGTAGAGGAGAGGGAGAGTTTGCCTTGATAACACGGGCTCATCGCGAGAAATAAAAATATATATTTCGCCGTAATCGAGAGTTGTGTGCGCACTGCGCTCTCGCGCGATGATAACGTCTAGCTGTTCTGCTTGCGTGAACTGCGTATGTATATCGTGCGGGAAATAACTTTATTTAACGCGAGTGCGTCGAGTCTCGCTGTCAATATAGGAAACTCAATTTTGGAGCAATAAAGCGAAAATGGAGCTGTGCGTGTGGATACTCGAACGTGTGTGTGTGTGTGTGTGCGTGTGCGTGTGTGTGTGTAGTGACGCGAGTGTGTGCGCGCGTGTCGAGGGAAAACTACTGTTCAAACATCCTCGCGTCGCGTTGCGACCGCAACATCAATCGGCTGATCAATCAAGCGTCTCCCATTATTGTTATCATTATTGCGCAAACTCGAAGAATGAAATCGCGACGGGGTTAAAAAGACACGCGCTTACAGTTGCGTCATGCTAATGATGCCTCGTTGCTATCCCACGTGTGCGCGATCCTCCCAGCAGCGCCCATGCAAAGATTTAAAATCGATCCGCAGTCCAACCTACCGGAAAAACAATTCATGCAAACAAGCTCATACTCTATACGTCACGTGCTGTATTTCCTCGTGCACATGTGCTGCGCTCGACGTGACACATCGCCTGTGTGTGAGCTAGATAATTTGGTCTCTCTCTCTCTCTCTCTCTCTCTCTCTCTCTCTCTCTCTCTCTCTCTCTCTCTCTCTCTCTCTCTCTCTCTCTCTCTCTCTCTCTCTCTCTCTCTCTCTCTCTCTCTCTCTCTCTCTCTCTCTCTCTCTCTCTCTCTCTCTCTCTCTCTCTCTCTCTCTCTCTCTCTCTCTCTCTCTCTCTCTCTCTCTCTCTCTCTCTCTCTCTCTCTCTCTCTCTCTCTCTCTCTCTCTCTCTCTCTCTCTCTCTCTCTCTCTCTCTCTCTCTCTCTCTCTCTCTCTCTCTCTCTCGTTATGGGAGATAGAGGCAGGAAGAAAGAAAGAAAGATACGTCACATATACATACAAACTGGGAAGGGGACACGTTATATACTGGGCCTAAACTCGGACTGCTCTGATGACTTTGCAGCGTGCGAGGCAACGAAAGGACTTTATGGCGCGCGTGGCGTCATTCGCATAGCAGTAGCAGCGGCGTCGACCGAGAGTGTGTGCGTGATTACGCATAAAGAAATGATTACGGTGCGCGCGAGAGCGTGTGGCGGACGTTCGATGAAATTAATTTCCGTGTACTGGCTAATTTCGTGGTTTATTTTCGCTGATGATGTTGGCCGCGTCGTCGTTGTTGTACGAGGACAATGAGGTAGCGGGCCGTTTATAATGGAAGTTTGGTAGTGTGAGAGAATTTCGCGCGAAATACTGTCACGATTAGGCACTATGTATAGAAGACAGTTGTTTGGAATTGATTAATTGGTAAAAATAAGGTATGAAATTCTATAATTTTGACTCGTAAGCACGCACTGAGGGAAGGATTTTATTATATTTAATATACTAGCTTATTTGAAACTTAAAATTTAAGTATACTAACTGTTAATATGTAGAGTTTAAAGTCATATCAGTCATACCAACATACCACTCTAACCTCAAAATCATAACTTAAATTGATTAAGATTTTTTACTTCGTGTGTGATTTTTCTCACACGAAAAACGTCATATAAGATAAATAATCGCCTTATTACCCTATTAATTATTTGAATTGTTTATATTCTTCGAAACTTCAATATAGGTATACTCCAAGAATTTTCGTGTTTACTATAAACAGTAGGTATTCTAACTGTTAATATGCGCTTATTTGGCTCAAAATCAAGAATCCCATTCTAACAGTTAATAAATATACTAACTTATGAAATCCTTCTCTCAGTGCGAATATTCGTGGCTCTCGATTCGGAGAGCAAGACTGTGAATTGCATTTCTTCTTGCCTGATACCTTGTACGGTAAATTCAGTAATTATGGGGTTTACGGTTTCAAGCTACTTCGTCTCTTATCTCTTGTACATATATACAGCCAATCAAAACAGCACGAAGATAGTTCCTTTCATCCTTGCCGAATATATTCACCACGTGTGTGTATATATACATATACACATATTCGTTTTGCGCTTATCGATGGAATGACATCACCCTAGCGGATATCTGCGATGGAGTCCGTTCCCCGCTCTCACTCACTTCCCGCAGACAACAAAAAGTGCAAATAATCATTGGACCAATACACGAATTAATCAACATAGCCGAGCCATATCGCATACCACCAGCATCATCATCATCTTTGTTCTTATCTCTCACCACCGCGCGCGCATATATATATATATATATATATATATATATATATATATATATATATATATATATATATATATATATATATATATATATATATATATATATATATATATATATATATATATATATATATATATATATATATATATGCGCTTCCAACACGCACATGCAACAAAGCGCGTGCGAAACGCGCACTCGCTCACATTCTACAACGAGGCACACACACGCGCGCGCGCACACGGTCTGACGCACTTTAGACGCATCTGACGCATTTGACGTTTCCCGATTCGGTTTAGTCATCATATAGCCGCGGCCACAGCAGCACCGCCGCTGAAGAAAGCGAATCGCACTGCCTACATCCCGTCACTTTAGTGTGTGTGTGCGTGCGTGTGTGTGTGTGTGTGTGTATAGGAACGCTTGAACGTGTGTGTGTGTGTGTGTGTGTGTGTGTGTGTGTGTGTGTGTGTGTGTGTGTGTGTGTGTGTGTGTGTGTGTGTGTGTGTGTGTGTGTGTGTGTGTGTGTGTAGGAACGCTTGAACGTGTGTGTGTGTGTGTGTGAGCGCGATATGTTATAGTTGCGTCGATTCCGCCGTGAGATCGGGATCGCGTGGTGTGCGAGTGACGTCAGGAGATGAACTGGTACGGATTGATCGCGCTAACTTGTTATACGCTCGTGCGCGCCTAAGAGGGAGTGCGTGTATATAAGGCTGTATAGTTTTACGGTCGGGGACTTGATTCGGGGAACGACGCGGGCTCTGTGATTTCCGGCTTTTTGTTCGCGGGGACGCTGCCGTCGCCACCGCCAACGCGGTGGTGGAATTAGTCATCGCGTAGTGTAGGATCGCGGTGATGATGATGATGATGGCGGTGGCGCACTGTGGGGCTGCTAATTCGAGGAAATCCCGTACCTACGGTTGCGTTTATTATCTAACTTTAGAGAACGCACGCGCGTTCTTTCTTTTTTTTTTTATATTTAGCGGAGAGTAGAGACAGCGCGTGTCTATGTATTACGGAGTCGTTGAAAATTCATGAAATGCAGCGAACAGTTGTTTTCATCGCCTATATATACGCAAGTGGGTCGCGTTAATAAGGTTCTTTTTTGCCATCGCCAGCGCGGAGGCTCGGTATAGCTTTGTGTATACATGTATAAATGAATATCGCAATTGCGGGTTTATGGAAACATTTTCGGGGGATAATTTCGTCAACCGAAATACCTCACAATCTGCCTTAGATTGGAATATATATATATATATATATATATATATATAAAATTTTAGCACCATCACGTGTATGTGTGTTTGTGCTGTGTAATCAACGTGATCCGCACCTCGGTGATGAAAAACAAATTTATCAGGCGCGTGAGAGGGAGAGGGAGAGAATGTTTTGAAAACACGCAGTATAAAATACACTTTCTTTCGACGACGTCGAGCGCGACGAATAATAGCCGATTTCACCGAATATTTAGTCGGCGCCGGTCGATCTCTCGCTTGACTCATTTTCGAGATTTATCGGCGGCGGCTCGCGGTATAGGTATATAGTTGCATCCAGGCGATGCTTCGCGACAAGTGTTTTGATGCTGGATGTACTTTCGTTGATTGTTGGTAAGTAAACAGTGAGCTATGAGAGAACGCGTTTTTATGAAAAATTACTGTGTTCTTCGCTATCGTCAACGAGAATGACGAACTTTTGATATCACGAAGAATTGTGTAGGTACGGTATTTATATTCGCGTGTGCCTTTTTCTCGAGATTTTCGACCCAAGGAAAAAGTTTTAATTTTAAAGATCATAAAGAACAATTACAAGAACCGGTAAAAGTTTAATTTTACCAGCAACCATCGTTCGAAGTCTTATTTTTTAAAACAATATTTAGACCCCGTGAGTCACTTGACGTCGACTTTCCTTTACCTCAACAGCACTTGCCTCCATTACACGCGTATATATATACACTTAACTTACTGCTACTAAGGATTTGTATATTTTTAGTAAATGCATTAAATTATAAAACCAGATACATAGCGTACAATTTTGGCATCTTCAAGATTCGCCTCTCGTCGTGTACGCGACGAACACAATAATTTTTAATAAAGCCATTTTGTCAGTCTGCATTATATACGAACTCGCAGCCAAGGTTGCCAACTTCCCGACAACGCACTCTTTCCGCTGTCTCATTCTCTCGAACCTCGCGTCGTATTATCCTCCTCGCCATTCCAATCCCTCCACACATCTCGACAACCGAAAAACGGAACCGCCAGGCTTGCTCTCTTATCGTCGACCCACTCGCCTCTCTCTCCCTCTCTCTCTCTCTACAACGATAAGCCTTACTCGAGAAAAAAAAATAGGTCGCGCGCTGCCACCGACGCCTTTCACGCGGCTCGGATTTTTGGCCGCTCGGCCAGCGGCAGCGTATAACATGCACGTGTTTTCTGTGGACTTGTCGCTCCGCATTCAACAGCTGCTGCTGCTGCTGCTGCTGCAGCGCGTCGAGGACTATACATGCGTCGACACCCCCTGACGCGCGAGGAGGTGCACTCAAGTGTTTCTCTCGCACCCTCGGTTCGTTCTCACGCGCGGAGGAGAGGTTTTCTCCTCCGGTGCACGTGCACGCGATAAGAGGGAAGAGCGGGGGGCGTTATAGGTTTTTTTTTGTTTCGGCTGGGGGTGGGAATGGTGAGTGCATTCAGTGAGGTACGAGGGGTTTTCAAGTTTGGGGAAAAGAGCGAGGGGGGGGGGGGGATTAGATTGCTGGAAACGGGCCGATTAGGTGTGATTTTCTCGAAGGTTTTCCCTCTCGCGCGCGCGCGTGTGTGCGTGTATAATTGCGCTGTGTGTATCTTATCGTCGGGACAATAGTTTTGAAATTTCAAATTGCCAGGGAGTATAAGAGCGGAGGAGAGAGAGCCACCGATGGTAATAAAGATATACACATACGAAAAAATTAAGGTGGAGAGGTTTGCGTAACGCCCCGGACTACGATGCGCGCTGCTCACGCACAATAATCATTATATAGAGTTGTGTCATCGGGCGGCTCTCCGCGACCGTATAACACTTTTACTGCACACGAGTATTACATATACGCGAGGCGCGACCTATACAAGGCAAGAGAAACAAATCCTCTACACCAAAAAACCAAAAGTTTTGCCTCTATACATCATGCATTCACTCCTTGCTGAAAAGCAAAACCTCGAAACTCGATCGTCCCGAGGCTTTCCTCTCTCGTATTCGTCGCGCGGTACGAAGAAAAGCCAACTTGGAAGTTACGGACGAAGAAAAGCCAAAAACGCGTCTAAGGCGAAGAAAAGCCCAGTTTGCTCTGTTCCTGTGGAGGAAAAATCCCAACTGACGGCATCTAATCAATTACTAGTTATCTAATTATCTTCACTGATTATCTTTTTATCTGTTTAAAAAGATTTTCAATCTTTTTGGTTATCTTTTTATCTTTATCTTATCATAGTATCTGAAAGTTATCTATAAGATACCAACTAAATGTTACTTTCGTTTGAGAAAAGTCAAATTAGCTTTTCTTCGTTTGGGAGGGCGCAAACTGGCTTTTCCTCGCCTTAGACACGTTTTTGGCTTTTCTTCGCCTGTAACTTCCAAGTTGGCTTTTCCTCGTACCGCGCAACGGTATATGTGTATATACATATATACGTCGAAGGGTGCTGCTGGCCGAAGCCTGTAAAAAGCGAGCGCATTCACAGCCAGCTGGTCTCTAAAAATCCATCCAAGGGTCTTCCGATCGTCCGAAGAAAGCGCGGCTCGCCATAAGGCCGCTCACGAGGCTAAGAGAAAGAAGAAGGAGGAGGAGGAGGAGGATGAAAAAAAAAAACACGATCTTCTCGTTCCACGAGTGAAATCCATTCTTCCCTCCCCTTCCCCGAGCGTATATTTGTGTCACGCGCGCGCAGCGGCGTCGGCGCCTCCGACTCCGTTTTTCTTTATTACGCGCGCGCGCGCGCGCGCGGAAAAGCCAGCGGACAATGAGTACAATAATTTTGCAGGCGCACGCGTCGTCTTTGTGTGCGTTACTTACATAGTGCGTGTTCTCTTTTGTCGACTCGTCGAGTCGTTAGCCGAAAAATCCTTTAGGATCGAATCCAACGGATTAATTAATACACGCACGCGGCGTCTGGAGTGCTGCCAGTCGCGCGCGTGATCGACAGGCTCTTTGTTGCCGAATTATCCTTTATTCTCTAATTACCCGATCGCACGTTAAATCGAGAGAGAGGAAGAAGAGCAACAGAGTGCAACGCGACGGATATATAAATAGCTCGCACACGGGCGCTGAAAAGTAATGCCAAGGTCGCGATGACGAAGAAAGTAAATCCCTACCGACACGCCGAATCGAGGCCGGACGAATTGGGGTTTATTGTTGGACCGCACACACACGTGAATAATGATGATTGTGTCGCGGAAGAGAGAGAGAGAGAGAGAGAGAGAGTAATTAAAAGGATGATTCGCGCTTCGTTTCGGCTGCCTTGTCTTGGATTTTCGCCGCGCTGGGATTTCGAGCGTGAAATTTATTCGTAAGCCGTGGTGATGCAATGGATTTAGCTGGTGTCATTTTTCTTAATTGCTTGTACAATGGTGTGTCGGCATTGCCGCTTTGTAATTTTTTCGTGCAAGCGTGTCGAGTAACTCCGAAAGCTGCAGGTCTCTTCTATCATTTCGGAACACTTGTGCCTAGGCAGCTCCCAATTGTGTCTAGAAATGACTTCCGATCTTGTTCCTCGCACGCGCGCGAGGCTCGTACGAGATATACAACCCCTGGCGATTGTGTTCCCGGGTTATAAAGTCGCGCGAAGCGCAGAACAAAGCTATTATCGCGGACGCAGGCCGAGTCTCCTCGAATTCTCCTGATTCTCCGGTTACCGACGTTATTACTTAACGCTCGGCGAATGTCACGCGTCTTCATTACACTACCCACACTCGGTATATATATATATATATATATATCCAGCTCAACGTCCATCCCAAAAAAAAAAAAAAAAACTACACGCAATCTCCTGCAAACCCAAAACACGTCCGTGTGTCCCTAGTTCTTTTTCGAGCACACACCCGCCGTGTGTTGCAAGCCCATACGCACTTAAACACACAGACATTGCATTACCCGCACGGCAAAAGTGCACACGAATACTCTTTACAATAGCAAGAACAGCACAGCCAGCACGCGGCGTACACGGAGCGTTCACGCAGCAGATATCGAGGCAGGGCATTAGTGGCGCCCCCTCGCTCGTTGGCGTGCCTCTCCTCCTCCTCCTTCGCCCTCTACGAGCAGCGTCCTCTCCGACGCTCGAATCAAGGCCGTACGTCCGCGCGCGCTCCTTTTCACTTTTTACACTTACTTACCCGCGCTCTCTTTCGTCACGAGAGCGTGTAGAATAGACACGCCGCTGTGTTCTTTAGCTACGTGCGTGCGAACGGCAACAGGATGGGGGGGGGGGGGGGGGCTCTTACGTAAGGTATATATACTGCGCCGCTACACGAGAGAGTTTGTATAACGCGTGCTCCGGGAGGCGGCACCGCCTAGACGTGATCCCGAGGGAGAGAGGAGTGCGATTTAAAAGGGGACGCGCCGATGTCGTATGTATGATGGGTGGGCTTTCTCCGGCGACTAGTAGGGTTTAAAGGGAAAGGAGAGGGAGAGAGAGACAGAGAGCGGAGCGGTGATTCTTATTCTTTTTCTCTCTGTCTCTCTTCCCCTTTCGTATGTAGGTGCGCGCGATAAGAGTGGTGGGGGTGGGAGAAGAGCGCGCGCGTATAGAGAGCGAGAGAGAGGAACTCTCTCACGCGTGTTTTGACGTATGCACCGTGCGGCCGTATTTTCGTTTGTCGGTATGTATAGGCTCCTCCTATATATACGCGCGCATGTATAGTACATACATACATACATACATACATACATACATAGAAGCTGATGACTCTCTCCCCCTCTTCGGGAGAATGACGACGTCGTCGTCGTCGGGCATCGCTTGCTACTGCTCTACGAGGAAGTCAGCAGCAGCAGCAGCAGCGGAGACAGGCAGCGCCAGAGCGGCGACGGCGCATTCGTGCGCTCGCACACACAGTTACATCGCTAGCTGGCACTCGAGCGAGTCGAGTCGAGGCGAGCAGTAGTCGCGGGGAGAGTGGTGGTGGTGGTGCGAGACGCCAGGCGCGCGCGCGAGGAGAGGAGAGAGTGTGAGCACCAGCACAGCACACACACAGTGCGCGCACACTGCAGCGCAGCGCACATAAGACAGAGAGATAAAAAGAGAAGAGACATTGTATAGTCGCCGTAGTGTGTATACATATAGATATACAAGTGCGTGGTGCGTGCGGGCGTGTGACGGCTCGGCTGCTTTTGCTCTCGACTCCACCAGGAACTGGTGCTAGTGGCGGAGTCCGGAGGAGAGTCCCTTGTGTAGTGCCTCTATCTGCTCCTGCTGGTGATTACATTGCATTAAGATAATACGTGGACGCGCGCGCGCGCTCTCTCTTTCGCTCTCGCTCTCTCTCGCTCGCTCACATTGCCTCAAGGCGCAGCCGTCCTGCGTATACTCCATGTTGCTGCTGCTGCTCTTGCGACACTGCTGCTGCCGCCGCTGCTGCTGCTGCTGCTGCTGCTGGAAAGTGAGTGCGCGTTCGTATAGTTGCTAATACTGCTGCCGTGGCTTGTGCTCATACATGTATTTACGAGTGTGTGTGCGAGATTGCGCGTGAGTGCTCCAGAGGAGGGTGTAGGAGGACGAGGCGACTTTCGAGGCCGACGGGCTCGAGCAGCTCTCCCATTCTATATAGTTGTGGCTGGCTGGTTGGCTGGCTGATTGGTTGGCTCGATCTCTCTCGCTCTGCCCCCCCCCCCCCTGTGTGTATGTGTGTGTGTGCTGCGCGCGGTCGCGTTGCTCGTGTGCGTGCGTGTCTCCCTCGTCGTTCCGTCTCTGTCGTGCTCCTTATGTGCCCGACTACTCTATCTCCCTCTCTCTCTCGCGCTGACTTTGTCTGCTCCGTCTCTGTCTAACTCGCGCTTATATAGCGGAGCAAGTATATAGCAGCGAGCCAGGCGAGCGAGCGCGCCGTCTCTGTCTCCTTTGACTTTGGGTGTGTGTTCGCGCGCGCCCTGGGTACGACGACGACGACGACGACGACGCCGTTGACCTCATCTCGCCTACTGCTGCTGCTACTCCCTGGGTAGAGCAGAGTCTCGCGACGGGGAGTGAGAGTAAGAGAGAGGTGGTGGTGAGGTGGGTACGACGATGACGAGTTCGTAGTGCGCGGAGCTTTCCTCCTCTCTCTCTCTTTCTATTGCGCGCTGTGTGAGCCGTGGCCTGCGTTGCTTCTCCCCCTGGTGTGCTGGTGCGTAATGGAGTCCCTTAACAGCGGATGACTGGCTCTCTCTCTTTCTCGCTCGCTCTCTTGACAGTCCGAGGCTCGTTGCCGAGAGAGAGCGAGCGAGTGCTTTGAATATTAATACCACCTCTCACGCGCGCGTTGTGAATTTTCCTTTTATCGCTCAATTGCCGCGCGCGCGCGCGCGCGAGTGCGCACATATTTTTCATTGTTCGTACTGCATCTACAGGAGTGTGCTAAAGTTCATGTGTCTGTTCTTATTGTTGCAGGTGAATACGTGGTGACAGCCAAACGCGACTTAGCGCTTGGTGAGAAGCGGAAGAGAACGGCTGTGAGACTGGCAGAAACCTGCTTTGCAGAGGAACTGCTGACCACTTGGTAGGGCTTATCGAGTGAATTTGCTTTCTCGATACCCTACAAATCTACTCTACTCCTCCCCTCCACAAGTGAACTTGTACTCAGGGAGCTTCGTTCTCAGTTAAGGAACAAGCACCGACCAAGACACAAGACAAAATGGAACGCGAGTCCAATCCCATGCAAGCACTGTGTAGAAGTGGCTGTGGCTTCTACGGTTCACCAGCCACCGATGGCCTCTGTTCTCTTTGCTATAAGGAGAACCTGAAGAAGAAGCAGCAACCCCCTGTATCGGCTACATCCGTGCCAGCCTCACAGACCGGCTCTGGTAACGCTGGAACGTTGCAGAGCGGTTTCAGCAGCCCTGCCTCCACAGGAACAACTGCCCAGCCTACCATACCTACCATACCACAACCATCGACAGATCTGTCCAGTCCAAAAGATGTAAGTTCTTTTTTTCAAAGTTTTTTAAACATTTTGTGACAATTACCTCTATTTTTCATGTTATCTTCAAGCCAATGTGTAAAATTTTAGTGATAGTACTTAATTTTCTTGTAAATTATCAGTTTCCATGGTGACAAGCCAATTAGTCATGTACGAGTATCATCTTTTAAAATTACCATGTTTTAGTTCAAGAAGTGTATATTTATTAAATTTAACTGTAAAACTCAAAATTATTCTGCATTATTTCACTTCAGTTTTACATAAAATGAAATTAAATTGCAAAATTGATGATGGTACACAACATAATTCAGGAAGCCATTTAAACATTATAACCTTAAAGTGGTTTAACTACTAAAATATATTTTTCCCATTTACAGGTGAGCAGGGACGAACAAGAAAGTGAAGTTGGAAACAGCAGCGTAGGAGCAGAGGGATCTGTAAGTAGCGGAGATGCTGATGACTGCTTCGAAGGAAAAGAGACTGACAAGGACTTCAAAAAGAAGAAAAATCGTTGTGCTCTTTGTCGCAAGAAAGTGGGCTTAACTGGTAAATTATCTAGCCAAAAATTTAATTCTAAAAGTAATCATATTTTGTGTATGACTATGTTAATTACATTTGTCTTTGTTACAGGTTTTGAATGTCGATGTGGTGGACTCTTTTGCTCTGTGCACCGATACAGTGACAAGCACGACTGCAAGTTTGATTACAGAGAAATGGGCGCTCAAGAGATTCGGCGCAACAATCCAGTTGTTGTTGGTGAAAAAGTGCAAAAAATTTGAACTATTTAGTGTGTAGTCGTTGGGAAAATGGTTATATAACTATATAAACAAAATATAAAAAAAAAACACGAAGAAAACGAGATAAATTATCTGGCAGCTGATTGCACATCGAGGAACAAAGCAGATGGACATATGTGAAATAGATCGAGAGAATGTGTAAATGAGCGCGAGCGAAACTAACCGAATGAAAGAGAACAAAATTTGTCAAGCGAAAGATGACAATGGGAGGAACGGGGCGTAGGCTAAACAAATATTAGAGAAGGAGACCTGATTAAAGCAGGAAAGAAAGATACCGATAGCATGTATGCGCGTACGTGTCTAAGTGAGTTTGAACAAAAAATAAATCGTTTTGGTTGCCAGTGCCATTGTCAGATTGTCATCTAGCGAGAGATTCATATAAAAAAAAAAAAATCTGGTTACTAACTGCTGCCAGCTACTACTATTATCTATTATTATCATTATGATTATTACGGTTTATTATAATTATCATTCTATATTACGTTTATTAATTTACTTAAAATGAAAACATGAGAAATGAAAAACGAGAGAAATTTAGGAGTGGGAAAGACGTTTCTATTCTAAGTAGATGAATGAATTCCTGGTGCAGTCAGTCAGTCCAAAGTGATGAAGTGGTATATCTCTTGTTAACGAAGGACAAGTCCATCGAATATGTATTGAAAATGAAGAGTGAAATCGAAACTCGTAATTGTTTTTTGTTTTTCTTAGCTCAATAATTAGTTAAGAGCGATGTGAGAAAAGGATGTTATATTGAGACGACGATGACTGACGTTGATGGGTGATCACAATTCTAGGTTTAACGATTAGTCTAATAATTATTAAGTATATTAGCTGATTGATTCATAAATAATGCAATGGAATATAAGTAGTACTGTGTGTTTATGTCCAATCTCACGAGAATATAACGAGCATTATTACTCATTAAATACTGTTTGAAATTACGTTACGAATCGTTATTCTTAAAAAAATGAGAAAAAATATAAGAAAAGAAATCGCTACACGTATACGTCCGTGTGACTTTCTTTGCTGCTAAGTATCCGACGACAGATCCTTCCGATGATGGCGCGTCCGTTCCTCGTTCTCCGATCTTCTTGTGTGGATCGGTGTGTGTCTTATACATAAATATATACATATATTATAAACTGCGTGTTGTTGCGACGACTGGAGTCGAGTGTCGGTATTTCTCGTTTTCTTCTCTTTATTCTTCATTTTTCGCTTGTTTTATTTCCTTTTTGTGAGTTATATTATATTAGATAAAAAAATATGAAAAGAAAAATGCTGCGCGAGGTATTCCGGTGCTGCGACGCAGCCCTGCAATTTTTAGGTATATATTAATAAATCTAAATAATGGTTAGTAGAACAAAAATCTAGAGGCCGGGCATTAGGTGTGAGAAAAAAATGTTAACGCGACAAACGCAAAAAGGGCCGAGCGCACCTATGATACTCTAACGTAGACTTGTTGTTTCGCGGCTCTTTAGGGATGTTATAGCTGAGGACTTTTTTGCGGTCGCGGGAGTGCGCGTAAAAAGCGAACTTTTGGCCCTTCCCGCCCGACACGTACCACGAACGGAGGAGGACACAATATTTTCGCATTCGATGCGCCGAGTTTCTTCTCCCGCTTAAGAACACGTATGTACACTCTTACATGTAGACTCTTAGACCTACATATACACGTAAAAACATAAAAAACACACATACACACACACATACACACACACACACACACGTCCACGAGTGCAGAGCCTTCTGATCCCAAGTAACGAAGAACCGGACACTGGATTGATTGTTATTGTGTTTGAAGAAAATATTTTTCTTTTTTTTCGAACGCGCCGAAAGAATTGGTTGAGAAATATGAATCGTCGTTATCGTAACAATGAGACGCAGACTCCAATTAGCCAAGAAAAAGTCTGTCTCGTCGGATATATCTTAAGCTTAATGGAGACAAGGTGTTCGATACATTACCGCTTTTTTTTAAGTTTTAGGTTCGCATTTCGTGCGTATAATTGTAACCAACGATTCATCTTTTTCACTGATCGATAAATACTTTTAGTACAAATGGAAAATATTTTTTTTTTTCAAGCGAATGAATAACTGTACGCTAATTCTCGAGGATCGGTGTTCATGTTAAATAGTCTTACGGTTTTAATATTTTTAATTGTCGAATTGATTTTTCAAAATAGAATTTGAACTTTGTACGCGTTCATCATTAATTTTTATATACTAATTTATAATTATTACAAACCTGTTTTATCTAAAGTGGAAATTATCTTTTTAACGATTTCAAAATGCGTTCGATTATTTCAGATGAACACTCGCAATTCCTTATTTATCGCAAATTCTTGTGCTAAACTGTAATTAATGGAAAGTAAATCAACATTGTTTTTCCTTTATCTTTTCATTGTAGAGCGCACGACAGACTAAGTCTTCCTGTAAATAAACTGAACTATACAAAACGAATTTATAATTTTTTTTCTTTCCATTGTTAAAATCACCTACTTTAATAAAAAATCAGTGACATATACCTATTTATATAAAAATGAATTATTGAGCATTAAAGTTACATTGTTAATCTGGCAAATTTATTTAGTTCAGAAACGGTGTCTTCGTACGCCGTTGTCTTGTCCAAAGCTTGAACGGGAGACCTTTTACGGGAAGTGCTTAGATCTGTCGTTAATATATAGCCATGTATTTGTACCTTGTTAATGTCGTCCAATATACCTTTGATTTTGTGCGCCTCCGCAATAATTAAAATTTAACAAAACAAATCACAACAACAAAAAAATTGCAAAATTGATGAGGAAACTAAAAAAAACAAGTGGAAAAAGAGAGACAAAAGTTGCGTGTGAGCGAGAGTAAAGAAAAAAAAAACCGCACCCGTATAATCGGTAATATCGACGAGAGGTTGCCTTCAGGCCTTTATCCTATTTTAGGCATAGCATATTTTTCTAACGTATATCGCAATATTGAAATAATCTTGCCTAGCGAGAGCGACCGTACGATAGAGAGCAAACGAGTTAAAAAGGTGCAAATGCGATGAGTGATTGTCCGAAAATAAAAAAAGCTTCAATGTATATGCATTTGATCAACGAAATACACGTTGACGGTGACATGATATGAATTCGGATTATATATATATATATATATATATATATATATATATATATATATATATATATATATATATATATATATATATATATATATATATATATATATATATATATATATATATATATATATATATATATATATATATATATATATATATATATAAAAAAGAAAAGAGAGTATTACATTGAAGCTACAAGAATGATCAAGTGACGTTTGTACTCGGCTGACTACATAAGGACGTAACGATGCTTGTAATTATTAAAATTGATATTAGTATGTTTAAGCGATTAAAAGTAACATCAACTTTAATATATTATATGATATGATTACTATCCTTTAAATCAAAATATAAGTCTTTATGTTCACTCTCTTATAAATAACGCGAAAAAATTTGAAAAAATGAAAAACCTTAACGTAAATTTACACGTTGAATCTTTGCAATTTCCAAAAAAACTCCATCTCCTCGTCTCTTTTTCCTATGTTTTTTATCCTAATCCATTTTGACGAATGCTCTACATACGATTTTCAAACGTTTATAATCATAGTAACTATATTTATGTATATTAAAACAAGAAAATGAAAAACAAAAATACAGATTCATCACCCTGAATAAATTTACTAAAAAAGAAGTATACATCATGTAAAAACCCTCTTTTTTTTAAAAGCACTTCACAAGAATAATTTCAAACATCTTTGTCAGAAATAGTCTTTTGTTGATTTTTTTCTCTTTATTTATAATAAAATTCTTTTCTACATCTTTTCAACTTTTACGAATATAATAGTAATAATAACGATCAATCAATCAACAATACGCCAATAGAGATAAACATTAAATGTCAATATCCATCGCTTCCGTGAAAATTCGATAACAGTAAGTCTGGATGTCGCGAAAGCCACGTGTGTGTGTGTGTGTGTGTGTGTGTGTGTGTGTGTGTGTGTGTGTGTGTGTGTGTGTGTGTGTGTGTGTGTGTGTGTGTGTGTGTGTGTGTGTGTGTGTGTGTGTGTGTGTGTGTGTGTGTGTGTGTGTGTGTGTGTGTGTGTGTGTGGGTGTGTGTGTGTGTGTGTGTGTCTGTGTGTGTGTGTGTGTGTGTAATTTCTTTTTTATTTCCTCGCATTTTTAACAACAAATACATTATCGAGATTTTCGTGGCTTGTAGTTGCTTACCGCTCGTGGCGCATAATATCCCGTGCACTAGCGAATCATA
Source organism: Torymus aiolomorphi (assembly GCA_036365515.1). Lineage (NCBI taxonomy): Eukaryota > Metazoa > Arthropoda > Insecta > Hymenoptera > Torymidae > Torymus > Torymus aiolomorphi. The sequence goes on along the minus strand of CM070875.1, from coordinate 27,723,855 downwards.
GTGTACATAATTTGTTTCCGACAGATATAGAGACAGGCATCTCAATAAATGCATAAGAAAAAACCGATATAGCGCGTGTCGGATCTCGCTTTGAACGACGAGAGCGTTTCTCTTGTTTTTGTTCATTGCCGACTCGACTCCAGAGTCTGGGTTGCTTTGTTACATGGACGACTAGTTGTCGCACACTACGGTGCTTTGTTGCGCTTGACTAGAGTTCACGAGGTACTTGTGGCACATCGTTTGCTGCTTCTGCTGTACAGGGCTTGGCAGTGGCGGAGAAGCAGCCGGCGTGAGGACGCCGAGGCTGCTGCTCATCTCGCACTCACTCTCTGTCTCGGCCGAGTCGAAGGCCGCCGAGTGCTCTGGCTTCATGTAGCCGTGGTCCTGCATCGCCGCCACCTTGATCTTCGGTATCCTTGCTGCATACTTCGACCTTGAGTGCTCCTCCAGGCCGTCCAGCTTGCTACTGTGTCTGTTCGTGTGTTGCTGGTGCGAAGGAAGCCTCAGATGCGGAGGTGCGATGACGCTGCTGTTATGATGCCGAAGCGCCGCATGGTTCTTCAGGCCGTAGGGGGTCTTGTAGTTTTTGCCACATGGACATTTAAAGGCCTTCCGCACCCTTTAATCAAACGCTTAGAGTCAATGGGGGTACGGGAATCTGTGTATTTATGTGCTATGTGCGGGAGTCGCGTGGCATATCTGGTGGCGTCTGCTTGAGGCAAATGACTTTCCAGGGGGTCGAGAGGGGACAAGAGATTGATGAATATATACGTACTTGCCATCATTTTTATGGCCATTCTTGGAGTGGTACTTTATGCCATTGACGTTCTTGTAGCGCTTTTTACAGCCTGGGACCGGACAAGCGAAGGGCTTGTCATCTTTGTTGCTTTGGCTTATAACAGTCTCGTTTGTACTTCTGAAATGAAATTCTTGCAATTAGTTATTTTCTACTCTTCCAGGGGATCATAGTGCAGCTATGGAATTGTAAAATTGGCAAACAAATCAATGGTTTCAATGAGAGGATATCAATAAATTCTGGCTATTCTTTTACCTTTGTCCAGCTAACTTTAACAATTTTACAATAACTAGTGCTACTATCCTCCCAAATTAATAGTGAAGTTGATCATCAATAGTAATAATGACTAGCCTGAAAAAGATAATATAGCAGTTCTATATAATTGAATGTTTGCATACCTGCTTCCATAGCGAAGGATAAAATCAGTCGAGAACTCCTCCAAAGTGGTCCAAGAATCGTTGCTGTCATCAGGTTCGCTAACAAAATCCTCGCCCTCCTCTGCCTCACTTCCTATAATGTGCTTAATGTAACGTCGTTACTCGCTCGGGTTGTCGGAAGAACGCGAAATAATAAGTCTCTCTTCTTTTCTCTTTCTTTCATCCGCATCGAACGAGTTTTACCTGTTGGAGTAAGACTTTTCACTCGTGTCGAGGAGGGAAGGCAAGACTGATTGGGCCTGGTTGGTTGTACAGGCTTGACATTTTCCCTTCTGGCAGCATCCGTCAAGAAACGAAGGACATAACTCAACGGTATACATGGTGGCTGCTGCTGCTCCGTTTTCTCCACAACATGGGGATCGTAGTCTGAAAAGAACAATTATTTGTATCATACTATATGCCAAAGTTATTTAAATTTTTGTACTGTTACTGTTTCATATTAAATAAAATTTGGTGCAATAAATGCATTCCATTGCTTATAAAAAAAATTGTATTTCTTCAAAAGTATACATTGAGATCAATTGCCATCATAAAAAAAAAAATATAAGAAAAGGTATTTATAAAACTATTATTTACCATTCATCAAAATTTTTGTTAAATTAACATTTCAACGAGCAAGGCCTTTAATTTTACGTAACAATATTGACATTTCTCGCAACTTTTAATTCATAATCTCTTGAATAACCAGCACACTAAAAAAAGCGGCCCAGACGCGAAAAAAGCTTATCGGCGCCTTGTTCAATTATTTCTCAATTTACAAGCATCAAGAATCAATAGTAACAAAATTAGCCGATTTCCCCCTCCAAACTCCAACGAATCGGCTCTCAATTTAAAAAGAAAGACGGCTCTTTAAAAAAACCGAGTCACCGAGAGCGCTGCACCTCCAAAAACCCTTCCGGCATGACATAATTTCATAATCTACCGGCAAAAAAAAATATACCGCTTTGAAGCTTCCTCATCCGCGAGTTCGAATCCATTTCGAGCGCGAGCTGTCATCACCTCCAGGTCATACAAAACCCCATGAAAAAACGCGTGCGCTCGGTCACCATATCGGGCTTGCGGGAGAGCAAGAAAGTCAGAGAGAAAGAGACGGCTTGCTGCCTCGAGGTCCCAGATAACCTCTCGCTCGTTTCCCTTCCGTACCCGGCGACTGAGCGCACGCTTGCATGCGCGGGTTACCGATGTGCGTCTCTTCGATGTGCTGAATTAGGTGGCCCAAGCTCTTGAACGTCAGGCCACACGAGTTGAATTTGCAGACGTTCAGCATGAACACGGCCATAGCGGCGGCGGCTGCTGCTATCGGCAGGGGAGCGAGGGGAGAGAGCGGCAGGGCAGCCTAGCCTGCACCGACGACCGCGACAACGATAGACGACGACGACCTCGTGGTCCCTCTGCAGCCGCACGACTGTGAGACTCTCGCGGCGCTCTTTCCGCGCATGTACGAGCTGTTGTACGCCGGGTGAGGTAACGCGTTACGCGTGGGATAAGGACGGGCCGATATAAGAGCGGAACATGCCCAGCAGACGAGAGAAAAGGAGAGACAGAGAGAGAGAGAGAGAGAGAGAGAGAGAGAGAGAGAGAGAGAGAGCACAATGGGCGGCGCGAGTCAAGCGAGCGAAAAAGATGAACGAGGGCCTGTATATGTATATGTATATAGCAGATACGGAAAGACGATCGCCACGAAAAATAAAATCCTCGCGATATGCGTGCACTTATCGCGTTTGAATTTCACCGAGCACGCACTGTGCACGCAAGTATTGTAATACCTCGTGAGACGGGGAGAGGGTTATTATACGATAATATAGTTGCGAGCTTGACCATCGCGGCGGCGCCGGAGAAACGCTCGGCTTAATTCGGTTGGTCGATAAAAGCTCGCTCGCTCGCGTCAGGGCGTGTTCCGCCGCGAGTGCGAGAGAGATGGACTGCGCGCGCGCGCTCTGTCCTACCGACACACACGCGCGAGGCCGACGATAGTAGTCGCTGTCGCGGTTCTGTCCTTCGTCGCTCGCCTAGTTCCGCACTCTGCAACTCAACATTCCAAAAGCCGGCAGCCCTCCTTGCCTCCTTCTACTGTTCTGCTCTTTGGTGAGTAGCTCATTGTCATAAGCATAACGCGCTGCATGTTTTCAACTATGATTCGGAGCGAGGTGCGCGATTAATCGGGGCGAAATCGGAGCGTGAAAATTCGCGTACGGGTTGAGGTTAGAGCACGGTCGTCTCCTCGCCTTCCGTTGGATAACGAGGAGGGAGAGGGAGAGAGTGCGAGAGAGTGAGAGAAACTCGGAGTGATGAGAGGACGGCATCGATCAGTCGCGTGATTAATTTCGACTTTTCGCCCCCTCTAAAGCCGTGTGGCCACAGCCGTACGTAAGCATACTCTGCTAACTATAACTTTTGCGCGTCTGGACACGGAGTCATCGTATCGTCGTCGACCTTCGCGAGAGAGTCGTACGCACAGCTATCATTCTATAGCCTCCCCAGGTATGTACATGTGTATGCGTGCGTAAGAGATATTTTCTCTCTCTCTCTCTTTTTTGCCGTGGCTGATGCATGTGCGCTCCGATTTCGCCCCTTTTTGTCCACTCGCGCGCTCTCTCTATGGGTCACGGGTTTTGGGTCTGCGCTGTACCTAAGGGCGGCCGTGATTTCGTAACGGTGGATGAATATGAGATTTGGCACTTGAGTCCCGCGCTACCGCAAGCACGAACGCGGTGGTTCCGTATTAGATCAATAACGTTCTCGTGCTGAGCGACTCCGTAATCCAATTTTTCGGGGTTTATATATTGTTGAATACAAAAGTGTAGCTGTAGTGATAACACTGCTGATACCCACTTTATACATAATTGGAAAACACAGGGATAGAACGGTCTCATATTGTCATTTAATTGTCACATCGTTAAGTTTAAATGGCCTTATATCTATTGCTACCAGAGTAGGCGCTGTCTGGTCAGCAAGTCCCTTGGTCTCCCGTGCAATGTTTACAAACACGAATAGCCCATTGGGCCCGACCTTCTCATCCTCTCCGCCGAGAGCTAGCAGCATCATTACATAAACCTAGGGAGAATTTGTTATCCGGTCTTTCGTTGAACACACCAAAACCGATAGTGTCTTATGCTCCGTGCAAGTGCATCGCTCGCTCGCTTTCTCTTTCTCTCTCAAGCGGTCGATCGATGTCGGTGCAGTCCTGCCCTTTTACTACTGACTCGCAGCTTCCGCGAAAGAAGATAGCACGCGCGCGCGCGCTTTCATCCATTTAAACGCGGGGGCTGGCGCTCGAAACGCGCCAAATATCAACAACACACCGCCGAAATGGTCTAATAATACATGCGCGCTGTGTATGCATGTACACTGTAAAAAGTATTTTGTAGAATAACTATATTAGATGTTGGAAATAAAGGTACCACCATCTAATGCGGTAATTTTATACTCAAAATAACAGCATTCAATACTGCAAAAAAACTTTTACTCAATCAATTTACAGTATTAAATGCTGTAGTTTCGAGTGTAAAATTACCGCATTAGATGGTGGTACCTTTATTTCCAACATCTAATGTAGTAATTCTACAAAATACTTTTTTACAGTGTACTGTACTTCCGTCACATAAAGATCTATGCGTGCCCGTGATGATGACTGTCAAGTTCGAAAGCTCGTGGTAAAAAAAGCTCTGCGAATTCTAAGAAAAAGTTGAAAAGGAAGGAAGAACTCATTTGCTCAGCATGTTGTTTTTCCCGGAGGTATAAGTAGTTGCGTGTAGGACAGTCCGGTTGGAGTCTGGTGTAAAAGTCGCGGACTCCGTATTAGCAGGCCAGAACAGAGAGTGGGAGGTAGGAGGGATTATTGGAGGTGCGCGCGCTCGCGCTCGCAAGTGCGGTGGCGCTCGCGATGTGTGCTCTGCGCACGGTTCTCAGCGGCCATACGTCGCGCGCCGGCCATTTTCTCTCTTCTCTTGCGGCAACTCGCGGGTACCGAACGAGACGACACATCGCCGGGGCTTTTAGCGCGCGTGTGCTCTCCGTGAAGATCGACCAAGTGTAAGTAGACCGCGCTCTGTTGCTGCGTGTCGCGCTCTTTCCCTCGTTCTTATACGAATTTCTCAGTGAAAATCTGATGCTGACCTTCCGTCGTTGCTTGTTTAAGGCCGGTGCGAAGCTTTTTTATCACGTTAAGTCGAATAAGTGGGTAGTTATAGGCGAGTATGGCAGTGGGTACCGAGAGGCGGCGGTCGGCCGCCACACGAAGGGACGGTCGCGACGTTACGTAACCACTTCTATGGAGCAGCCGCCGTTTGCGATATCTCTCGAGTTTTGACAATTTTCTCCAAAATTTAAAGTGGAGTTGTGAGCGTATATAAGGCCACGTCGACACGCGCTCGCGCGCGCATCTTTATTCGCGAGCCCTTTTCTCGCTTACATGCCCGTTTCGCGAGTGCGAGTTTTGAGCTACACACACATAAGCGCCGCGCCGTACGTGTACTCTCTTGTAGCACACGACGACGTCGACGACGTCGTCGACGACTTATAGACTGACATCTTTTCTCTATCTTTGCGCAGGTTTGTACGTGAGAAGGACGAGTTAAGGTGTCAACATGTTCGCCTGCACCAGATTTATCGCCCCAGTTGCCAGGTCCACCGTGAGTATAGTCCATCCTTCTGAAATACTTTTTTACTTTCTGCTCCTTTTTCTGAAATAGCGCGAGGTGGCGGTGGCCAGCCAGCGAGTCACGCTCTCCCTCGCGCTATTCTTATTATGTAATGAGTCAAAAGTTCTCGCTTCGCCGTTCTTCGGCGAGGATGATGGTGACGATGATTCTCTCATGGTCGAATCTCTGATTTTTATCGTTTCAGCTGGTCTCTGGTACAAAGGCCTACATCAGGCCGATCAGCAGCGTGGTGCTGAACCAAAGTCAGTCGCTTCAGAAACAGAACCAGACACCAGTCAGCTTGGTGAGTTAAAACATGGATCATAAATTTTTATTTTTTATTTATTAATTTTTTTTTTTTTATAACTTTTATCAGAGTTAATTGAGTGATAGTTTTTAATTGCATAACGCCGTCGATGGTGACGACGTTATGTAAGGAAAATATTTGGGTAATTTAGGATTAGGATTTTTGTCAGTTAGAGGTGAGTGAGAAAGAATTGGTAATTGCTTTCTTTGATATTGTTCCAGTCGCCGGCTATTCGTAGTTTCCAGACCTCCTCGATTAGCCGGGATATCGACTCTGCTGCCAAATTCATTGGTGCTGGTGCTGCCACCGTTGGAGTTGCAGGATCCGGTAAGATAACTGGATGATGGTGTAAATCAATGTTTCTGAATTAATGCTCATGAAACTGGTTTGATTTATCATTTATTTATACATAATCATTCATTTCAAAGCACATGTATTAAGGTTCCTTATTTTTTGAGGATTATGCAACTCTTATATAACCTGAATATGTGCTTTGGTCCATATTACATATCCATAATTATCCATTTTTTCCCTAATCATTCATCATTTTCCTCATTAACTTTTTTTTAGGTATTGGTATTGGATTGGTATTTGGAAGTTTGATAATTGGCTATGCGAGAAATCCTTCCCTAAAACAACAACTTTTTGCCTATGCAGTCCTTGGTTTTGCTTTAACAGAAGCAATGGGCTTATTTTGCCTAATGATGGCTTTCATTTTATTATTTGCCTTTTGATCCCACCCATTTCCTGCTTGCTGCACGAACCCTCTCATATGTGAAGATTTCAGAAGTAATTAACAAAATCCATCATTCACATAACACATTGAATATTCATCCCAATTTGTTTAATTTTTCTATGAATTTTAATACGTAACTTATCTTTAATTATATGAAAATAATATATTTTTTTTAACCTTTTAGGTGCTGGTATCGGATCAGTATTTGGATCGCTCATCATTGGTTATGCCAGGAACCCATCTCTTAAGCAACAGCTTTTCTCATACGCCATTCTGGGCTTTGCCCTGTCAGAGGCCATGGGTCTTTTCTGTCTTATGATGGCTTTCCTACTCCTCTTCGCCTTCTAAGCCACGAATCCTCCATAAAAAAAATACCAATAGTTCTAGTGCGTCACTGCCAAGACAGCATCCTCTGACCTTGGAGAAGAGGCAGCTGTTTCTGGTATGCGGTTCAGTCCATGATATCATTTCGGGAACCAGCGACTTGCTGCAACGGAGAGCAACGGTGCGACAATAGAAAAATAACAGAAAAACGGGGTGTACACGAAATTAAGATCAATTCACCGAACCGTTAAAAAAATCCCTCCAATACAGCTAATAACTTGTTCTCAATAATCTCATGGTCTACCGTTCGGTGTAGCGTATCTCACATTGTTATGAAGTAATGAATTTCTGTCTAATGAACGAATAGGAGGTTACCGAAAATTATTGAGACCGACAGCCTCACATGCATACCCACCATTACGCGCACGCACGTACATACTCAAACGCCCTAGTGTCGATGCGATGATTAAAGTCAAAATTCTTTTCAAACTCTTTTGTTACCCGAGCGATTCATCATTGTTGTGCTGTTGTGTACGCACGTTGTTGAGGTAACTCTTTGCGAGGAATCTGTACAGTGATATCGAATAAACATCTTTGTCGTGAGATAATTGTCTTTATTTTTTATCAACCTTCTCATGTAACAACAATTTTAAATATCTTGAGTACAATAAAAATTTACTTATTTTAAATATAATATTTTTGTTGCAATAAAATAAGTGATCTAACATTTTAATTGTAATTCGAATCCTTTCAAAAGTTAAATAATTTTCAATGGCTGTAAAACTTTAAAATCTTAACATTATTTAAATTATTATTTAAATAATCAAGTATTAGTGAACATTAGTAGACGATTGAAATATAGTATACTATTTTTCGCCATACCCGGGCCGAAAACACCACATTACCGTTTTTGAGCCGAGCGGGAATGTGGCACTTTCGGCCAGGGTATGGCGAAAAATAATTATTTTTGTAAATATTCTAATTTTTATAAGTTATAGTTATAATGTCCTTTGAAACATAGCTAAAAGAACTTTCTTGTATGTTATTAATTAAAGTTAGATTTTATACGATTACTTGACAAAATTCAATTTACTATTGGAACACAATTGTTCAGAGAAAACGTTAAAACAATTATTAAAAAGGCTTAATTAGCTGAATATTTCAAATAATTCATCAGGTTTAGTGCAAATAATCAGAAAAAAAAATTTTGCCGAAACAAAAGAATTAACATTATTTACTTAACGATTTCTTACAAATTTTCTATTTATTAATTTTAAAATTGTTAGGAAAAAAATAATAAATTTTCAATCAGAATTATATTTGCGGTCTATAAGTTGGTCACAGGACATTGAACCCGTGAAAAATTCTTAATATAAAGAAAGAAAAAACAAAAGCGCAGTCTAAAAATATTTTTTCTTTATTTTCTAATACACGTTTTAAACAGAAATGGCGTAATTTTTTGTAAGATTGACAGATTTAATCTCAAATTTTTCACCTAAAAATTACATATTGAAGAGGAATATTTTTGTAGAAGTGTTTCATGGTTTTTAAATTTTTTGCATATACTTTCGAGATAAAGATAATACTAGGTATAACGTGAACTATAAAAATTTAGTGCGCGTTTAAAAAACACATTTGTCTTATTATTTATAAAAGATTCAAATTTCTGCACTTAGTCTATAAATGCAAAATATTTTGAGAAAAAAGTGCAAAACTAATAATCATAGTTAATAATTAACTTATTTTTTTATGCTTATTTATAATAATGTACGAATTACAATTTTTTAATTTACATCGTATCGTCCTCGTTTTAATTTAAACAATTAAGCAGTCCCTATTTATTACATACATTTGACTTGAAAAAACCGAGAATGGTTTTCACAAATATTATGACACACTCGATCCAACTTACATTATTGATACTTTAATTTAAAGCGTTTTCAAGTCCTTACGATTGTGTCAGCAAATATTTCTGCACAATTTAAAATAATTGCATTTACAAGTAATGTAGCATACATAAAACGCTTTCTAATTCTGTGACCTTAAATTAATAAAAATTAAGGTACTGAAATTAAAATGTTTTTTTTTCTAGATAAGTTAAATATTAATTTGATGCATGCCATGATGTCACGTGAACAAATCATTTCATGTTTAATCCAGTCAGTACAGCATGTTATGAGGAAATTATTCTCATAGCACTGTGAAAAATTCAATTTCCTACAAATCTAATCAAATTAGCACTATGTTACGGTGTTATTCATAACAGGTTCTCCAATGCTATTGGACGGCAGCATATTCAGTTGTTCCAAAAGTTGTTCTCTCTCTTTTAAACAAGCCCATGCCTTTTCTTGTTCCTTTCTAGAAAGAGGCACTTTTCTTTGTTTTGCTAACAGTAATTTTTCATAATGTTCTACAACTTCATTATCCACTGCTGCAATTTTGCGTTTTAGTGCCTGTCTTTTACTTTCTTCTTGTGCAAGATGCAGCAGTCTTTTCAATTGCATTTCATTATGACTAGAGAGAGCAGTCAATTCTCGCTGGCACCTTTTTATTTCTGCTACTATTTCATCATCTTCCTGATTCTTTTTTTGAGAATCTGGTTCTAAAATTCCTTGTTCTACTAATTCTTTGTGCATTCTCATTTCAAGATTCATTGAATTTTGAATTGATAGGTCCCTTAAAACTGGTGGATCTCCATCACGAAATAATTTACTATCTGTATTATTATTTGCTACATAGACATTTTCTTCTAGAAGAGCAGAAACTAGCCTTTGTGTGAGTGGACCAGCAATGCCTAAAAATAAGATTATTGATTAAATCAATGAACATATTTAAATAATAAATTTGAATAAAAAATGTTTTACCATTAGATTTTTTGTCTCCTTTTGTCATTAAAAGAGATACATCATTTCTACTCTTCTTTTTGTCTCTGTTGGGATTTCCTGCTTCCTCTTCCTGCATTAAATCATTATGTGCCCATGCTACACTATAATGACGACCCAGTGGTGGTATCTTCTTGAATTCTCCAATATCACCATGTTTAGCTATAAGCTCTTCTAAAAGCTTAATATCATCTGGCATAATGTCTGCACAGTAAGGGTCTACGGAAGCCCAGAATTTGTTTAGCGTATCATTTTTTGGTAATAATAATTTAGTATAACCATCAGACTTTGATCCTTCTACTCTGACAATTTCATGAGGATTTGGCACCACTTGATTTGCTGAAGTTCCCAGTGCTCTCTGCTTCAGCAATTTAGCTGGCAAGGGAGACTGAGATTTGAGTCCTATTTCTTTTGGTTTCAGTTTATCCTCTCTCAATTTTTTATCTAATAAAGATAAGCCCTTGCCACTCTTTGATCTTCGATCCCTACGTTCTTCGGATGCAGACAAACTTGAGATTTCCTCCTGCAATATCCTACTGCGCACAACTACTGAAGAAAGTAACATTTCCAATTCAAGTTGTAGGATATCTAGATCCTCCATAGTTATGCCATCCTCTGCATTTCTCTGTAATATACTGTAGTACCTTGGGAGGACTTTACTATTATCGATCATCTTTATAACTGGAAGTGCTGTCATTTCAGAGCCCTCTGAACTGGTATCGGAGCTGGCCAATGCTGCTTGGGCCAATTTGCCACTATCCCTGACCGATTTGACGATGGCTTTTTTGGAGTTTTGCTTTCCCTTTCCCGACATTTTTCCAGCTTATTTTTTTCAAAAACTATGCAACAACAGTAGCTCTGTCAATACAAACAATCAAATTCCCATAGTCACTGTGGGTGTGTACACGCGTGTACACGCGCTAATGATGCGACGCGTTCATTCACTTGCCGGGCTGCGGATCGATGAGAAGCGCAAGTCGAAGGCTTAGCGCGCGTCGTGCTAAAAAATCGGTATTATGCAAATAGTACTAACAAATCGGGCGCTAGTTTGAAAATATCAATGTAGTATCGCACCGAGACACTTTGGAGGTTAATTTTATTAAGGTGAGGCTAGGTGTTCGTGTTCTATTTCATTGACGCCGACGTCGCCGACACTTATTATACCAACGAATATAGACTAGTATAGAAGAGTAGCATATAGGCTGTGACTCCAATAGAGTACACAGTGCTGTTTCGCGTGCTGTACGAGTGCTGTTTCGCGTGCCATGTCGTGGCAGCACGCGTGTGGAACGTTTAGTATTTATATCTTATAGTGTAGAAAGGTCTCGCCAGTTATCCTCTGCGCATGTGCGCACCGCCAGTTGATCTCGGAAAAATGTAGCTATGTTAACTTCTGACAAAAATATTTATACTAAAACTTCTAAGAAAAGGAAGAGGGAACAGCCATCGAATATCGAATTGAAAGCCTTATCAAAAATGCAGGTTGAAAATGTTAACATGAAAACATCCATTGTAGCCAGAATCAACATCATTATAATGAATTTTAACATGTTACCTAAACAAAAAAGGCCTAGCTTTTCTAAAAATAATGAAAATTTTTAAAAATTATTAAAAAATAATGATTCTAATTTTTCATCTTGTATTAGTAATTTTTTTAAGTTTAATAAGAATGTTTATACCACTCTAACCTCAAAATCACAACTTTGATATGATTTTTCGGCGCTCGTGGTATAAAATACCGTTCGAAACTAGTGCGTAAGTCGATTATTTAGGTGGTGTGACTTTTTCGCACTCGCTTCGCTCGTGCAAAAAGTCACACCAGCTAAATAATCGACTTCCCCACCCGTGTCGAAATGTACTATTTTAGATTCCTTTTTCAAATTTTATGAATTTTAAGTACTGCAACGAGTGAATATAATTAAATTCAATCGTAAAAAAAATGCTTTTTATTATTCTTTATTAAATTTTGTGAAATACTGCCATTGCTGCCTTTTGCTTGTAATTTTGTATCTTGTATGGCTGTTCCCTCTTCCTTTTCTTAGAAGTTTTAGTATAAATATTTTTGTCAGAAGTTAACATAGCTACATTTCTCTGAGATCAACTGGCGGTGCGCACATGCGCAGAGGATAACTGGCGAGACCTTTCTACACTATAAGATATAAATACTAAACGTTCCACACGCGTGCTGCCACGACATGGCACGCGAAACAGCACTCGTACAGCACGCGAAACAGTACTCTGTACTCTATTGGAGTCACAGCCATAAACTTTAGCACCAAATTTCTGGGTCACGTTTATAGTGCGAGACAGGTCCTCCAATGTAATATCTGTGGATCACATCTATAGTTTAGTATACGCTTTATGTGTTGCACTCTTGCACTACCCGCCCATAAGAAGTATTCTTCTATATGCGTCTATACTCTTTGGTTATAGCGCGAACTGCAAGCACTACAGGTCTGCAGCACTGCTGTTTTTTTTTTTTTTTCCTTTAAAGAGTTATTCCCTGACTGGGCATGTACTCTAATCCTTGTTTATTTTTATCCTCTTAAATGCAGCACTGCTGTTTTCGCTTCCCCGCTTTCGCTCTGTCTCTGTCTCTCTCGCTCGGACGCTCGTTCGTACGTATTAGTGGAGGGCAGTGGTGGGCTGGTGGGTAGGTCGAAAATTACGCGACGAAAATGTATTTAACGACGTGTCGAGTATAACATATTCTACGCTATCATTTTGTACACGTACGTAATATTATACATGGCGGTAGATACACTATACAAAAAGTTTATAAAGCTCAATAAATATTTTTTCTTCGATTCTTTTAAATTAAGTGTTTTTAATTTATCAAGACTTTGATACCAAACGACGAAACGAGTAGATCAAAACTAAACTATGTATTATTAAGCCCAGACAAGTATTCCAAATTGTTCTAGCTTTTTCTTAACAAATACAATATCATAACGACCGCGTAAAAAAGGTTAATTTTAAATTAACTTTTTATAGTAAATTTAAACATTATAATTTTTTATTATTTTTAATCTTAAAAATAAGTAGGTACTAATATCTCTGAAAAAGTATTAAATTCTACATATAGAAATATGTATGAGAATTCTAGATAATTTAATACTTTTTTAATATTAGTACTTATTTTAAAATTAAAAATAATAAATTATAATTTATAAATTTACTATAAAAAGTTTGTATACGAATGAACGTATAATACGGAGTTTATATTATTAGGGTTTATCGCCGAGAGAAAATAATAAATTGTATTGACTCTGAAAGTCTTTGCTCCAACCCACTCGAAAGTAAAATTGAAGCAAAAGGGATTTGAACGCTACGCGCGTTCGAGTAAAATAGGCAATTAGCAATACGCAAGGTATATGCAATAGGCAAACTAATAATACGAGAGCCTCACGTATTATCAGCTAAGCTTAAAATAGCAATTTAGACTCCAAGAATCTATGCTTCCAACTTTTCTCGCAAAGAATAAGTTGAAAGCAGAAAAAGTAAGAATTCGTATTATTCGCAAATAAGACGAAGTAGTTATAGGCAAGCAAATATAGTGGAAACATAAAGTGTAGGCATTTAATGCAGGCTAACGTGTAATAATGTATGTTCGCGTAAAGTAAGCGAATGGAAACAGTAACTAATACGAGAGCTTCTCGTATTATAAGTAAAGCAGTAAAGCAAGGCAAAAGCTGTATGTAATAATGGGTCGGTTGACTCCTAGAGTCAATGTATCCAACTTTTCTCGCAAAGAATAAGTTCGGTACAAAAGATAGACACTTGGAATTAAGATTCCAAAAGTCTTTGCAGTCAACTCTCCTCGAAAGGCGAAGTTGAACTGTAGATAGAAGATGAACGCAATGCGTTCGAGCAAATAGGCAAGGGGTAACGGCAAATAATACGTGAGCTTCTCGTATTATTAGCAAAGTAAGCAAAGCAAGTAAAAGTAGTAAGTAGAGGAGACTGTATGTTTTAATGTCTCCCCCGAGTGAAAGTCGCGTGCCTATACTTATACACTCGGGGTGATGTTTTTCATTGCGGGTAGCGATTTGGCGCTTGCCATCTAGCGGACACTTGCGGCACTATAGAATCCCGAACAAAGTTATATTTATAATAAAATTATAGTAAATATAACAGTAGAATATCAACAAAAACATTTACGACATTTTTTACGGTATATTATAGCTACATATTTTACATTAATGACATTTTATAGGCGCGACACGTCGAAAATATCCAAATCGTGTCGATATAAGATTTTGATACCAGATGACTAAACGAGTAGATCAAAATTATAAACCAAGTATTATTAAGTACCAACGAATATTTCAAAATAGTTGTAGCTCTTTATTGGCAAATAGAATGTCAACGAACGCGTAAAAAATGGTTAATTTTGAATTAACTTTTTATAGTAAATTAAAATTTTGTATTATTTTTAATCTTAAAAATAAGTACTAATATACGAAAAAAGTATTAAATCCTACATACTCTCTAAAGTTGAATTAGTGAAAATTGCTCCACCATTTCAATTAGTAGAAAAAACTTCTAATTTATTAGTGAATATTCACTATTTCATTTAGTGGTTTATTAAAACTACTATTTTGATTAGTAGTTTTTACTAATAAAATAACCACTAATGAAATAGTGAATATTCACTAATAAATTAGTAGTTTTTTCTACTAATTGAAATGGTGGAGCAATTTTCACTAATTCAACTTTAGAGAGTATAGAAAAATGTATGAGCATTCTAAATACATGTTTTTCAAAATTTACCATTTTTTACGCGGTCGTTATGACATTCTATTTGCCAATAAAGAGCTAGAACTATTTTGAAATACTCGTCGGTGTTTAATAATACTTAGTTTATAATTTTGATCTATTCGTTTAGTCATTTGGTATCAAAGTCTTATATCTTGTGTCAACGTCTATTAATAAATTAATAATACTTAATTTAAAAAAATCAGAGAAAAAAAATTTCTTGAATTTTTATATTTCATATTTTATTTTAAAAAGCTAACCAAATATAAATTTATTGAGCTTTTAAAATATATATAAATACTTTATAAATATTTTTTTTATAGTGTAACATTCGACATGTCGTTAAATACATTTACGACGCATAAGGGACTGTCTACATAAGAGGCACACGTGCCGTGCGCCTTGCGTCTTGCGCTTCATGGAAAAAAATCGTCGTCCGATATCTAGCATACTCGTGATCCATGGCAACAGATTAACATATGGCGCAAGGCATGTGTGCTTCTAATGTAGACAGTCTCTAATTTTCGGCGTACCCACTACTGCCCACTATTGCGTATAGTACTCGCAGAAATGAATAGCATCTCTTGTACTCGCATGAGGGAGTGTCTACACTATGGGAGAAGCACATGCTCGAGTAAAGCTGTGATTGGCTGCAGTCACGCTGATCGCATGCGCTTCTCACAGTGTATTGTTATGACTTATGAGGGTGAATGTACATAAGCGCCGCGCTTCGCTGCCCCGTCTTAGGAAGAATCCACAAATGCACTGCGCTCCCCTGCACCTGGGCCCTTTTTACATATGTGTGTTCTGTCTGTTCTAGAGAACTTCTCTCTATGTCTGTCTCTGGCTTACATAAACGGAACAGATCTATCTGTCTTTGTCGGGAACACACAGAACACACAGAACACACATATGTAGAAAGGCCCCTACGCTGCCCCGGAGCCTTTCTACAATACATTCAGTTCTGTGTTCAGTTCAGCTGTTCAGCTGTTCCGTGGTCTGAACGGATCAAAACGTGAGTTTTCCGTCTACCTAGTATTGTATTACCAATGATCATCTCTACAAAAGGCCCCCGCTACATAAAAGCGTTTGCATGCGGGCATTTTTTTCGCGCTTGAGACATGAGACAAGAGACAAGGCACATGAGACGCTATGTGGACAGGCCCTTACTCGTCTATGCGAACGCAGTTCATAACAGTATAGACACGGCCTGACGGAGACATGTTTACATTGGAATTCCGACGCCATCAACCAAAGGCCCCCGCTACATAAGAGCGTATGCACGCGGACGCACGCGTATGCATGCGTAAGGGAGGAAATACAATAGGCGCCGTTAGTTTGGAGTGGAGCGCGAGTAGCCAATCACAGCATAGTGTGAGAGAGACAAACGAGGGGCACTCTTTTTTTCTTTCTCTCTCGCACCGTACGAAAACCGACCACGATTTTTTCATTTAACTTACTACCTCCAGGAGTATATGCTCTAAGGATATCACAGGCTGTCACAAACGTTCGTGACAGTATGACATAACGCTTGTCACTCTATTGTAGACACAGCCTAAGGGAGAGTGTACTAAGAGACTGTCTACATTATAGAGGCACACGTGCCTTGCGCCTTGCGTCTTGCGCCTCGTGAAAAAAAAATCGTTGTCCGATATCTAGCATATTCATGACCCATGGCAGAAGTTCAATATGTTAATCTGTTGCCATGGATGACGAGTATGCTAGATATCGGACGACGATTTTTTTCCATGAGGCGCAAGACGCAAGGCGCACGGCACGTGTGCCTCTTATGTAGACAGTCCCTAATGCCCTAATCACATAACCGCGTACGATCGCGTACGTCTGCGTACAACCGCGTCCGACGTTAAGGAAGAATTTAGTGATTTTCGCTGTTGCCAACAGCGGCAATGTCAGTGCAATAACTAGTACTTTCGAGGAACAGACCTACGTATACGAAAGTCGGCTACTACACCAACGACAACAGCATAAACAAGCAAGCGTTACTCCGATCTACTGCACTTCATGTGAGTAGGTCTGTTCCTCGAAAGTACTAGTTATTGCACTGACATTGCCGCTGTTGGCAACAGCGAAAATCACTAGATTCTTCCTTAACGTCGGACGCGGTTGTACGTAGACGTACGCGATCGTACGCGGTTATGTGATTAGGGCATACGTACGACCACCTCCGACGTTAAGAGACTGTCTACAAGAGGCACACGTGCCTTGCGCCTTGCGTCTCGTGAAAAAAAAATCGTTGTCCGATATGTAGCATATTCATGACCCATGGGAGAAGTTCAATATGTTAATCTGTTGCTATGGATCACGAGTATGCTAGATATCGGACGACGATTTTTTTCCATGAGGCGCAAGACGCAAGGCGCACGGCACGTGTGCCTCTTATGTAGACAGTCCCTAAGGAAGAATCTAGTGATATTCGCTGTTGCCAACAGCGGTGATGTCAGTGCAATAACCAGTACTTACGAGGAACAGACCTACATATACGAAAGACCTACTACACCAACGACAACAGGCATAACCAAGCAAGCGTTACTCCGATCTACCGGGCTTCGTGTGCGTAGGTCTGTTCCTCGGTAGTACTAGTTATTGCACTGACATTGTCGCTGTTGGCAACAGCGAAAATCACTAGATTCTTCCTTAACATCAGACGTGGTCGTACGCAGACGTACGCGATCGTACGCGGTTATGTGATTAGGGCATAAGCGCTGTGCGGTGCTGTGCTGTGCGATGCTTATGGAACTACTTTTCTAATTGGTCGGTATTTAAATATCAACCAATCAGCGGCGTAGTTCTACAAGTAGCCAATGCACCAACAGCACGGGCATCGCACAACACAGCATCGCACAGTACAGCATAGCGCTTATGTACACTCTCCCTTATATAGAGTCTGATAAAGGTTTGTCCAAGATTTTGACGTATGAAACTATGAACGCATCGACGAGGATTTCGTCAGGTCGTACAGCCGTTTGAGAGCGTCAACACAAATAAGGTACACACGTTAGATGCTGTTATTAGAACAATAGTCGTCGTGACTCGTTCTTTGTGCGACGGTATTGTGTCTGTCGTTCGGTAGATTTTTAGGGAGAGTCTCAATCTCAAGGTAAATATAAGTACATCGTGAAAATCAGTTGATGACTCACTGGGATATTTTGTTAAGTTATAGATAAAGTTTTGATAATTCATTCACCTGATTAAGATATTTGAAGTAGCTTCATGTGTAAAAAAAATGAGAATTTTTGTTAGAATCTAATAGTATTACATACTATTAGGTGTTTGAATTGCACATTTTATGCATTGTTTCTTCAGACGACTTAACATTCATTTCCACATTTATACTAATATAATTTTTTTTTAAATAGAGAAAAATGGAGTGGCTTTTCGGCAAACGTGTTACTCCTGAGGAGATGCTCAGGAAAAATCAGAGAGCATTGAATAAAGCAATGCGAGACTTGGATCGTGAAAAAATGAGGATGGAACAGCAAGAAAAAAAGATTATTGCTGATATTAAGAAAATGGCAAAAGATGGACAAATGGTACGCACAAGTAGTATACTAATATATTTTTTGTTTCATTGTATACATGGTAAATAATTAAACAAAAACTTCAAAAGTATTGAGAGACTATAATCTATACACAAATTTTAAAAGATACATAAATGAAAATCTTTTTTAGGATGCAGTTAAAATTATGGCAAAAGATCTTGTTAGAACAAGGCGTTATGTCAAGAAGTTTATGTTGATGAAAGCTAACATTCAAGCAGTTTCTTTGAAAATCCAAACTTTACGTTCTCAAAATACAATGGCTCAAGCAATGAAAGGTGTCACAAAAGCTATGCAAAATATGAACAAGTATGTTATTTGAATGTATTTTAAATTATAATCATCTGTAAGTGATTAATTTAATATTAAAATTATTCTAGACAACTTAACTTGCCACAAATTCAAAAGATTTTACAAGAGTTTGAGAAGCAATCTGAAATAATGGACATGAAAGAAGAGATCATGAACGATGCCATTGATGATGCGATGGAAGATGAGGGTGATGAAGAGGAAAGGTATAAACAGATTAAATTAGATCAAAATAATATAAAAAACTGTAAAAAGGAGATTTTTCCACACTATGCATATTTTTCAGTGATGCGATTGTATCTCAAGTTCTGGATGAACTTGGTCTTCAACTTAATGATCAACTCTCAGGCTTACCACAAGCCTCTGGATCTCTCAGCATAGCAGGCTCAAAGCAACCAGTCGCCACTGCAGCTGGAGCAAATGACGATGGCGGAAACGTAACAGATGCCGATGCAGATTTGCAGGCGCGACTCGAAAATCTACGTCGCGAGTAAAGTACGTAGTGTAATTTCGATAATTTGGAATTTGTATAAATAATGTATAAAAACGCTCTATACTTGTGATAAATCTATAGCATAAGGTTTATTCCCTTTTTTAAACAAGAAAAAAAAAACAGTTAATGCACAGGCCTAAAATAAAACCTGTTAAGAATTGTGCACACTATGTCTTAAGGCTGGGCAGATATGCAGCTCCAATGAGAATATGTTTGATAATATAAAAATTACATATTTGCCCCATAGTGTATTACGTCCAGTTGTTCGCAATAATTAATAACATGTTGAAACGGAAGTAGAATGATATAAGTTTGATGAACAATGGATCACTGGATTAATACACACACACACGAGATACGTTCAGCAAAGCTTTCAGGGTTTATTTGAGACTGGTGCTATTACAGTTCGCTACAGTTGTACGCTTGTGTTAAGTATTTCTTGAAAGTTTTTATATGAATTGGTTCAATGTAAAATTGTGCTCCCGAACGCAATTCAGCAGCAAAACCAGTGACTCAGATGTTAACACGCTAAGACTTAGCGTAGTTGCTTTTTAATACACTATACAAACAATCGACTGCTATTACTGTAAAATAAACATGGTTCGTTTGAAAATGAACAGAGTTGAAGTGTCAGGCTTATCCTTTTTTTCTTAAATGAATTTTATAAAAATGTTATTTATTGAAAATTACGCTCACATTGTATGTACGATTTGTAAGTACCGTACGCATGCCTGTACAAAGTACAAGATTCAAGTCAGGCTTACTTTCGATCGAAGATAGCGAGGAACTTCCTTTCACGAACGAAGCATTGAATCTTTATAAAATTTTATCATGATTCTTAATTTAGCGCAATCATTATGAACAATAACTATATGAATAAATAAAAATTAATGTTTACAATCAACCAAGTTTCAAATCTTTCCAACTCAAAAAAAAAAAAAAACAATAAAAAGAAAAGACAGGCAAAAGGAATATGAGCAGGTGTAATAAAATATACATCATTGAGCTTTGTCAAATGTTGAGTTATATTATGTCATCTGCGAAACAATCATGCCCAAGTATCGTACAATTGGAGTAGTTCCTCTCTCTTCGCCACAGTAGATTCATTAGTTTAAGCTATAGGATTCGGGCCTGAATATATTTCGTCGTCTTCGTCGTCTCTTTTCTTTTTCCATGCATCGCTCTTCGCTCGCTCGCTTGTCGTTCTCGTCAACAATATTATTTATTCGCTTTTTTTTTTTATTTA
Source organism: Torymus aiolomorphi (assembly GCA_036365515.1). NCBI lineage: Eukaryota > Metazoa > Arthropoda > Insecta > Hymenoptera > Torymidae > Torymus > Torymus aiolomorphi. The sequence goes on along the minus strand of CM070875.1, from coordinate 27,703,370 downwards.
ACGTGTATCATATATGTGTGTGTATACGCCATATACTTGTTAATATATGTATACCTGGAGAGGTACAACCGTAACTAGGAAAGTGAAGGAAGGGAAATAGATCAATTCTGGGGCGATTTGCATCGAAATTTCCGTCCGCTCTGTACACATATACGTTATCGAGTGAGCTCGAGCGGTCATTATGTGCTCGCGGTATTGATTGTGTAATCAGGAATTTTTGATGGATTATACTTATTCCTTTCGTTATTGTACAAAAATTATGGAAATTACCAGAGGTTAGACAGCCATTCTAATGTAAACCTTGAATAATTTCGTCAGTATATATAATCGTCAACGCTAATTGCGTTTTAGGAATACGTAGTAGAAATAATACTGATTAAATGTATAATTTTGGATTCTTCCAAACAAGCTAGATTAATCATATGATTTTATTTACAACATTGTAATAATATTCTTTTCGGCCTAAATTTACGTGGAAAAATGTGAACGTTTGCGTGAAAACGTCTCAGTTTCTGTTCATCATTCATCAAACTCTTATACACGTACACAAACTGTTAGGCTTATGCCTTTTGATAATTCGACGAAACTTTCGAGGCAAAGTCCCAAAATCCTCGGCAGGATCGAGTAGCGGACGAAAGTATACAATGATATGTCGAGGAGTTACAGTGTGGGAAGAAAGGAGGCGATTCGGAAGGAGGGGGCAGGATTTTCTTTTTTATATGTCTCTCTCTTTGCGTGGCTGAGAGCAGATAGACAGAGAACTGCACAGAGTTAGAGATACTTAGAGAAACCTAGAATAAATCTCGATCGTTTTTCTTTGCCATAGAGCGACTCTCGCTACAGACTGTTTTCACATTTTATTCCTTTCAATCGTTCGCTGCTGCGGCTAATTTATACGCGTATGTACTGCATCTGCTTCTGCTGCTGAGATTTTCTCATAGAAATATCACAATTTCAGCGTGGAACCCGCGTTCGTATGTACGTGTATAATATTATATATATCATCGTATATATTTATTATTTTTTTGTTTTTCCTTGTATAATATTAATAATACGCATGGTCGTTAGATATAAAACTTAACTTCGCAACGAGCACGAGGATAGAGCCTCGCTTTTATTTTATTTCTTTTTTTTTTGTTTTCTCTTCTTCCTCGTCATTTATACTTTAATAATTATTTCATTTATTTACTTATACGGTATAATGTGTATTTTTTATTTTCTCTCTTTTTTTTTATGCTTCGAACCGGTCGTGCTGCAATTTCTTTTATATATATATATATATATATATATATATATATATATATATATATATATATATATATATATATATATATATATATATATATATATATATATATATATATATATATATATATAATCTCTTTGCTTTACAGAACGTGTATAATATACCCTTTTGCCTTGGTTTGTATGTACGTGTACGTGTTTGTGTGTATATGAGTATGCCTCAGCTTCCAACTCGTGTGCGGCCGTTGGTTTTTTTTTTTTTTTTTATAATAATATTGTAACTTCTCCCAACAGTCCAGCTTAATTTTCTCGCTTACTGATATGGTGGGATATATATATGTGTGTGTGTGTGTGTGTATAATGTTTAAACGCTAGACTTGTTATTTTCTTGGCCTGTCTGTATACGTGTTAGTTTTTTTTTTTTACGGAAAGCTCATATGAATTCTATTTTTTTCCCCGCAAGCCCACATAGTTACGGAGGTCACCCGAAAAGACGAGAAGCGAGATGTTGAAAAATGGATTTTGTCCTTCATAAAACTATTAGTATCATGAAAAATTTGTACATTAAAGATATATAAATTAAAAAAATTATTACTTATTAGATCAGAGCTTATGTTGTACGGAGTTATAGACTTATGCTGCTATTCTCAAATTTTCTAAGTCGTCCACTATTCAGTAGTGGATAGTAAAGATAATTTAATTAAAAAGAAAAGATTAAAATAACGAAAAGTTCAATACAGAAATCCTTAGTGTCTCCGATCTCCCTTCAAAAACTTATTTCTTTACGATTAAAAAAGAAATTTTGATTTAGGTCAAAAGAATCGATCCAGTCGTTTCAAAGAATAAATATAGCTTATTTTGGAAAACCGGCTAATGCAAGGAGATTTCCTTTTCGAAAAGCTCAAATTTTCTCACAAAAAAATGATGACTCGATGCTTCATTTCTAAATCACAACTTATATATAAAATAGAACGATCGAATCAACGAATCGATTCTCATCTTCCCTGCGGATTTTTGCATATTTTTACGCGCGATTTTCGAGATATACTCGCCGTTCACAGCGACGGCGGGACAACCGGACAAGCTCTCAAAAATTGTATCGCGCAATACGAATCATTTCCTTTGCATAATCTCCAGTCGAGATGAATCCTTTCGGCTCAAGAACCTCGTACGTGCGCGTCTTTCGACAGACCGCCACGTCCTGTTGCGCGAACAAACGAGCTCGCACGCGCGGTTAATTGTCTCGCCGCGGCGATCGCTCCGAAGGAAAATGCATTCTCTCGCGCGACAATGGAGCGAATTTTCCGAGTGCCTCTCTCTCCCTCTGTCTCCCCTGATAGGACAATGAAACCGTATATAACTCTCTCGTCTTTCTCGTCGTCCCGCCGCGGCGCGTATTATATGTCAATGGGGCGTCTCTCTCTCTCTCTCTCTCTTTCTCTCTCCTCGCAACAAGCGAACTATATCACTATTAATGTGTTATATACCTCGAGCCTCTATAGTATAAGGTGTATTACATGCGCGATTATGATGATCGCGCGTTTATCACACATCCTGCGTGTTAATTTGTGTATTTCTCCTCTCCCTGCTATTATAACATATTATCTGTACGTCTGTGTATGTATATTTTATATGTAATATGTTTATTTATATATATAGGTACCGATAAAAGGCCGCGCTTCGCGCTTTTGCTGAACTCTTCGTGTTCTTTTTTATCGTGTTCTTGTTGTTGTATACAGCTTCGTACGCGTCTCGTCTGTGTGTATATATATGTTACAGTTACACCATTGCGAGTACAATCTTGCGTGGTGTGTGTATCTGAATGTGTGTTCGTAGGTGATCGGGACGCTTGTGTGTGTGTGTGTGTGTGTGTGTGTGTGTGTGTGTGTGTGTGTGTGTGTGTGTGTGTGTGTGTGTGTGTGTGTGTGTGTGTGTATTGTATAACCCTTTGTGTCACAACCGTCCCGATTGAGGCCTTGACGATATATAAGATAGTTTCGTTTCTCTCTCTTCTCTCTCTCTCTCTCTCTCTCTCGCTCGCTCTGGACTGAAACGTATTTCTTCGTGAGAATACAAGGAACTGAAAGGTTTCGTTATTTTAGGAATGCCGACAAAAAAATTATCAATGTTCACTTTAGGCAATAATATATATATATATATATATATATATATATATATATATATATATATATATATATATATATATATATATATATATATATATATATATATATATATATATATATATATATATATATATATATATATATATATATATATATATATATATATATATATATATATATATATATATATATATATATATATATATATATATATATATATATATATATATATATATATATATATATATATATATATATATATATATATATATATATATATATATATATATATATCGTAAAATGAAAAGTGTATTATGGAAAATGATATAGACGTGATTGGTGAATTATTCTCTCGGTATAATTTCATTGTAGTATTGTTTCGATCCTATGGAGTTTTGTCGATTATATTTTATTTCGCTGAATTATTATATATATATATATGTGTGTACGCCAAAGACGCCTCGTCGGAGGATTTAAAAAAAAACTGAATTTACTTGGAAATTGTAAAACTTTATGCTGTATAAAACTTGGACCGTTCGATAGAAAATCTCTCCGGAATTTATATATATATAAATTCTATTGTAGAAACAAGTGCTAATGCAACTGGAAATAGGAAAATATTCTAAGCATCACTTCGAGTAGCAATGCTGTAAAAAATTCTTATATAGATTATATTCTTTAAATTATTTCAGACTATATTGAAAGATAGCTTTTATCTTTATCTTATAAAAAGATCAAATGTGAGGACTATCTTCTACGACAATTTGGAAAAACTTGTATTCTTCTCTAATCTTATACTTTAATACGTATGACAATTCTTTAAAGTACTTACCTTATATCTGTAATTCTTACGATATTTATAAACATATTTACATATTGTCCATGATCTATTTTGTCCCCTGTGATTATACTTTTTTTTTATATTTAAACACAAAAAGTCTTTTTTCACATTTTTCTCAGCTTTATTTTTTTTCCACCAGATCAAAAGATCAAAAATTTGTTTTTCTTATAAAAGATGGGATAATTATGCCAATTCTCGTTCTATCTAAGCATCATTTACTAATAATGCGAAACAATTTCGTGGCTATACGCTATAAAAAACGAACGAAAAAGAGTCATCGTATCTTTTTATCTAAGATAAAGATAATTTAGAGCACTGCTCGTTATGTAGATTATACACGGATATATATATTTATATAATTTCACTAAGGTAAAAAAGACGGAAAGAAACTCATTCGTCTCTCAGTCAAGCTAACTCTACAATGATATATATACGTATATATACGCATATATATAAATCGTTATGTATCGAGGGTTGATCGAATAAATTTTTACAATTTCAAGGAAATTCGGTTGAGCCTAAAAATCCTCGACGCTCTCACACAACGACACCCGCATTATATAAGTTACATACGCTGCTCTAAATTCTACAAATGGCACTAATGTATCTATATGATTATCATTATATATTTATAATACGGTACGTATCTCCTATGTATAGAAAGGAAAACGGAGGATGTATGTAAGCCTCGTGTATATAAGTGCAATTTTACCGAAATTTGCGACAAAACCCGAAATATCGATTTGAACATTTTTGTTTCGAGCACACCTATCGCACTTGGTTTTTCTCGTTGTTTGTAGTATTTAGAAGAGAAATTCGCGGTTGTGCAGCGTCCATCGAATGGTATACTTTTTCTGGATCACCTTATCGCTCGAAAAGTCGGTCGCATTTTCACTGCTTTTGAGCAATTTATTCATCATAACTGACGCGCTTGGCGTGAAATACTTTTGCGCGCGACTCTTAAACTGCATAAGATAATCAAAATCACTGAAAATGCGAACGACTTTTTGAGCGATAAGTTGTTCCAGAAAAAGTATACCACTCGATGGGCGTTGTCCAACCGTGAATTCTTATTGTATGTACTGTAAACAACGAGAATAACCAAGAGCGATAGGTGTGTTCGTAAAAAAAGTTTCAAATCGATATTTCGGGTTTTTTTCGCCAAATTTTGGTAGAATTGCACATATATGTATAGTTGCGTCGTTGATACTTAGTTCATTTTTTGTTTTCACCATTTATAACGCACTTTTCTCCTCGTTATGAAATTCGATTTTTTTTTTCAATTACAGTAACAATAGTAATAATATATATATATATATATAAGTTGCCTACGAAAAAGCTTTTGGTTGCTCCGCGTACATCCTTGCGCGCACGCTTTTCTCTCCTTATTTTCACAATAGATTCTCTGCCGAGGGATTAAAAAGAACGAATCTCCTAGCGGTCGTGTGCGCTTACATCGAGGACATTGTAACCTTATCTCTCTCTCTCTCTCTCTCTCTCTCTCTCTCTCTCTCTCTCTCTCTCTCTCTCTCTCTCTCTCTCTCTCTCTCTCTCTCTCTCTCTCTCTCTCTCTCTCTCTCTCTCTCTCTCTCTCTCTCTCTCTCTCTCTCTCTCTCTCTCTCTCTCTCTCTCTCTCTCTCTCTCTCTCTCTCTCCCACGCCATCTTCGTCAACTATTATTTTACATATTTACAAGAGTGGCTTATTGATCGCTCGCTCGCGGTTATTATAAATGCAATAACGACCTAATACGAAAACTGAAGAAGAAACCGAGTGACCGGCAAATCTCTCTCTCTCTCTCTCTCTCTCTCTCTCTCTCTCCCTCTCTCTCTCTCTCTCTCTCTCTCTCTCTCTCTCTCTCTCTCTCTCTCTACCTTCTCTCTCACTCCAATCGTATACAGAAACGGAAAACGAGAGATTTATACTCCTCGTCGGGGTTTGCTTTTTCCCCCTTCCCCCTCTTCACCCTTTCTTTTTTGTTTGTAAAAGCATACCCACATACACACACGCGCGCGTCACACGCACACATAGCCAAGTCGGGCTACCTCGAGATAGACACTTTTTTTCTCCGTTCGATCGCTATAAGAATTGAATGACTATATACGTCGTCGCGCTTATGAAAGCGAACCGGTATATAGGTAGTTGAGTTTTCGCGCAGTTACACATGTTGACACGTTCTTTTATTCATGTATCGTACGCTTTTATATCTGCTCTTTGTCTCGACTAATTTTTTATTGTTTCTCGTACATCTGTGATAGAATTCGGCGTCAGTTATAGGGAAGTACCTAGAAAACTACAACTGAGCTTACAGGCGTCGACGACGTCTCGAGCATCCGTATACAGTACACGAGATAGTAAATATTAAGTATATATGTGCGCATCAAAGATTCACTGCAGCTTCAACCGATGTACTTATAGAAAATCGCTTTAACGAACAAGAGTTTACCGAGACGTCGTCGACGCGCGGATAATGTAATAAATAGCACGATGAGGTGTTCATCTTCTAGTAGCATTGTATAACTCTCTCTCTCTCTCTCTCTCTCTCTCTCTCTCTCTCTCTCTCACTCTGTCGTTAGTAATATCTGTACGAACCCGATAGACCTAGTGAACAGTGAAAATATCGTTTCGGGCATGAAGGTAAACTTTTTCGCTTTTTACAAGCATTTTTCGCCCGTCTTTTTCTCACAGACAGCTACTTACATACTGGAGGCGTGAAATTATTCGCATAACGACCATCGCTCGTGAAACAATTATGAGTTTTATAAAAGTTTTACAAATTGCTTACGAGTCGCCTTAAAGTATTAAAAAAAAAAACACGTATAACGAGAAAGAAAATGCATAACAATACATCACGAGTGCGAGATTCGTAATATAAAAAAAATCAACGTGTTTGTGTATGTGTGTGTGTGTGTTGTTTGTGTGATGATGGGTCATCTATAAATATAACGGCTCGCCGGCAGATATATTTTCTTCCGACGAAAAGGAGATGTATAACGGAACTAAAGGGAGCTTAGGATTTCGTTCGTTTCACCTCTTCCCCGCATTTAGGCACACAATTGCACGGCGTCTCTCACTCTTTCTGTCTTTCCCTTAAACACTACGACACAAAAAACTCGGGATTTCCATCCGACAACCCAAGAGTATATACATTTTCGATAACGCACGGAAAAAGTGAAACCACAGCTGTATAAAAAAGACGAAGAGAATCCGACGAAACTCAGGAGACTATAGGTCCCCCGCATACCATGTGTAAAACGAAACCTCATATCTGTGCGCGGGAAGAGGCACAATCACGTAGATGAAGTATACGATGTGTATACATGTGTGCGTGTGTACGTGTGGGATGTGTATTAACAAGCCGAGAGAAGAGTGTCTAGCTCAAGAGTGACTGATCCCTTCCTCACCCGACGACAATAATCCTAATAACGCAGAAAATTCAGATAGAGGATGAAGCAGTGGCGCAGCTGCCCGAGTCATATAGTCCAGACCTGCACCTTCTCGGCGACGATGCACCAGCTCGCGTGGTCGTAATAGGACGATATGATGTGCAGGTTCTCCACGTACTTGTTGATCAGAGCGTCGAGCTCGCCCTCGCGGAACACGTGGTAGTACTGGTGATAGGTGATCTGATCGGAGGGCAGAGACTCCTGGGACGAGGAGCCGCTGAGCGTGCCGTTGCTCGCGCTCGTCGCCGCCGAGCGCCTCGCGACATTGTGCGCCTGATGATGCGACGACTGATGTTGTCGCTGCTGATGCAGGAGGCTAGCGGTAGTCGTGCGCGGCGGTATCTCCTCGGAGGCGGAACGATTCTGGGCGCAGAGCCGCACTCTCGTAGGGCCGTGGTCGGCGGTGAGGCTGGACGAGGCGAGGGACGCGGTGCTGCCGCTGCAGAAGCGACGCGCGGCGTAGGATGATTCGGCCTGGCTACTACTCGCGCTCTCGCTTATCGAGTCGCCGATGTCGCTCGACTCGATCGAGTTGTTGTTGTAGCGCTGCTGGCCGATACCCGGTGTCTTCGTAGCCAAAGACGCGACGGTTTGCTTGTGCTGTTGCTGCTGCTGCTGCTGCTGGCGGTGATGGAGCTCGCGCTCGCTCAGGAACTCGCCGCTGTTGGTGACGACGACGAAGCCGCCGCCGGTGCTGCTGCCCGCGTCGCTGTCCTCCGAGCAGCTGCGCTGGATCGCATCGACTACTTCGACGCGACGCGGCACGTCCGGAGAATTATTGTCGAGGTGATTGTCGCAGCTCAGCCCGGATGATGCCTGCTGCTGCTGCTGCTGCTGCTGCTGCTGGGACTGCTTCAGGCCGCTATCGTATTTACAGGTGCCCGTGGCTCTGTGGATGATAAAGGGTTAAGAGGTGGCTAGTTAGTGATAATATAAGCGGTAATTAAAAGAAAAGGGTTTTATTTTATTTTAGCAAAGATTATACTTGAGAATTGAATTGATTTTGGTGTCGTTATCGATTAGAGCTATTAGGAAATAAACAACTGTGTTTTCTTGTAGAAATAAAAGAACGTGATGAATGATGTCTGGTCTGACTCGTCCTTTATCTACTTCGACTTATTTAATATTCATTTTATATTTCTGCATATTATAGTCTGGCTTTTATCTTCTTTTATATATATGTGCGCGCGCGCGTGTGTGTGTGTGTGTGTGTGTGTGTGTGTGTGTGTGTGCGCGCGCGCGCGCGCGCAAATCCGCGGACTACAGACAACAACTGGGGTACAAAACGGAAAAACTTTTTTTTTTGAGGGCACACCTACCACATAAGGGTTTTTCGGTTCTTTGGGGGTCCCCCAACATGAAAATACTCGTGAACACTCATTATCCGTTGCAAAACTTTTTTGCCGACGAAATCAATTTTTCTTATGGAAATTTAACATGGGAAAAATGGACGAAAAGTAGTCATTGATGATTAACCAATAGCAAACTATATTGAAGAGGCCAAACGAAATTCCACAAAAAAGCGATTAAAGTTGAAGAATAGAGCTTTAATTTGAGATGAGAATCGTTAAAATCAGTCGATTCTGTGCCAAGCTACGTGAAGTTGAAAATGGCGCAAAATGACAAAAATTTGAAGAATTACGTGGGTTTGAAAAAAATTGCTCATTTTCGTCATTATTCGCCATTTTCAAATTCACCTAGCTTTGCACAGAATCGACCGATTTTAACGATTCTCATCTCAAATTAAAGCTCTATTCTTCAACTTTTTGTGGAATTGGGTTTGGCCTCTTCAATGACTATTCGTCCATTTTTCCCATGTTAAATTTCCATAAGAAAAATTGATTTCGTCGGCAAAAAAGTTTGGCAACGGATAATGAGTGTTCACGAGTATTTTCATGTTGGGAGACCCCAAAAGAACCGAAAAAACCTTATGTGTGCCCTCAAAAAAAAATTTTTTTCCGTTTTTGTACCCCAGTTGTTGTCTGTAGTCCGCGGATTTGCACATATGTAAATTGTCACTAAGAAAGAAAACTAGGTCATGTGCATTTTTTACTTTTTCAAGAATTATTATCTGTACTCAGGTAAATTAGAACACTTAAAATAATCGGTTCGACCTTTTTGCAAACTTATACTTTCTGGTTAAAAAAAAAAAAAAAAAAAAATACATTATGTGTGTCTCAAATGAGTACATTTGATCTATATTTATAAAAAGTCTGCAAGAAAAATTCTTAAAAATGTAGGTATAGTTACTCTTATACGTAAACGTTACCATTTTTACATTCATTGATTGCTCAATTAATTGAAATATTACTTATTCCATGTTTACTTTGTCTCTCAATTGAACTCCTTTCGTACGAAAAATTGTTTACAGTTCCACAAACATTCGTCATTGCCAGAAATGGAAATCTGTCTCATATAATAACACCGTAATCATATCCATCAAATTTTTAACCCATCGCGCAACAAAGTAAAAAAAAAATGAGACAAAAACAAACATATTATATACTATAAAGGTCGTACCGTGCGGATGGCAAACCGGCGTGCTCGTCCTCGCCGGCGAGCTCGAGCTTGGTCCTGCGGCAGAATTGATCGATGTCGTGGATGAGGTTCCCGCTGAGCCGGTCCGTCAGATCGATCAGCTGCCTCTTGCACTCCTCGTTCCACGTGCTCTCTACCGGCGAGATGTGCTTGTCGAGCACCACGGGTTTGCTGCTCGCTGTATTCTGCTGCGAAGCACACGTATCCTATTATTACATGTATAGATCGGAGTCGGAATTTGGACCGTTCCACAGTCGAGTTCATTTCGCGAGGGCTTCGATGAGTATATAGGGTAGAATTGATGGAGAATTAATGTGTGTGTATGCACATATCGTCGCGCGATACAATGAAAAGCCAACTTTAAAGAGCCAGGTGAAGAAAAGCCAATTTCGCGCAAAAAAAGCTAAAGAATGGGCACATGTTTCGTGCGAAACTGGCTTTTCTTCGCCTGGCTCTTCAAAATTGGTTTTTCTTCGAACCGCGCGACTATATCGGGTAATGTCAGTTGATATGCCGAGTGACGGTGCGAACAAAGCCATTGTAATTATCGCTTTGACACGTGTCTGATGCAACTCAAACGATGAATAGCTTGCATTGTTTGTATATATTCGTGAATTCAACGTTACTGACGGAGAATTTGAATTCCTATTCATTACAGATTTGTATCACGTATTATGTATCTTTACGGGCAGATGAATTCAAATTGTAAGTGAAGACTGATTGAATGTTATTTTATGAAAAGAAAGAATAACATTTTTCGTAATATATTACACAACGTTTACTTGCAAATAAAATTTAAACTGTTTATTCAAATTATTCAAGCATAAAATAGATATATTAAAATCACGTATTTTTACTTTATCTTCTAAAGTTAAAAAAATTAATCATGAGGTATCAAAAGATGACGAAAAATCATTAAATTGCCATTAACAAACTCGAACCTAAAAAGTTTATATATGTGCGAATCTGCGGACTACAGCAAAATTGGGGTACAAAAACAGCAAAAAATTGTTTGAGACACACCTATCAGACTAGATTTTTCTGGTTCCTTAGGTGTCCCCCAACATGAAAATACTCGTGAACACGGTTTATCGTTTGCCAAACTTTTTTGCTGCCCAAATGGATGTCAAAATTTAATGCGATTTTTCGCTTTTTTAAAGAATACATCGTATTGTTGATATAACCGAAATTCCTTTCATTAAAAAAAAAAGACAGTTTTACAATAAAATAATGAAGTTTAGGAAAAAAGCTTTCTAATTTTAATGGCGTTGAAGCATAAAAAATGTAAATTTGATAAAAAATTAAAAATCACGATACTTAAAAATTCCTTTTGGCTTTTATAATCAGAAATGGGTTTGTACGTGCATTATTTTATCTGTTAAGAGCTTTGTATGTGTATGTTATTGTAGTCTTTTTAATGTAAAGCACTCGAATATTCAGCAAAAGTGACATTTTTTCATTGGAGACAAGTAAAGAATGAAGCATCGTACGAATTGGCACCGGGCTTCCCTAGTAAAAATTATTACATGATTTATCACGTAGAAAAGCACGTAGAAAAGCATGTAGAAGAGCATGTCAAAAAGCATGTAGAAAAGCATATAGAAAAGCACGTGCTTTTCTACATGCCAAATCACGTATTAAATAACGTGACAAATAACGTGCTTTTTTCGAACCGATTTGGCATGTATAAAAGCACGTGCTTTTATACGTGATAAATTACATAATAAAGCACATGATAAAACACGTGATAAAACACGTGAAAAACCATGAAAATTAATTTTTTTTCCTCCCGCCGGGGCGAAAGTATCACATTCCCTCCTGGCGCAAAAACGATAATGTGGCATTTTCGGCCTTGGTGGGAGGAAAAATAGTATACGCTCCACGGGAAAAGAATTGGCCAGCCCACAGCTCGTGCAAATTGTCACCCGAGTCTTCGGGTTGCAATTTACACGAGCTGTAGACTGGCCAATGTTTTTCCTCCCCAGGTGCGTAAAATACTATTATATAAAAAATTCTAACGAAAATAATCAAATATAAAATATTATGAATAATTTATTATAAAGGGCAATAAGATACTTTTTCAGTTTATTGTTAATAAACAGTTTATTATTATTTTATTATATAAATTTTATATATTTTTTAATATATTATGTAATAAATGTAATTTAACATCTTTATAATATGTTTGCAAAATTCTTAAACTATCAGTCTAGAATCAACACTATTAAAAAGTCACATATGAGATTCTGCTCTAAATGATGTGAATAATCTTGCATTAATTATAATCGAGTTTTTCATCACCGACAAATACCTAATACCAAAGAATATAGACGCATATAGAAGAACACGTCTTATGAGAGGGTAGGGCACAGATCCTTCAACACGTAAAGCCTATACTAAACTGTAGATGTTATCCACAGATTACATTGGGAGGACCTATCTCGCACTATACATGTTATCCAGCAATTTTGTCCGTAAATTTCTTAAGACGTACTCTTCTATATGCGTCTATATTCGTTGCTAATACATAGGTTTACCGCTAATTAAATTCAAAAATACACACATCAAAGCACTACAGATCATTTTTAAACATAACCCTCATAAAAAACAACTAAATTACAGGTAAGAATTTTTATAACTAATTATATCTTAATCTTTTCTTTGGAACATTGTTGCTTCGCCCTATAGCTTTTTTCCTTGCCTCTGCTCTTAGATCCCTTATTTTTTGTGATATAATGTGTGTGCTTTGGCGTAAATAAGAAGCTTTTTGGTCTGTGTTCAAATCTTTTCGTTTTTCTAAGTAATCACTATACAAACCTGTAAAAATATTTTATCAATAAACTATAAATAATGAAGTAATAATATTTATTACACAAAATAAAAATAAATTATTACTTATTAACAATCTTAGTAGATTCGGTTCGATTGATTTAACCGGTGATCGATTGGGAATTGTTTTTAAAACCTTTTCTACTTGTAGAGCTCTGTTTGCCAAATCTACTGGTTCCCACAGTTTTACTAAAAGTTCTCTTAGAAAAATATTTGGTTTTTCCACTTGCATCATTCGCCATACGTCAGGTCGAATTCTTTTACATTCACCAAGGTACAACTAAAAATAAAATACTTTCGTTATTTTTTTATTGTCATAAATTTCTCGTACAAATACCAGAGATATAGACTTTAAGAAATGCTATTATTCTAAAAAGTTATTAAACAACTCTTAAAAAAATCTTCAAATCATAAGTTATAGTTCAATCAGACTGCAAATTGATAAACAGAGATCTAACCATACTATAACTAGAGATATCCAACCAAGATAATTAACCATGGAAAACTTATCAAATATATTAATTTAAAAAGATATAACCCCAATGTCTATTGAATTAAAATAACCTTTAAGGAATACTTACATAGCCCTCCTTATCTGGTTTATATCGTTTGTTCTTCTCATGAAATCCATGCCCTTCATGGGCTTTATAGTATTCGATAGACTTGACAACTAATTTAGATACAAAATAGTCTTCCGATTCTTGGTCATGATCCAATTCTTTGTCAGCGGCAGATGACTGAGAGTCATTATGAGGTGATGTGTTGGCTAAAAAAATCAAAAGAAATATAAAACCAATAAAATCTAATCATGTTATATGAAAATATAAAAATGAATTTAAAAAAATTACTCGCCAAAGTTTATTATGGTTTCTTTATGAATATTTTTCTTACCAAGCTTCATATTATTTTCATCTTCAAAATGATCATCATAATTGTTATGATCATAAATATCGCCATTATTCATTCCACCAGCAGTCATTGTCGTATCAACAATATCAGTCAATATTCTATTAAAAGTATTATTCAACACAGGACTTTCATTTCCAGTACTTTTTCTTATTGAAATATCATTTTGTTTACTTGATGTAGTATATGATACTTCTAAAATAATAAAGAAAATTATGTGTATAAAATTTGTATTACAACAAAAAATGTAACCAGATTAATAATACTTTAACAATATAATAATTGATAATAATAATTAAATCTAACAATAGTTATTTAGATTTTAATTTTAAATTTAACTTGAGAAACTTTTTATAAATAAAATTGTAATATTTAATACCTTCTAAATTCTTTTGAGGTTGTATTTCGCTTTCATTTGTTTGTTCATTATCAAAATTGTTTTTATTAGGTGAATCATCATCGCTGTCAATAATTCTTGAAATTTTCTTTTTCTTATTTACCGTGTTAAGAATTGCAGTCCCTCTATTTCTAAGCACATTTCTCTTTGTAATTCTATTAGATACCTAAAAATATTAATAAGATTTAAAAATTATTTAAATAATTTTGAATATTGATCTGCAGGTAAAAATTTAATATTTTTAAACGTTTATGAAAAAATGTTAAGATTTTTCAAATTTTATACAATATTAAATAACAATTTTCTATAACACATTTTAAGATATAAACATAATTTTGTATTTTCATTGTATATCATACCTTTTTCTGCTGTATTTCTATTTCGTTATCACTTTTGTCACTGCAGCTATTGGAAAAGCTGCTGGTATTAGGAATGTCACTGTAATTTAAACGTTTGAATTTAGGTCTTTCAGTGTTTATCAATTTTTCTACATCACCAATGCCACCTAATGACAAAACACAATATGGTTATATGTATATGTCTGCTTTATTATATTTAATATTAAAAAAAAATTGATCAATTAAAATAAACTTACATGGTAAGTCTGATATTTGGACTTTCAATAATATTGTATTAGGATTTTTTCATCTCAATACTCTGCACGATAAACTTTGCCTTTTTCAAAATCATTCTTATCTTTAGGTCTTTGAGTTTTAAATTCAAGAATATCTTGTATGCGTATGACGTCAATGGCATTATCTGTTAAATATTTAACTCGTGCATGAGTTACTACTGCCATTGTTCATTTGCAGAATATTAGCAGTTCGCAAGATTTGCAAGGAATCAGAAGTTAACCTAAAATATTAATTCGTTTCAAATAATAAATTCAGCTGAAATGTTAATTAGTTTAGTTTTAAATAAATTTTGCAGTAAAAAAATTATCCATTTAGATCTTATATACTATTATATACGCAATGGAAATAGAAAATGTAAATAAAAATTATGAAAAAGTTGCAAATAAAATTGTTTACTTGCTATACACTTTATTACATTACTGTGCTATACACTTTATTACATTAATTTTAATTGTAAAAATATACTCTTTTTTACATATTTATATACATTGTCGCTAGGGCATATTTTTAAACTTCGAATCTACTGTATATATTAAGAAAAATTTCAATAAACAATTGTATAAGTAAACTTACCTTTTATAAGAAATAGGCGTTACTTACAACGCTTAATTTATAGCAAAACGTTTTAATTTTTAACAAAACGTGGTACACAAATGCACGTACACTGTACACATATAACGAGCGGCGATGCTCAAATATTAATTCCATCGTTCAATTTACACATCATACGGACGCACACACACATGAAACATCCATGCATTGCAGAAACAAAACACGACACATAAGTATATAACGAAATTTCTCCAGAGGACTTGACCTCGGTGTCGATAGCTCGCTAAGGCTGAAATCACATGCTGCGGCATACAGTTGCGGCATAGAGGTTGCGTCATGGAGACAGCCAATCAGAGCTATTCTGTAAATGCAAATATAGCTCTGATTGGCTGTCTCCATGACGCATCCTCTATGCCGCAGGCCCCAGCTCTATGCCGCACCATGTGATTTCAGCCTAAGGAAGAAAACAGAAATACGAAATTTCTTTCATAAGTGTAAATTTCAGTTATTTTTAAAAAATATAAAAGAAGTGCAACATGGACAGGAAAAAAAAAAAATATTACTTCGATGAAAATGCACCTGTAACGAAATTTATGAAAAATAAAATTAGAAAACTCCAGCAAAATGAAAATGTTGATGAAGATAAGGTTAGTTGGAAAAAATTGTTTCATATATACTATCTACAAATATTTGTCAAAATTTTATTTTTATATTTAGAATATTCATACGTCGTGTCAGCAATTTTTTAATTATTATTTTTTTACAAATACAAAAAACAATTATAAAATGATTGTACATAGAAAATTTTTTTAAAATGATTTTCTGCATTTTATACATTGCATTGATTTATTGCAGGTATCATCAAAGCCTGAAATGTCTAAAAATGTTAAACATCCTTGTATAAGCCAACAAAACATTCAAGACTTTGAAAGTTTCGCAGACCAATCAACTATAACTACAGAAACCATAAAACAGAGGGATATGGTAATACCGTCAGCAAAATCAATTTCTCCTTCGCTTCCTGAATTATCAGAGGTATATATAATATTTAATTAGAAGACTGTATCTACCATTATTTTATTTTTAAGTTGATTAAATATTGAATTCAATATATGTTTTAGGCGATTCAAGATTCAGTATCATATGCAATAAGTGCTGCAAATTCTGACGATGGAACATTAGAATATTCACCAGATGATTCGTTCTCGTTTAATGTAAGTAATAATTTTTTTTTTACATTTTGCAAGTGTAGAAATAAAGAAGTTTGTAATATGTAACACTTAAAATATCTTACAAAATGCCTGCTACTACTACTCTGTCGTAAAAGTAGTAGTATATTTGAAATGGCTTTTCAACTAGTTCCAAATTTGATGATTTCTATAAGAACAAATATAAGTGCTTGCATTATTTAGTCATTCTTCCATTATGATATAAAAAATACAGTTTTCAAACGTGTTTTAAAATTTATAAATTCATTCTAACTTAAATAAAAAATAACTTTTTAAAAACTTTATTTCTACACTTGCATTGAACATTTTAATGATTTATAGATACATTTTTTTTTTATTTTTATTTATTTTTTTATTTATATTTATATTCGTTTTCATTTATATAGTTATACAGAATTTAGATCTTTGCAATAGTTTTATGTCCTTAGAACTTATAAATAGTTATGTCTATATTAATAAAAGACACAAGGCTAAATCTATTAGGTTATTTATGACAACTATTATGACTAAAATAAAGCTTTATTTTTTCATGTCCAATTTCACTTAAAAATTTAATTAATTTAAAATAAAAGTAATCATTGTATAACTTAACCTCAAATTGTAGTTTCTCTCTTGAAAGAAGCATCATGAGCGGGACATTCAGCTAAATTTACACCTATCGAACTGGATTTCCAGCTGTTTTGAACTAAAACTTATATGGTGGATTTTCAGCTGTATTTTTCTGTAGATTTTTGCCTCAATTTTTAGAAAAATTACTTTGGCGACCAAATCACTAAAATAGTTTCCTGCTTAGATAGGGTAAGTGTGTCAGTAATTGTGCCCGCTTCAGTTACTATGCCCTTAGATCATTTTCATTTATAGTGGAGTATAATCATATTTAATCATAAATATCTAAATTTTTATATGCAGTTCAATTCATGCTTTTTATTGTTAAACCCACAGTATGAGTTAATTATTCTTATAATATATTTAAAATAATTTATTAAATTTCTCAACGCGATTTCTATTATTTTCTTATCGAAACGCTTAAGAATATGCCTATACAAAAGTGATTGAAAAACTATAAAAATAATATTTTTCATAATAAAAAAATACACTTAATGTTTATAAAACCCATCTAGTTGACAAAAGAACAATAAAAAAGTAGTTTTGATTAATATTATTGTTTAATTTAATATAACCCAGTAACTAAAACGAATTTTCGGCATGTTTCTATTACTGTGCACAGTAATAGAAAAGTAATAGTCGCTTGAATTATAAAATTGATATTTATATGAAATAAATAAGTAGTTTTGCTTCCTCATAGAGGAAGCTTTGTAATAGTAAAATTTTAAGTTTCGTTAAATCGCTCTAGAAACATGATTAGAGGTGTTAGAAGTTTGTATCACATGATTTTAGAAAATGTCTGTATGGATGTGTGTGTGTGTGTGTGTGTGTGTGTGTGTGTGTGTGTGTGTGTGTGTGTGTGTGTGTGTGTGTGTGTGTGTGTGTGTGTGTGTGTGTATGTATGTATACCGCTTTATTTTCGGATCTACGCGGTTTATTTTAACCGGACGGGTCTCATTTTTTTGTTTTCTGATTCCGAATTCGGGAAAAAAATAATTTTGCACGACTTACTGATTCGTTTTTGTTTTATGTCGAATTTTTCATTTTCGAAAAATTTATTTTTGATTTTTTTTTAATGATTGGATTTAAATTTTATAATCGGATATGTAGCGTTCGAAAGAGCATAAAAAAACCTATATTTAAAAAAAAAAAAAAAAAAATTTCTCTAGCTATCACGGTTATTTTGTTATTAACAAAAACGTGTTTTTTCTTTCAATTCTTATAACTCCCAAACTAAATGGTCAATTTTTTTGAGAAAAATCATGATAATGGAGATTATGAATAGCTATAATCTGTATAAAATTGAATCCATTCTGTAGGTTAGTTTTTGAGAAAAAAATTAAAAAATGAAAAAAACGTGTTTTAGGTGGCGACAATTTACGAGAGTAAAATTCTATTAATCGCTTCAAAATTCCTTGTAGAGGTAGATTTTTGGTTGCCACCTGCACCTTTCTTTGGGATAGATGATTGGTTCATAAATTTCAGAGATTTTTGAGGTTAAAATTTTTGTAACCTCTTTTTCGAATCGTAATTTCTCGAGAACGGCTGTATGTATCAGAATGGGATAGGTAGCATTTAAAAGAGAATTAAAATACCTATATTTTCTAAAAAAAAAAAAAGTTTCTAGCTATTACGGTTCTTTGGTTATTAACAAAAACGGAAAACATGAAAAATGAAAAAATGAGTTTTGTATGTCCAACGATTCCGGAGGGAAAATTGTCGTAATTTCTTCAAAATTCCTTGTGGAGGTAGATTTTGGATAGCTCTTGGTCGAGTTCTTTGGGCAAAATAATTGGTCCATAAATTTCAGAGATATTTGAGGTTAAAAATTAAAAAATTTTTTTTTTAAATCGTAATTTCTCGAGAACGGTTCAATGAATCAGCTACAGATTTCTAGACAATTTTGTATGTGATATATATATTATGTATGTGAATTTTCATCAAGATCGTACGATTACTTTTTGATATTCAAAATTTTCCTATTTTACAAAGTTATTTTATTTGTCGCCTGATAGCTAGAGAAAACTTGTTTTAATTTTTTTTAAATTTGGCGGAGATTTTTGCTTCCTCATATTTAATTTGGCGGAGATGTAGAGTGTATATTATTTATTATATGCGTTTTTAGAGTAAAAGAATTTGTTTATGAATTTCAGAGATATTCGAGGTTAAAACTGATTTAGCATTCTTTTCAAATCGTAATTTATTGGATATATCTATACTAGAAAATGTAAAAACACGTGCTATGCGTGTATGTTGTTCACTTGCTTTTGTTTTTTATTGAGGGTTATCTGCATATAACACGCCAAGAGATATATTTTTTTATATATTCAAAATGAATTCGTTGACCAATAAAATTGAACTATTACGACGAAAGATTTTTGAGGATTAAAATAAAACTAATTGAAAATGTGATAATATTTTGAAAAAATTGATTTATAAAAATATCGGTTTGTCGCACGAGAAAAAGAGTAACAAGAATGAATTTTCGAAAAATATATATTAATTTATTACGAATATTCATAAAGAAAATTGGGTATGATACAATTAATTATTGTTATAAAAAATTTAAAAAAAATGAATAAATACATTATTTTGAGGAAGCTAAGTGCCAATGTATTGGCAGCGGTTTTTTTAATTAAAATCGTGTAATTAATTACCACAACGTGTACTAAGTGATATAGGATTAAATACAGTATCCATAATCTAAGGCACAGTAATTAAAACAATGCACACTAACTGACACACAGTAACTAACTTAATGATACAGTAACTGATGCAAAGGCTTCCCTATTGAAAATATCCATCGGGATTTCCATATAGAAATATACATGGATTCCATATGGACATTCATATGGAAATCCACCTGAAAATCTGTTCCAAAACGTCATATGCAAATCTGTATGAAAATCCATGTGAAAATCCATATGAAAATCCATGTACAAATCTATATAGAAATCTATTTAGAGATGCAATTAAAAATCTGCCCTGAACCTGGATTACTTATGGACATACTACTGCAGATACGATTTGAACATCGCCGAGAACCATCGTTGGAATATATATAAAAAAGGCTATATCGGTATTAGTATATATAACTAATGGATATGATGCATACCTAGCTGCAACATTACAATAAGATATAAGATCACTGATGATATTTTGCTTAATGTGGAGAAAGAAGTAACGACGTTTAACGAGCCTCGTGCTCGCGCTACTCGACAACGACCCGTGATATCAAATTCACACGAGGCCGAAGCCGAGCGCGCCTACGTGTACTCGATTATTAGCAGCTACCATGAATAGTTGGGACGGGCGGTTAAACTCGGCGACAGCGCGAGAAGTCGACATCTTGGCGATGATGGTGCTCTTCAAAGAAACAGCTTAAATTTTTAAAATCGTTTATGCTTTGTAAGTTTACTGATAATTATTATTTCACAAAATTTTTTCAGATTCTTTATTAAAAATCCTTAAAAATGAGCCCTACTAAAACAATATTGGCGAACAACCCTCTTTTGTAAAGAATTGTTTATTTTTAAATACCAATAGAAACCAATAATTTGTATTTCTGACAACCAGATGGATTTGAGATTTTAATGTTATTCATATATCTAATGTTATAGATCTTGTCACTAAGTTTCTCAAAGCAGAAAAAGTACATTCAACATCTATTTTCAACAATATTTTCACCAGGCTTGTAAGTAAAAATATATTCATCTTTACTTTCCTAAATTTTCAATGGGAGCTGATTACACTGTTAATAAACTCTATATGTATTTTTCATATCTACTCGAAAGAAAATTTCATAAGTTATCGAGTGTTATGTGTGCCAAATGAAAAAGTATATTACTATAAAAAAGTTTAAATCAAAGTAGTTGAAAGACAAAAATTTAGCAATTGTGTATTCCGATGCCCAGACAAGAACTTCTTACTCAATTATTTTCAAATAAAATATGGTTTTCTTATTAAGTCTGCGCTTCATGTAATTTCATAAATTATGTAATTTACAATCTTATAAATCATTAAGATCCATAATTCAATTATTTATTTGTGACTTATTCACTGAATAGTTTATGAAATTTCATGAAGCGAGGGGTTAATAAGAACACCATATTATATTGGACTATTATTAAGTAAGAAGTTCTTGTCTGGGCATCGGAATATACAATTGTTAAATTGTCTTTCAACCACTTTGATTTAAACTTTTTTATAATAATATACTTTTTCATTTGGGACACATAATACTGGATAACTTATGAAATTTTCTTTCGAATAGATATGAAAAATACATATAGAATTTATTATCAGTGTAACCGGCTCCCATTGAAAATTTAGGAAAGTAAAGATGAATATTTTTACTTACAAGCCTGGTGAAAATATTGTTGAAAATAGATGTTGAATGTACTTTTTCTGCTTTGAGAAACTTAGTGACAAGATCTATAACATTAGATATATGAATAACATTAAAATCTCAAATCCATCTGGTTGTCATAAATACAAATTATTGGTTTCTATTGGTATTTAAAAAATATACAATTCTTTACAAAAGAGGGTTGTTCGCCAATATTGTTTTAGTAGGGCTCATTTTTAAGGATTTTTAATAAAGAATCTGAAAAAATTTTGTGAAATAATAATGATCAGTAAACTTACAAAGCATAAACGATTTTAAAAATTTGAGCTGTTTCTTTGAAGAGCACCATCATCGCCAAGATGTCGACTTCTCGCGCTGTCGCCGAGTTTAACCGCCCGTCCCAACTATTCATGGTAGCTGCTAATAATCGAATACACGTAGGCGCGCTCGGCTTCGGCCTCGTGTGAATTTGATATCACGGGTCGTTATCGAGTAGCGCGAGCACGAGGCTCGTTAAACGTCGTTACTTCTTTCTCCACATTAAGCAAAATATCATCAGTGATCTTTTATCTTATTGTAATGTTGCAGCTAGGTATGCATCATATCCATTAGTTATATATACTAATACCGATATAGCCTTTTTTATATATATATCAATGATGGTTCTCGGCGATGTTCAAATCGTATCTGCAGTAGTATGTCCATAAATAATCCAGGTTCAGGGCAGATTTTTAATTGCATCTCTAAATAGATTTCTATATAGATTTGTACATAGATTTTCATATGGATTTTCACATGGATTTTCATACAGATTTGCATATGACGTTTTGGAACAGATTTTCACGTGGATTTCCATATGAATGTCCATATGGAATCCATGTATATTTCTATATGGAAATCCCGATGGATATTTTCAATAGGGTTATGCTATTATTTTATTAATTTTTTAATATTCCTTACATAATATTGTATTAAAAAGGTGTTTATTCTGCTCACAGAGTGTATAATTATCATATAAAGTTCTTAAGATGATTAAAAATTGAAAAAAAAAAATAGTAATTGATTAAGTACTACGGACATCGCCTTAATGGGGACAGGAACTGGCACACTTACCCTATATGGCATATTTCAGGTGAAGTCAGCAGCTCAAAATTTTAAAATCGCTCAAAACTCGTTTTCTTTTAGTTTTTTATGAAAAAACACGTTCCTCAAATTTTTAGTTGATATTTGCAAAAATAAAAAAGCTATGGAAGATTGAAAAGTCAAGTTTTTTGCAATTTTGTGTTAAAATCCAAGTTTATTCATTTTGTAACTGAAATTCATTAAACTTTGTGTATAGAACATTGATTGGCAAAAATTTTGCATTTTTCTGTAGAATGTGCAAGTATTTATTTTATGACCCGTTTTGAAAGTCTGATTGGCTGCTTCTTAGTATACCTTCATCGAAGGATATTGAGGCTGTGGCCTAATATTTTTTATTCGATAAATTCTTCTTCGAAAACCCTTCAAAATGCTTTTTCGATCAATATTGGCTGAGCAAAAGGAAAAAAGTTACAATTTTTTGAAATATCAAGAAAAATCCATAATTACAATTTTTGATAACATGTTTAATGAAAGTGAATATTATTCATACATCTTATGGCATGGATCGTACCACTGAATTTTGTTACAACATCAAGTAGAACATTACAAATATCTATTTCCAATAATATTAGGCTTACACAATAAGCGATACCTAATTATGAATTAATAATAAATTAAGCTATAGAGGTTAATTACTATAAAGCTGTCAAAATGAAATCAGGCAACAGACAGTTTTGCAGTGTATATTCTAATAACAAGACAAATACTGATCTATTATTTATAAATAAAATAGGATTTTCTTATTAGGACTACCCCTTATAAAATTTGTATTATATGTTTATCTAGCTTTTTGATCTAGTAAATTATTAAAAATCTATTATACCACTATTCCATTTAAAGCGTCTAAAATTATGACACGAAGAGAATACAAAAAAAAAAAATTTGTCGAATAAAAAATATTAGGCCGCAGCCTCAATATTCTTCGATGAAGGTATACTAAGAATCAGTCAATCAGAGACTTTCAAAAAGGGTCATAAAATAAATACTGGGACATTCTACAGAAAAAATGCAAACTTTTTGCCAATCAATGTTCTATGCAAAAAGTTTAATGATTTTGAGTTAAAAATGAATAAAGTTGGATTTTAACCAAAAATTGCAAAAAAAATTGAATTTTCAATGTTGCATAGCTTTTTTATTTTTCCAAATATCGGCCTAAAATTTGAGGAACATGTTTTTTTTTTTTTTCCAGAAAAAACTAAAAGTAAACGAGTTTTGAGTGATTTTAAAATTTTGAGCTGCTGACTTCACCTGAAATATCCCACATATCCATACGGATGATGAGCCTATGTAGAACACCAATTTAGCTACAAAAATGACAGGTGTAAATCTAGCTAAAAGTACATCTCAAAATCCATTTTAATGTAGCTGGAATCTAGTCCGATGCAGGTGTAAATTTAAAACTAAATTTTGCTGAATTTTCCACCTAAAATATTTTTAGTTTTGAATGATTTTCATCACAGTATGGTTAAAGTCTGCATCACCACACTGCAATTCTTTTTCAAAAAATATCCAGCTTGAATCATTTTCAGTAAAGTTAAGAGAACGACGAACTCAAATGTTTTTTTCAAAGTTATTCAACGAATAATTTATCAATTTATTTAAAATTTTGAGGAAATGCGTAAAATTCCAATATCATCAATTGCAGATAAGTCTTAAAATTAGGAAAAGTTGAAATTTTGTAATTTATAGTCCGGAAATACTTTATAGTGGTAGCAGTGCTGCCATCCCTTTAACATACACGAGCTCCGACAAATCAGAAATTAACAAAATATCTGTAAATATTTTTTATAGGAACTAAGGAGCGATTGGAGAGATTTAGAAAATATTTCAATAGAGGATCTGTTCAGTGATGAGGAAACCTTAAAAACCTTGAAAAAAGACAACGTCAAATCTTACAATATACAAAACGTCCAAAATGAGGAGACTTTTTTCAAATCTATCGGCACTTATGTTGATAAGACTCCCGGGAATTACTTCTACCAACGTTAAAGTTTTCATTAACAAATAATCACACTTTTACATCACTGACAGGTTTATGTCAGTTTATTAACTCTATATGTGGAAAACAGGTACTTCCAGAAACAAGATATATGATAGATAAGTTATTTAATTACGAAGATAATACTATTTTACACAGCGTTTGCACAAACTGTTCTAAATATATCGGTACATTTAGAAACATTAAAAAAATAGTTCAATGCGAAAGTTGTACAACTAATGTTGATGCATCTAATCCATCGAATCCTTGTTATTTCGCTGTATTAGATCCTTCAAGTGCAATTAGGGATTATTTACAGTTGCATGAAGACTTCTACAATCATGTTGTTAAGGAAAGGGTACATGAAAAAAATTTAATTGAAGATATATATGATGGGAAAATGTACCAAAATTTAATAAAAGATTTACCGAACAGTGACCGATATAACTATGTGAGCGTTACTTTTAATACCGATGGTGCCCCAGTATTTAAATCGTCATCATTTTCTATATGGCCTATATATTTGTGTATTAATGAAATCCCTGTTCAAAATAGACTCAGTAATGTGATTGTAACAGCTTTGTGGTTTGGAAAGTGTAAACCCGAAATGAGCATATTTTTAGAAATATTTACAGAAACGTTAAATAAATTGTCGCTAAGCGGAATAGAGTGCGTTATAAAAGGAGAAACCCGGACAATAAAATTGTATGCTATACTTACATGCGTAGACACCATCGCGCGTGCTCCTATGCAGGGGATTTCACAATTTAATGCTTATTACGGTTGTAACTGGTGTACACACCCTGGTGATTATTTTAATGGTAGTATGCGATATCCATATTTAAATCCAGTATCAGATAAAAGAGATGCAGCCACAACTATCACATTCGCCAAAGAGGCTCTTCGTAAAGTAAAACCCGTTTTCGGCATTAAAACTGCTTCGCCATTACTTACACTAAATAAATTTGATATAATTAACAGTTTTACACCAGACTATATGCATTGCTTCTTAGTCGGCGTGGGAAAACAATATACAGAGTATATTATAAATTATCTATCAAATAATGAATATGAGATCATTAACAATTTACTTTCCAAAATCAAAGTTCCACACCTAATAGGGCGTTCAGCAAGACCCTTGACTGACAGAGCTAATTGGAAATCACGTGAATGGGAGAATTGGATACTATATTACAGTGTACCACTTTTAACACAAGTATTGAAATCGGAAACACGATTGAAACATTGGTCGTTATTAACTGAAGCTTTACATATCGGTCTTCAAACTAAAATAACATATGCAGAATTAAATAATTTAAATGAATTATTACATAAATTTGTATCTGAAGCCGAAGACATTTATAGTTTAACTGCTATGTCTTACAATACTCATCAGTTGTTACACATAGCTGAAAGTATAGAAAATTGGGGTCCCTTGTGGGCACATTCAGCATTTTGCTTCGAATCAGCCAATTATTATTTACTTCGAGCTATTAAATGTGGAAGAGGTGTCATACAGCAAATTTTAAGACATATCAATCTCGAACGATCGGTTCAAATTTTGGAAAAAGTTGTAAATTTTGAATCATCATCAAACATTGAACAATATTAT
Source organism: Torymus aiolomorphi (assembly GCA_036365515.1). Classification (NCBI taxonomy): domain Eukaryota; kingdom Metazoa; phylum Arthropoda; class Insecta; order Hymenoptera; family Torymidae; genus Torymus; species Torymus aiolomorphi. Next base: position 27,676,940 of record CM070875.1, on the reverse strand, counting down.
AAAGATACCAAGATTTCACGAACGAAAAAAATGTTTAGATTGAAAGATATTACATATTTAGGGAAAGAACTGACTATTGATCGACTAGAATCTGAAAAATTTAATGTTTCCAAAACAACCAAAGTATTTTCTAGAATGATTATGAATCATATTTTATACATGTCGTCAGCAAAAGTTAATAATAGGTCGTGCAATTATTATGCTCAACTTGTTAATGAACAATTTATAGAAATCGTTAGCTTCTTAGTAGATCCCGAAAATCGTTGTGAATTGACTCTCTATCGATTAATTAGTGTAAGGTGTAACCAAAATTCAAATTCTATAAAAATCGTATCTATTCAAGATAAAATAGCTTCAGTAGAAACAAGAGAAATTAAGAGACCTGCTGTTTTTATTAAAGCGTTGAGAAAACATTACATTATAGCAACACCAAATTCGTTTTTTTATTAAATATAATAGTTCCTTATTCAAAAATATGTGAAAGAATGATGTCCTAGACATATAGGAAAGGACCCGACACAAAAGCAATGGAAAAACCTTTCGCAGTATGGGATTGACATTGCCCTTTCAATGCTGTCAAGTTTTCCTGATAAACTCCAAATGAATGCAGGACAAGAACCTTATTTTTGTGCAGGCTTTGTTGATATATGCGACGATCTAAATGGGTATATAGCCATTTTTCTAACCTTCGACTCCTTATATCTCGAATGCTGTCTATTTTTTGACCTAAAGCCCAGTAAAACATTTGTTTCACAAGTAATAAACTATCTTTATACCACTCTAACCTCAAAATCATAACTTTAATATGATTATTCCGCTCTCGTGGTATAAAATACTGTACGACACAGGTGCGTAAGGTGATTTTTACCGCATGAGCCGTTTTTCTCACGAGCGAAGAGACGTTTTTCTCCACACCCATATCGTAATGTACTATTTCCATTGCTTTTGTGCGGGTCCTTTCCCGTATGTCGTGAGCATCATTCTGTACGCTTACTTATATGTATTATTATTTAAGCAGTAGAATAAATAATCGTCATTACATTCTTTCACCATAAAAATATGTGCTTTGATGTAACAACTCTATGAATGTATTTGCTATGTGTATAATTGTATGTAAAGATTGCGTGCAATATGGTAAATAAATTTTTTATAAGAAATGGAACCACGAATATATATTATACTATTTACCATTCTAATCATTTTAATTTTACATTTAAAAATAACATTGAAACATAATCATTAATATATTTACAATGATATGAATTATTTATTAAGTCTCAAATTAATTATCATTAATAGTAAAAATTTAACAATAATTTTGAATAGAAAATAAATAAAATAATTAATTGTATTAAATAATTTATCAAATTTTATGATTTTTCACATGTTTTATCACGTGTATTATCATGTGATTTATCAAGTACAAAAGCACGTGCTTTTATACATGCCAAATCGGTTCGAAAAAAGCACGTTATTTGTCACGTTATTTAATACGTGATTTGGCATGTAGAAAAGCACGTGCTTTTCTATATGCTTTTCTACATGCTTTTTTACATGCTTTTCTACATGCTTTTCTACGTGCTTTTCTACGTGATAAATCATGTAATAATTTTTACTAGGGTTAGTCTGGTGCTAGTTGGTGCTTATGGTGTGCGATCCTCCGGAGGATTAAAAAGACTACATACACATACAAAGCTCTTAACAGATAAAATAATGCACATACAAGCCCATTTCTGATTATAAAAGCCAAAAGGAATTTTTAAGTATCGTGATTTTTAATTTTTTATCAAATTTACATTTTTTATGCTTCAACGCCATTAAAATTAGAAAGCTTTTTTCCTAAACTTCATTATTTTATTGTAAAACTGTCTTTTTTTAGTAAAAATTTGAGTACAGGGGCCTAAGAAAGCGTCGAAATGAAAGGAATTTCGGTTATATCAATAATACGATATATTCTTTAAAAAGGCGAAAAATCGCATTAAAATTTTGACATCCATTTGGGCGGCAAAAAAGTTTGGCAAACGATAAACCGTGTTCACGAGTATTTTCATGTTAGAGGACACCCAAGGAACCAGAAAAACCTTGTCTGGTAGGTGTGCCCTCAAAAAATAGGTATATCACACTTACGCTCGCCGTCGTCTCGGCGCTTATAGGCTGTGCGATCGTCGCCGCCTTCGCCGCTGTCTTCTGCTGTATCAGCGTGCCCACAGCGTCCTCTAGAGAGCTCGCGACATTCGCCGCGGCCTCCAGCAACTTGAGCGACTGGGATGATCCGGTCGACAGTTCGATCAGCGAGTCCGAGTCGTCCGTCGACGGGTTCAGCGAGAGCTCGGCTTCGCCCGCCGACGACAGATCGTCCGGCTTCGTGGAGCACGACATCGAGGCCATATCCTTGGAGCTATCCGTCGCGTCGGCCGAGCTCCCCTCCTCCGACTTCTTCTCCCCCGAGCCACCGTCGCTACCGACGCTCTCCTTCTTGCTGGCGTACCGCTCGTCGCTGATGACGCTGATCACCGAGCCGACGGACTCGGGCGAGCTGACGCCGCTCGAGTCACTGTCCAGATCGTCTGTTTCCGGATTGAACAGCTCCAGAGACAGCAACCGCGGCAGCATTTTCGTCACGGTTTCCAATCTACCCGAGCTAGCGGACGTCGAAGCGCGCCTGACGAGTGGAAACGCGGGTTTGGCGCGCGTCGCGAAACCTGGTTTCTGCCGTAGCAGCTCCTTGATCTGGTTCAGTCGACTGTGACGGCTGTCCTCGTCTTCCGTGGTCGTCCCGGTGGACAGAGAGTCCGAGCTGCTCAGTGACTTCTCGCTGAGGCGCTCGAGTGCCTCGTCGATAGCGTCGGTTATGAGGGGCGAGGTGTCGTCGTCCAGCGGCTCGTCGTCCGCGTCCAGTGTGCTCGACATCGACTTGTAGCCCCGAATCGTCTGGAGGGAGGGACGTTTTGAGTCCGTGCGATCTTCGCTCGCTTGTCGCGGTGGCGGGCTCAGCGCTGTATAATTGGAAGAGAGCGAGATGTTTTGTTAGGTGAGACATATATATAACGTTAGGTGCAGGTGCAAAGTAAATAGTTGACAGTGCCTAAACTGTGTATTGTTAACGGGTGAATTATAAAAGGCAAATGGTTTTTGACAGAAAAAGAATGAATACGAACAATTACTGTCTAAATGTATATTAGTGGAAAAGTCACTATTTCATAGTGAAAATTTCTCCACTAAGGTAGTGGGCCCGGTTCTCGATAATATAACGAGGGAGTCTATTTATATTACTATTCAAAATGAAATTTTAACGGAAAAGTATTGTTTTTTGTTATTTTTGCTTAATATAGTTATTTATTATCCAAATAAAATAATTGAAATGCATCTTCGCATTGACATGTATTAAAAATACGGTAAAGAAAAAAAAGTCTGATGGACGCAGTTCTCAATAATGAGTTAAGGTGGTTCCCTGGAGATCAGAGTTGATTTAACACATATAACTTGAATTACACACGTAGGTCAATAAAGACATAACGAATGTCATATCCAAATTTCAGAGCATTTTATCGTGGTGGCTTCTGAGTAATTGCTGTGTAAAGTTACACGGATTACATGGGAGATATATCTATATATATATATATATATATATATATCGAAACTGTCGCGTTATATACCTGTTTACGACAATATCTAAGCAACGAGATTCAAGTCAGACTTGGAATTTTATGTACACATAGAATATATAATAAGGAATGTTTTCGCGCAAGAATGAAGTAGATTCATCGTTTCATTATTAAAATAGAGCGTCTTAAAAATATCGCTTTCGCAGACTTGATATGTTTCGAGGGTTATGTACGCTCAGCGCGCCAGCGTGCACTCTCTATCTCTCTCGCTCAAAGCTGTCTGTCTCTCTCTTACCCAGGGAACCACCTTAACGTGTCGGACCAGTTGTCGATAAGTGGAAGACTCAGATTTCGATAATGAGTTAGGTTATGTTACAAATGTTCTTTATATCAGAATGAGGTTGGATTCTGAGAACATAAAAAGAAACAAAAAGCCATACCTAAATATATTAAAATAATTACTTCTTTATGATTTATTGCTTTATTTTACTTTATTTATTGTGAAAAAACACTAGAATGAAAAATAAACGTCTTTTTCATCAACAGTAAATCGCTATCGAAAACTGGGTTATACATACATTTGTGAAAGGTATTTTCGATAAGGTATTTTCGATATTCCGCTTTTATCGACAACTGGGTACCTAACGAGAACCGGGTCCACTACCTTACCGAAACACTGCATTATGCACACCGAAGTAGTGGATAGTTAATATTACACTAATAAAATAGTGTATATCCCGGAGTGCATATCGACGGCTGAGAAGAATAATTCCCTAATTCGATGTTGGCTTCGAAATAATATAAAATCCTCTAACTCGACGTTTGCTTCGAAAATACCCGAAATCAGTAAAGGCTTCGAAAACATCCTAACTCAGCGAAGGTTTCAAAAATCCACTAACTTAGGCGCGTTTTTTTTTTGTCTTAAAATACGATTTATGCATAATAGATGCGATAATGTACGTTTAAAGAAAATTCCATCTTAAATCTTTTTTTGTTAAAAGTTAAAAAAATTTTTTAAATATTTTCAAAATTATTTTTAGAAATTCATTGCGTTAATACGCTTTTTGTAATCTAATCTTTCCTTGGTACCTTTTATATGTTTTTTTACCATGTGTAGATCATTTGCTCTTATCTTTATCAAAGTTTAGGGATATCTTTTACCACAGAGTTAATAATTACATTATTTGGACCATTTATATTGATTTGTACTGGGATCCCGTTTCTTTTGCTTACAATACTCAATAGTATTTTATAATTATCGGATTTAATTTCATAGTCTATCTGCAACCATCCGTTTAAAAATATGCTTATCAATAATGTTATCAACACGTATGAGAAATAATTAAATAAACTATAAAGTTAAGTTTCATTTGATTTAAAGAAATAAATTTTCATGCGCAGACACAAAATAAAGGCAATGTTAAATAATCGATTCTGATTTTTTCGAATTTCTAATGGCGTCTGTTGTGCAGAAATCGTATTTTAAAATCCTACGGAGAATTACCACTACAAAACTGAAGACAACAAAAAAAAAAAAAAAACGCGCCTGAGTTAGTGGATTTTTGAAACCTTCGCTGAGTTAAGGTGTTTTTGAAGTAAACGCCGAGTTATGGGATTTTCCAAGCAAACGTTGCGTTAGGGATTTTTGAAGCAAACGTTGCACTAGGGGTTTTTCGAAGCCGATGTTAAGTTAGGGGGTTATTCCTCTCAGCCGTCGATGTACACTATTTCGGTAATGAAGTAATTTTCACTACGAAATCGTTGTTACGTCCTGTGAAGTCATTTTTAAATTAAATTTCACATCAAATTCTAATCAGTGATTTTTCTGACATAAAAACTATGTGTACCCGATTTTTACTACGTTTGCATTTCAACCACGCGGCAGCGCGACGAAGCGGGTCATTGAATTTACGAAGTGACACTAGCAGCAAATTTGTCCATGTTCAACACTTCTTATATGCCGCAACTGATGTACATACGGCTTGCGCTAAATTAATCCGCTAAAAAAGGGGATGATCTCGACTCATTTTTAACCCGATTTAATTGTATTGTAAAAAGGCGAGATGCGCCCGCGAGCGCTAGTTAGAGCGAAAAAAACGATTGCGGATTCCGTCTGCCCCAGACGACAACGAGGGCATAATCATCAGGTTCAAATATATTTAAATCTAGTATTTCAATCTATAAATAAGTTATAAGTCTAGTGTTGTTAATATATGAAGTAGAAGTGATTTGTACGAGGACCAACGACAATTGGTAACAAAATTTTATAACAAATAAATACTTATATAGACAACTATTATTCGCAGTTTTCATTTATCCCGGACTTCACATAGTGACTTTTCCACTAATTTACATTGAAAGAGCATCAAAAATTACCCAAATGGAAATCGTCAATGTCCTTATTATTTAAAAAATAATTGTAATGAACTTTTTCAACAATTATTTTTAAGTACTTATTGAAAATCTCTAATCAATAATATAATTTATTCAACTAATGCATTTTTTTTATATGCGATAAAAAGTAAGTATCCAGTTAATTAAAATAAAATAAAATATGAGTACAGTAAAATTTTGAGTCTGAATTCCTTTAAAATTATTGCAAACAAGAATAATCTACAAAAGCGATAAAAATATAAAAAAATTTTGCATATGTTTAACAGATTTTCATAATTTTTTATAATATTTCGTTTTCTATCAGAGCAATGCATGAAATTGTTATGAACAGATCTATGATATTTAATTAATCAATCGATAACAACAACAAATTATCTTTTACGGTATGTAACTACTGACATAAATTATCATAAAAGGACATTGAACATATACTTTGTATTTAATTTCAATAATTGTTTCTGATTGACAAATGTAAAAAATTATGGTGAACTCATTTAAAAATAAATGTTCCTATTCAAACCATAATCATTTCTAAATTAAACGCTACGTATCTTACGCTCTCAAAAAAAGAAAGCGATTATTTTTAATGTGAGAACATTCTATGATCATTCAGAGAACTATAAATGAGAATTTTGAAACAAAAGAAAGTTTGACATATTCTTGTACTTCTTTAAACGAGTTACTAAAATTTACCCATAAATTAACTTCTATTTTTCTTTTTGTTACGATCGAAGTTGAAACGGAAGTCTTTAGTCTACAAAAGCAGTTTAGAAAGTAAAAGTCGGAAAGAGACTTTTGTCACTCATTTTCTACTTCATACAATAAGACAGAGAGAGACGAATTTTGGCCGTTTTATCATTAGTGTGGGAAACTAAGGAGTAAGTAGAGCATGCCCGAGATTGGTGGGACACGAGCGAGTCAACGTGCTATGACAATTTTCGTACTTTCTCAGAATTCAAAAATTTTGTTCCGAAGTTTAATTTTTACGCCCACGCGATTTATTCATAAGTTTACATCGTTAAGGTACTTTGTATATAGTTATACATTTAAACTCGTTTTCGTGCAATTCTCATGATCTATATCGCACCGTCCATGTCTTTTCAAACCCAATCAACTATGATAACCGACTATATAAAAAGTCAATATGTATATACTACCAAGCAGAATGTAAAAGACAATAAAATCGACATTACTGAAAGAACCTTTGGTACTCGGAACATCGATCACGACGGGCACGACGGGCACAGGCAGCAACACAGTCGTCGGCGCCGTCGCCGGTTCCGTCACAACCGTCGTCACAGTCGTCGGTACCTTGACATCGAGCGACTTGGCCTGCTGCACGGGGTTCCTCGTGCCACCCGAATTCGGCATCCTGGGCAGAGGATGCGAGTCGAAGGACCTCTTGACCTCGGCGATCCTCTCCAGCAGCGTTTGCGCGGAGCTCGCCGGTTGAGGCAGGACCTCGTTGCCCGAGAAGAACGGCCTCATCGTCGCTCCGTTGAGCGTCCTGGGTGACAGTCCTGGCGGACTGGGCGGCGGTAGGCTCTTGCTCGTCGCGGGGAATTGCTTGAGTAGCGGTGACATGGAGACGAGCTTCGTGCGATGCGTCGCCAGGTCGGGAGCGTACTTGACCCGTGGCGAGGGTGGCGCCGAGGTGGTGCTGAGCTGGTAGCCGATTGGTGGGCCAGGACCGATGGCCTCGATTAGCGGGCTCGAGTTCTTCTTTGGCACGTAGATGACCGAGGCGAAGCTGTCCTCGGAGTCGACGCTCGTGTCGCTCTGTAGGCTGCTGTCTTTCGACGAGTCGGAGCCGTCCTCGCGCGACAATCGACGCTCCATCCCGTCAACTGTGATCGTCGTCGCGCTGTTGGGCTTCGCCGGTGTCGTCGGCGTCTTGCACTGCTCTGAGCTCGACGACGTCGTCGTTGTCGCGGTTGTCGCGGTCGCCGGGCTCTCCGTTGACTTCCAGCTCTGTGCAGAGTTCATTATTTTTTGCTTTTTTAATTCATTGCGGATGACGTGATTGCGTTTGTCTTGTGGTGTAATATATTTGAATCCTTAATATTTTATAAAGAAATCTTTTTAAAACAATGTATCCGCTATACGTACAAAATAATGGTTTAGAAAGGTATAAAATAAAAAAAAATGTTAATGTTCCTGAGTGTATGAAAGTTATATAAAGATTTCAAGCGAAAATTCGCTCTATAAATTATAGTCGACGTAGGATGAATCTATAATTTTATCCCGACATTAAATTAATTTTTATTCAAATATTATTATTTTCAAAAGAAATTATTAAAATTATTTAATGGTTATTGAATTCTCATCAATATATAGTGTATAATATAGTTTTCATACTTTCGAAAGTATATTGATATCCTTCTTCAATTTTTTGGCGATAGTTTTTAGATTTAAAATTCATTTTTCCATTAGTTCTCAAAAATATTTTCTTTTTCCTTATAATAAACTACTAATTAAATTACTAAAATATAAAACATAAAAAAAAAAATTTTTGATTCATTTAACCGAAGTTATAAAAGTCAATTTTTACGACAAAATACATGTTCGGCTATACTTATTTTTGAAAAATACATGTCGCACGCACGTTTATTATTCATTCGACGTTACGTTACAGGCTAATGGTTATTGATCGACCTGTTGAATATTATCATTACTTCTGTAAACTGAAATTGATTATGAACCGAGTTTTGATTGTTGTCACCACGTCCATTAATTCCGAGTCCACATATACATTATTGTACAACGGCGACATTTGCTGAAAGTTAGTTATACATATACCGATAACATATTTCGATTTATACGTGCTACGAGAAACGGTGAGTTTATTCATTACATAGGCATCCATTAAAACACGATTAAATTGTCGTTCATATGTACCTGCAATATTCTGACGAAGCCGTTCTTGATGGCCATGCCGGAGACCTTTTCGATGTTGGTGGTGGACTGCTTGATGCGGTTGGTAAGGCCACTTTTGAGGAGCTGAAATCGCTTAGTCGCGCTGCCCGAGTAAAAGCTGTCCTTGAACGCCTCGAAGGTCGGCCGGTTATTGCTCTTGTAGATGAGCTCCTCGTTCAGCGAGGCCTGCTTCATTATGTTCCTGCGCACGCTCTCGCGCTCCTTCAGTCTTTCTGTGGACATCAGCTCCTCGTTCATCGAGCTCTGCTTATGTACATTGCCGCGCTTCGTCGCGCCTGCCGCGCCGCAGCCAAAGTCGCTTGTCGCGCTCAGCGCTACCTGTATGTACATATACGCGTGCAGAAATGGCAAGAGTAGTTTTACCTTATTTTTTGTTGTTTTTTTTTTTTGGGCTTTCGTGCGCGCGGATTTGGTGCGAAAGGAGTAGTGGGTCGTGAGGGGAATGACGATGTTATATCGTTAAAAGACCAGCGCCGCGCCTATAGAGAGGATTTCCTTTTTAAATTGTAACGTTTAACTTTTCATTTTTGTAGAATTCTTGGGATAGAGCATAATTATTGTAATAATACGCGGTTGGCTCGTGTAATGTCAATTTTTACAAATAGGAAAAGTTTATTACAAAACGAAAAATATGCAAAGATAGTCACTGCCTTCTAAATTTATATAATTTACTTAACATAAAAATTATTATTTTAACATTATACTTAAAATTGTAAACAAATACTAAAGAGTTTTTTAATTTATACGTATTATTAAAAGTCGAAAAATTATATTTTTATACAATGGTCATCATTAGATCCTTTTTTGATATACTGTACTAATAAATAACCAATTCCCTGCTAGAAATCGTTCATTTTCCTCCCATTTGTGAAACGATTTTTCGCACATTTCCTAGCTCTTTCATGGCGATTTCGGCCAACTCGCCAGAAAATAGCTAGAAAATGTTCGAAAAATCGTTTCACAAATGGGAGAAAAATGGACGATTTCCAGCAGGGTTCAAGTTATATTTTTATTATTCCTTGACATAAAGAAAGAGAAAAAAAAGTTGTACTACTTTAAAACATGATGTAATTAAAATGTGTTTATCATCCGCTGATGTAATAAAGACCTTTTTCCTCGAAAATTAAAATTAATTATTTTGCGCACGTGGTAGCAAATTTGTTTTTAATGAATTTATATCCATCAGTTGTAATAGGAAATTATGGACAACATGCGTCTCTGACGTATATGCATTTATAAATATTAAATTAAACCTAGAAAAAAAAATGCCAGCTATTAGGATCTACAAGCTCTGCAATGATATATACGTGAAAAAATAAAATGTTCACGTATAATATCTGCTTTGACACCTTATTTTTTTATGTTTAATGCATTCAGTTTTGATGAAAATTTATAGTTTAGCAGAAACGAAAACCAGAGAGGATAAATTCAAACGCAGTATTATACGCCATCGTTGTATAAAAAATACTGCTGAAACACGAGGTAATCTAAAAATCAAAGGATTTCACTACGGAATTCATTACTCGGGACAAAGGAAGCCTGTCGATAGCCGTGCAATTATTCCAAAGAGCTCTGAATCTGCTTTCTTTGGCTGCGCTCCAAACTCGTATTACATCCTCTACGCCTGTCACTGCCGACAGTAGCCACTATACACTGTACACTGTGCCTACAAACACACAAGCCACATTCTCCGAACAAAGAAGAAAAAAACGAAAAAATTCGCTCTCCCACCTGAAACTCCGGAATGTCCTTGAGGAGTTGTTGTATGGCAGTGTTCTCGGGGACATCGAAGCAGGCGGCGTCGTCGAAGTGCGTCTTCTGTTTGACCAGCCGTGGCTTCGACGAGCCCGATGATATACTACTCGTCGAGCTGTGTATTTGCTGCTGCTGCTGCTGCTGCTGCTGCTGTTCCTTCTGATCGTTCTGTGCACCGGCTTCCTCGGGCTCCTGCTCGTCGATGCTCGCGATGCTGATGTTGCAGAGGCCGGGTATGCTGGACCGCGAACGCACGAGGTCGAGCCGCTGCACGTCGTGGATGTTGCTCAGGCTCTTGGACTTGACGCTCAGCGAGTCGGCGCTCTGCTGGGCGTGCAGCTGTTTAGCGGCGCCGGAGGAATTGCGGCTGATGGAGTTGAGACTGGAGAGGGGCAGGGGTGTGCCCTCCTCGAGGCGGCGCAGCTCGATCGGCAGGTCGTCCACGTCGCCGTCGTCCTCGTCGTCGTTGTGCTGGCCCCGGCGGTCCTTCTGGCTGCCGGCGTTCTGCCAGTTCTCGAGGAACCAGGCGCGACTGCTACGCCTGCCGCCCGCTAGTTTCTAAGATAGGGGGAGGAAATGTTTTTTTAATGTTTGCGGGACAGCGTTGGCATTTGGAAAAGATTTTAGGAAGCATTTGAATAGTGTGAGAGTGATAATTTAAATAATTTATACATATCTATTCTATTGTTATATTAAAGTAACAAAATTCGCGGCCGTCCGCCCCTATCCAATGTCGTCCATGTGTATGGACCTGGATATGGATGGATATGGATGAATATGATTATAATAATGATATGAATTGTGATGATTATTATGGTATGATTTCGATCTATATTCATGGTATATTATTAATTGTTAATTCAAAAAATTCCTTCTCTGCGCTTGTACAGAGTTGAGGCTGTCAATCATTGGTATAAAGGGAAGCGAGACAGATTACATAAATGAAAATGAATAATATTTAGTACAGTTTTGAATACATATAAATAATTATATTATTGTTAAATGCATATAGATTATTATTAATTATGTAATCATGTAATTATATATTTTATTTGTTTAATTATTGTAACATGTATTATCGTCCGAAAACAAGATAATATTCGTATTCCAATGCAATCCTTATTGAATAGAATTAATCCTACGTTATTGTATCACGAGCGAGCGAGAGCGAGCGAATAATTGAAATGTTACCCAATTTTGACGTACAAGTTAGAATTATGAAATTTTTAAAATTAATTCAACAATTATGTTTTACGATAAGCTTATAAAACCACTACCAATTCATTGGCACTTTGCTTCCTCAAAATTAATTTATTGATGCCTTATATTTATAATTAATTTTAATAATATTATTTTAATTGTTTGAAAAAGTAATTAATTGCTTAAAAGTTTGGAAAGAAATGTTTTATTTCAAATACCTTTGAATCTAATAGGGTAAATGTGGGTATTACCGCGGTTTTGAGCATGGGAGACTTATAGTACACGTATTAAAAGCTTTGCCTCGATGATTTAAGTTGAATTCTTTTTTTAACTCTTCTTTAACTTACCAGAAATGCAAAAATGACTCATATAATATGATCAAAAACATATAGTTAATTGATAAATGCAATCTAAAAACCGCTGCCAATTCATTGGCACGTAGCTTCCTCAAACTTGATTTACTGATTCCTTTAATTAATTTTTACTTCCAATATTTAAAATTTCATACTTTATTTTGTACGATGTAAACGGCTTTTCTCTTTCAAATGCTATCCATCACATTCAGATACATAGAGCCATCCTCAATACATTTAAAAAAAATTGGGAAAACTTTATGGAAAATATTAACTTGAAATTTTTTTAAATATCTTTGAAATTTAAGGACCAATCATTTTGCCCGAATAACTCGACCGAAAACTATCCAAAATCCACCTCTACGAGGAATTTTGAAGCGCTTAAGTCAATTTTTACTCCCGCAATAGTTGGACATACCAAACTCATTTTTTTCATTTTTCAATGTTTACGTTTTTATTAATAACAAAAGAACCGTAATAGCTAGACAAATAATTTTTTTTTAGAAAATATAGGTCTTGAAATTCTCTTTCGAATGCCGCCCACCCGATTCAAATACATAAAGCCGTTCTCGAGAAATTACGATTTAAAAAAAAAAGTGAAAAAAATTTTAACCTCAAATATCTCCGAAATTTATGGATCAATCCTTTTGCCCAAAGAACTCAATCGATTGTGATACAAAATGTACCACTAAAAAAAATTTCAAACTGATTAAGCCAATTTTACTCTAGTTATTGAACGACAAAAAAAAACACTTTTTTTTATAAATTATTTTTTTCTCCAAAAATAATGAATAAAAAAACCTAAAAATTTAGTAAGTTATAGTACTCAGTATTCTTTATAACCAAAAAATATTCATGTTAATATCTTTTTTAATTTTGAAATATAACCTATTTACTAAAAATGACGTTTTCATGAATAACTTATGACGAAATATAGCTAACGGCTTTTTTTTTTTTTTTAAATTGTAGAAAATTTTATTCTGCATACAGAGAATTTATCGTATATAAATAATATTTGTTCTAAATATAAAAAAAATTGAAAATAAAAATTTTGAAAATTTAAAAATGGCGATAAAAAACAAAAAAATCGATTTTGACAAAAATAAAATATTGACCCCAATTGTTGAAGCAAAATCTGAAAAAATGATCACTCTCTCGTTAAAATCGGTTGAGTAGATCATGAGATATCAGAGTATACGGACATACATACACACACACACACACACACACACACACACACACACACATCCATACGGACATTTTCTAAAAATGGTGTATTTCGATTCCAAATTTTCTATACAACATTCCTAAGACATTATCTCACAAACTTTTTTTTTTACTATCACAAAGCTTCCTCTAGGAGGAAGCAAAAATAGATCCGAGGCTGATATTACTGCGGGTATGATTGAATTACTGCGGGGGTTTTACTGCGAGTGCGCCAATCACTGCGAGGGTATTACTGCGGGATTTTACCTTGAGCTTGTTATATTATTTATAATTTTACATCCGAAAAAATGAACTTATCTGTATATTTTTACATCATATTTCATTTAGAACATAGTAGTTGACAAATGTTCTCATATATATATTTGAAAAACATTAAACAGAGTAGAAAATTGCAAATACCTGGGTATTATAATAGATCAACACATGAGATGGAATAAGCACTTAGAATACATAACAAATAAAACAAAATATTTAATTTTCATATTCCACAAAATAACAAAATTTATGGCAATAAAAACATTACAAGTGATACATTATGCTTTCTTCCAAGCTATGGAATCATAGCTTGGGGTGGCGCATTTGCAAATAACATTAATTTACTACAAAGTCTACAAAACAGACTGCTGAAAATAATAAACAAAAACAACTTTATAACTCACAAAAACCCTCTAAATCTTGGGCAGCTATTTGCATATGAAACCTTAATATATCATTATAATGCTCTCAAAAGTAAATATTTAAATTTAACAAGCATAACAAGAAATAAGGGCATTCAATTACCCCTAAAACACAGAACAGTGAGTAATAAAAATAGCTATCTTAAAGCGATCACGGTTTTTAATAGGTTACTAAATAAACTAAAAATTCTAAATGATACTTCTTATAAGAAATATAAGTTAAAAGAGTGGATTGATTACCAAAAATATTTAGTAAAAAGTGAATAATAAATTGATTACAAATGAAGGATACTTGTTTGTGTCACGAAAAAATGTTTTTAAGTTCAAATATATATCTTTTGTTAAAAACGCATTGGTTGCACTATTGTGCGTCTAGTGACAATTTTAGACCATATTATAAAAACTGTTATATTAATATTTTTTCTTTAGTTTTAGTTTCTAGTTTTTAAGTTAATTTTTGTAAATCTCGACCGCCCAGCGAACAGCTAACTGCGTGTACCTCTGCGGGATTTTACTTCATGTAAATTTTGGTTGAATAAATAAATAAATAAATATTGTAGACTTCTTGATTTCACTATTTGAGGTTATGTTGGGTCAATGCCGCAGTAATACCAGCAATAATGTAGTATATTAATACAAATCGTGCTTTATTCTCTTTTTAAGACGATTTCTTATATTAATTAATATTTTGTATGATCGAATAAATATTAAATGCCGAATTATACTATGAAAAATGAAATTGCAGAGCGTTTTTCCTCGATCCGCGGTAATTGCAGCGTCCGCGGTAATACCCACATTTACCCTAGACAGTTTTCCATAAAAACAATTTAGTTCGAAACAATAAATGGGCCTCCTCTGCGTGCAAAATTGAAAAAAAAAAGTTTGTACTCTTATTAACGGGTTTCTATTTTTAGTTTTTTCAACTATACCTAACTTAAAACCAGTTAATGTTGTGTACAATGAACACAAAATTTTATATATACGTACCTTTTATCATGAACTAATTGCTATACTAATTTCAATTTCATAAATGAATCTGTTATAAAAAAAATAAGATTTGAAAAATATTGAAAAAAATTTTAAACCTCAAATATCTTTGAATCTTACGAATGATTTCTCTTGAACGAACTCGGTTGAGAGATGCAATTAATCATTGATTTAATCAAGTCATTCATTGCCGAAACAAATCAAATACTTTAAAATTAAATATTATTCGACATACCATACATATAAATAACATTTTTCCGAAAAATTCATTAAAGTAATAAAAAAACAAGCCGAGCGAGCATTAGCGAGCGAGGTACTGTTGCTTTAAATTAAAATGAAAATGATGAAAAGTACAGAAATTTTTATAGATACACAACTTTTCAAAGATTTTGGTGTTGTCTGTATGCAAAGTAGTTAGATTTTTTAAATTACTTCTTCAGTCACATTTAAAAGTATTAAAATTTGATTTTGTCTAACAAAGCACGCGTTTCTACGTAATGTGAAATCCATTAAAGTCATAACTTTATACATTCTTTCTTGATAAACATAAACAAAATTTTACCCAAAGAATATTATTATATCTTTACGAGAAAGAAAAATTTGTTGGAATTTCAAGCATAAAAGATCTGCTGGTCAACGTTAATGAGATTGTGTAATTCATCTGGAATTTTGAAATTTCCAAGTTACTTCCAGAACTATATTCTTCGTATCAAATTACTATGATTACATTTTCCATGTAAAAGAAAAAGAATCTCAAAACTTGAAAAGACTCCTTTCGCCCAGCTTTTAAAATATTCTCCATCCCTTTCTAGGCCACCTATATAGGTATATATATCATTACCCATCGGAAATTAGGTAAATAAAAGTTCAACCCATATATCCCTCGCTCTGATTAATAAATTCGTCCACGTCCAGCTCCTCCTCTCCCTGTTCCTTCAATTTCATTAACAAACTTTCCGCTCGAGTATAAACAAACTTTGCTTCGAATCCGCACTCCGACTCGCCCGGTTCTATAAAAAATTCAGCGCGTCACGTCTACTACCTCGCGGAGAGCCCCACTACACTCAGTGTGTATATTTTACCTGCAGGGCACGCCTGAAGAAGCTGTAGCACGTCTCGTTCGGGCTGGACAGGCTGCTCGTCGACGGCGAGGGACTGAATATCGGGTCTATCCAGTAGCTCTTACCCTTGCCGCTGCTTCCCTTCCTCTGCCCGCTACCCCCGCTGCCGTTTCTATATATACGCACGTGCAAAGGGAACACGTTAGATTCTGAGGAATATCGTATATATATATACCGGTGAGAGGCGGTGATGTATATGTACCTCTTGGATAATAGATAGGTCTGGGCGCTTTTGCTGCGATGTCGCTCGTCGTAGGACATGCCGCGGGGTTTCATCGGGCTGCCCGACGAGTTCACGCAGTAAGCCTTCGGCCACGGCACCAGGACGTCCTGCGACTCGAACTGCAACGACAATTGCCGATCGGTGCGTAAGTATACGAGTGCAATAAGTGAATGGTATTTTTGGCTTTCGCGAAAGTCGGAATGTGACGGAGGAAAAATAGAGCACTGCGTGTGGAATTCGAAAGTTGACCTTTGGAAAGAGGTGGGTGGGTTGTCGACATTAGCGCAGGGAAAAATGGTTATTGAAGGTGATGGAGTTCTATAGAGTGGGGTTGGTCAAGTTGCTTGTACACTGAAATGTTTTATGAATAGTTAAAAGTTAATCGGGTGGCTTTGAACGAAAATATATATAATGAAAAAGGGAAACAGTAATTGTATTTTATCCTATGTTTGCGATCTTGTTTGGGAACTGGGCATTTTAATCTTACTTAAAAAAGGTTTACTACCAATATTTCTCATTCAACATCGTTATATTTTCTTATCCGTAATTAATTTCTGAATTTCAATAAAAGATGCATTCCATTCGATATAAATACTGTATAAAGTTCGTATAAACTTTTTTTGTTAAAGAAAAAATTGATATATGAGAGTTGACATTTAAAAAAGTCCTACACATATGGACAAATCCACCAAACTTTTAATATTCGTGTTACTGTTGTACAGTTTCTAAAGAAGTGATTGCACACCTTTGACCAAAAGAAATTTTACTAAATTATGGTTGTATGAACATGTTCTGCTATCCCCTGGTGGAAATCCAAAACATTTTCTAACTAATAACTGGCCATTTATACTAGAAACTTGCTATAAAATGGGAATTTCCTTTGTCCAGTTTCTAGCTCCCGGTGTAACGCTTTTTTCCCTATTATTTAAACATTTAATAGATTAAAAAATAGAATGAGTTTTGCGAAGACAAGCACAAGCTTGTTCTTGAGTATTTTAAAGGTATTAAAACTGATCAGTTTTTTTAGTCTGGAAATGGCTCGTAGAAGGCCTGTTGTTATGACAAGGAGTGAGAGAGACAGAATCTAATGGCGATAAATACATTCTACGTAATATCTTCAGAAGGACTGCTGTAAATGGTTTTTCTGTCTGCTCATATTGTTTATATTTTAGTAAGCTATCAGTTACAGCTGAATACCGTCCAATTTAACGTCAATTCTTTAAGTAAACTTAAAACGAAAATTTGGAGGTTATGTCCAATCTATTAAATGTGCGAATAATGGTAGAAAAAGCGTTTTACCGGGGCCTATTAACCAGCCATTTTTTCTACCTATTTATTGAGCTTGTGGTCATTTCAGATAGACAAATTTCCTCCAGGGTATTAGTCAAGCCAAATCGTTTATTTTTGAAATTTCAATGGAAACTTCCCTGGTGGAAATTGAAATCATTTTTTGAGCAGTAAATGGTTAGTTTGATCCAAAATGGCAAAAAAATGGACTCCAGTTTTCTTCCATAAGTGTAACGATTTTTTTAACCTATTTTTCACATTTATTGGCCGCAAAGATGGTCACAATTTTGTACTATCTATTAATTTGGCATTTTAATGCTAGTTAAAATAGCTAGTCGATGAAGCCATTATAAATCTAGTAACAAGCGATTTGTTATGGCGATGAGTAAGAGAGATAGAGTCACGTCTCAAAATAACGATTTTTGTTTATATCTTATAGAATAAAGCTGTAAATAGTACAAAGACTACTAAATTTTGTTTATATCCCGGTAAATTATCTCTTAAGAGTATAAGTTTTAAAATATATGATTAAATTGTTATGAAATTTGAATGTAAAGATTTTCAGGTTAGGGCCATTCCATAAAATGGGAGAAGTTGATGAAAAAAAGCGTTACATGTCTGTCTAATAACTAGCCATTTCTAATGGCCAGTTTCTGTTTTCCTTCCCATTTTTAATGGACTAATTTCTACCAGGGTTCCAAAGCACTTGATATTGCAAAAAACAAATTTAAAAATTTTCTACTAAACTGTTTCAAAGCTTTTACTGCCTACGTTTGATTGTTTTATTGCCACAATTACTTTTATATATGTATCTTTAGAATTAAGAGTGATTAATGAATACGCGATATCATATTTTTTCATATAACGATATAAACATACAAAAATAAAGTTACACTGAGAAAAAAGTTTTTGGTATTGTTAACTATATTACATAGTAAAACTCAATATTATTGCCTTAACTATGTTTTTTTGTAAAGTGAACTGCAATATGTTAATAATAAATATGTTCATATAATTCAAAGGACTAAACAGTTCCCTGGTAGAAATTAGTCCATTAAAAATGGGAAGGAAAACAGAAACTGGCCATTAGAAATGGCTAGTTATTAGACAGACATGTAACGCTTTTTTTTATCAACTTCTCCCATTTTATGGAATGGCCCTAACCTGAAAATCTTTACATTAAAATTTCATAACAATTCAATCATATATTTTAAAACTTATACTCTTAAGAGATAGGTTACCGAGATCTAAACAAAATTTAGTAGTCTTTGTACTATTTAGAGCTTTATTCTATAGGATATAAACCAAAATCGTTATTTTGACACGTGACTCTATCTCTCTTACTCATCGCCATAACAAATCGCTTGTTACTAGATTTATAATGGCTTCATTGACTAGCTATTTTAACTAGCATTAAAATGCCAAATTAATAGATAGTACAAAATTGTGACCATCTTTGCGGCCAATAAATATGAAAAATAGGTTAAAAAATCGTTACACTTATGGAAGAAAATTGGAGTCCATTTTTTTGCCATTTTGGATCAAAGTAGCCATTTACTGCTCAAAAAATGATTTCAATTTCCACCAGGGTCATAGTAACTTAATTATTGTACATGCAACTAAATTGTCGTAAAGATTACTATATTTATTTAGTATAATATAATATTTCCATTCGAATTCCTTTGATATTTCAAATTTTACTATATAATATAGTACCCAATAACATATTTCTAGCTATCTCGACCATAATCTTAAATGTAAGCAGTACTATAAAATAAGGTCATAGTCAAATAATACTATATTGTATAGTACTTTTATGTGAAAATATACTATATTTTTTTCTCAGCGTAGAATAATATCATAAAAGAAATAAGTATGTACACTCAAAAAATGTACGATACATAAACTTTTGAATCATAGTGCAATATAATATTTAATCAATTGCAACTAATTTTTATCTAATTAAATTTAAAATATTATACAACTGTTACTATTATATCTATAACGAATAAATTATATGTAATAATGAGCGAATACGTAAATACCGTCAGATGAGTGTAAAATCTTATACAGTATTCATTCGCAATAAAGTATAGATATCTGTCTCTTACTCTAACGATTTATAAGAGACAAAGGACACATAGCGGTCTTATTGTAAAGGAATGCCGTATTAAGTTTTGTGTTTTGAAAAATGTCCAATATGATCCCATTTCTTCCAAATTCCCTATTCATACTATTCGTGAATTCAATTTATTGTCAATTTTTATTTTTTTTTTAATTATTTAAAGGGCTTTTTCGATAAAATAAGTAACGCTATTTTTTTTTTACCATTTCGATACATTTTGAATAGGGTAGCTTTATGAGTGTGCTTTACAAAAAATTTATTTTATTTCTTCAATATCGAATATTAAAAGTTTGGGTTTGGGGGATTTGCCCATATATTCGTGTCATAACTATGCCTATAAACTTGTCCCGGTTAAAATTACTGCAGTGAGAAAAATATGCATAAGTGTTACTACTATATCGCTTAATTACAGAAAAAGAGTAGCTATAGTTTCTACGTATTTAAGTAAAATATACTATACTATAATAGTTTGAACTGTAGTTATCGTAAATGTGACTAACAATAATAATATATTGACTGTCGCAACAGTAACTATATTATATATCTGGCTCTCTAAAATAAAATACACATATCCCACAAAACCCTTGCTAATTAAAAATAGGTCAATTTTCGACACGAATAACGAGAATTCAAAATCCAACTCACTTTTCTGTGCTTCTGTTCCATCGCCCAGACGGAGATGATGAGCCTGCCGCCGATCCTGAGCACGCGGGCGAGCTCCTTGATGGCGCGCACGCGGCGTTCCGTCGTCGAGAAGTGATGGACGACGGCGATCGACAGCACCGCGTCGAAGCTCTCGTCGCGGAAGGGCAAAGACAGGTTGTCACACGTGAGGACCTGCGAAAGAAGACACATTTTTTTTCATTTATTGCATATATTAATTGTTAAGTGTCTCTTTCGTTGCTGATACTAGTGGTGAACGAGTTTTGACGCGAAAGTGGGTGTTTCGAGGGTGATAAGAAAGGGAAAAGTTGTACGCATTTTTCACAGATACGGGCGAGAGATTTCACGAAAGCTAGCGTTTGCTATGATAGTCACGTGGCGCGCGGGACATGAAAATTGTTTTAGGTAATACGTGACGAAGATTTGAAGAGAGTAAAAAAAAGGGTCGAGTGCAGCGGTGGGTGTCCTGTGATTTTTATCTTGTGGACATTGACGTATATATACTTGTATGGATCAGAGGAACGGTAAATTAACTGACGAAAATCAATTTGAGATTTCATGTGTATACGCTTTGAAAGTAAATGCATTGTTTCAATTCATGTTTAAAGTTAGTATCAGGTTCGGGATCTGTAGTGATCATATCCTTTAAATGAACAAGGGCAATAAGAAACTTAGTATAGTAAAAATGGATTAAGAATTTCTTCTTTTTTTGTAATAATATCTATAAAGTATTTGCTTTTTTTAGTGCAATATTTATAGCCGCCGATGGAAAGAATTTTCTTGTTGCTATTTCAACTAAATCTGTTGAATATGAATGTCTCAAATACCACTGTGCAAATCCAGAATAACCTGTTAAATTCATATAACTATTGACTTTGAACATAGAACCATTCTAAATATAACAAGAATTTTATATCACTTTTTATTACAATATAATTGACGGTTCTCCGATAAACACGATTATCAGAGAAAAATGTCAATGCAGCGGGAGCATGAGCAGAGCTATATCAGACCAGCTGTCGATAAAACAATGCATTATTTACGTTAAAACGGATCTCCGTAACCTTGATCTTCGCGGCAAGACCTGTAGGCATATACGCGAGCGAATTAAAAGAATGGCTTAGTTATGTGAAGGAAAAGCGCTCGCTCGCTCGCCAATTCGGACGATGCAAATTACTCAATTCATTCATAAGAAGCAAAAGTCGCCGTCTGCATTTTTCAGCGGGCAAGGCTAATAGAGGAGAGTGTAGATATACAGAAGGGGTAAAAAAAAGAGAGCTCGAGAGATTATAACTTCCAACCGGTGTTGTGGTACTTTCCCTTTCGAAGAGAGAGGAGAGCACTTGGTTTTTGTGCGTTTCGTAGTACCGGTTTTGTTTTTGTAATAATAATTCAAATGGTTTGTCGGAGTTGGCGGTGGTGGAGAAAGACAATGAATATTGGAAACGACGAGGTCTGGTGGAAAAGATTCTTCCCGTGGTCTTTTTGCAAGAGTAATGGACGAGTACGGGGGGAAGAAAGAAGGGAATTTAATGGAAAACGCCCGAGTAAAATTAATGGTGCAATTTATTTCTTACCTCATTTTCTTTTTCACGCGCGATATTCGTGAATCTCTTGCATCGGTCCACTCCGATCTTGAAAACATTGTGGTTAACGTTGAGGTACTTTCCATTTCCGCAGCCTTCGGAACAGGGAATAAATCACTCAAATATATATTTATATATACTCTGCTATTATGCATATAGCTGCAGATGCGCGTCTATAAATAAGAAATCTATCGGACACGGTATAGTTCATTCTGAAAATAACCCATTCATTCACTGCTTGATATTTCATTTTGAGCTTGGACAAATCACCGATAGTTTTGAAATGAAAGGATTTATGTTCTTCTCCAAAAATTATTTGACACGCATTTTTTAATTTTTCTGTTGCATTAAAATTTCATGCGTTCAACAATGCCAAAAAATTCCGAGAAAATCCTGACTTAGAAAAAAATTTTTCAATGTCATTTTCAAACTGCTACTGTTTCACCAGTTTTTTAAGTTTTTTAGCGTGCAACACATAATTTCACTCAGTTTTGAGGCGTCTTTCACGTCCTTTATGTTATTTAAAAAAAAAAAAATAAAAAATGCACGAGTTATGCACTTTTTACTAAAAAATGGACTTTTTAGAAAAATGCAGTTTTCTCAAAACTCCCAGTTTTTTTTTGACTGGAAATTTTCAGGGAGGTAGAGGATGAAAATACCTATCAAATAATGTGTGTCACATTACCTGTTTTTTGCTGTGGAGGGAGAACAAAAATAAAATAAAATACTAAAATTTTTTCCTGCCTGTCAGTAATAAACATCATATCGTCGGTACATACGAAAAAACGCGCGCTGGTAAACTGATACGAAAAAAGGCGCGGTAGGAATTTGATACGAAAAGAGGCGTGCTGTAGCGATTGACGGCGAAAAAAGGCGTGCATTCAAAAATTGTGGGCGAAGAAAGGCGCGCTGCATGATTTACGGCGAAAAAAGGCGCGCTCCAACGATGGACGGCGAAAAAAGGCGCAATATAGAAGATTTAACGCTCAATTTTATATAATTTTGTATATCTATATATATGAAAATAGCGCGCGATACGACTTACAGAATAAGGTGATTAGGGGAATGGACATCAACGAACGAGTTATTGTTTAAAAATTGATATATTTTTATTTTATTGATATATTTTAAATGGTTTAAAATATATCAATTTTTAAACAATAACTCGTTCGTTGAAGTCCATTCCTCTAATCACAAAATATTACTACGAACGTCTCATTTTCAAAATTACAGAATAAGGCCAGTCTCTTGTCCAGTTTCTAGCTCCCGATGAAACGCTTTTTCTCCTATTATCTAGCCATTTAATAGATTGAAAAATAGAATGAGTTTTTCGAGACAAGCACAAGCTTGTTCTTGAGTATTTTAAAGGTATTAAAACTAATCAGTTTTTTTTGGTCTGGAAATGGCTAGCAGAAGGCTTGCTGTTATGACAAGGAGTGAGAGAGATACAATCAGATGGAGAAATAAAAGTTTTACTGAATTACTCATAGAATGAGTACACAAAATGATTTATTAGTTAATGTTATTTAATTATAATTTGGAAGCCATTCAATACACTTTAATGCTCTTTCATGAAAGATAAAATTAATAAGTAAATCAAATACGAATATTTTGTTATTACGTCAATCTAAGAAATAGGCAAATAATGGTCGAAAAAATCGTTTCATCATAGCGATTAATTAGTCAGTTTTACTAGCTATTTTTTAACTTCTTGGCCATTTCATATAGATGAATTTCTACCGGGAGCCTTTTTTAAAATCAACCCTTAATTGAAATTTTTGAATTCGTGAACTTTTATGCTACTAGTTATGTAAAAGTATTTTTCGGGAACAAGAATTGAATGTCCTTACTTTTTTGGGAGGCATAAGGCGATCGTTTATTCATCTCCTAATGTGTCGTTGATAAAGTTAAATGATCTTAGTGAACCACTGAAATGCCTTTTTCCTTATTTAGTTTTGACACCTTTAACAAGCGTATGTCACAACTGTTATGAGTACGCTTCAAAATTGGTGAGCTGCCGCATTAATGAATATAAAACTAATAATGAAGTTGCTGAAACCATTTCCGACATAGACGAAGATTTTCTACCGAAGTATTCCAGAACGTATATATATAAATATAATTAAAGAAGAAAAAGAAAACGCTAAAGAAGACCAACATCATTTAGTTCTTCACGTAGACTTTGCCGAAAACTGGGCTGTAAATCATAATAAAGTCGTTCAAGGAAATCATTGGGTAAATAATGAAATTTCTATTTTCACGGCAGTTTCCCTGGTAGAAATTAGTCCATTAAAAATGGGAAGGAAAACAGAAACTGGCCATTAGAAATGGCTAGTTATTAGACAGACATGTAACGCTTTTTTTATCAACTTCTCCCATTTTATGCAATGGCCCTAACCTGAAAACCTTTACATTAAAATTTCATAACAATTCAATCATATATTTTAAAACTTATACTCTTAAGAGATAGTTTACCGGGATATAAACAAAGTTTAGTAGTCTTTGTACTATTTATAGCTTTATTCTATAAGATATAAACCAAAATCGTTATTTTGACACGTCACTCTATCTCTCTTACTCATCGCCATAACAAATCGCTTGTTACTAGATTTGTAATGGCTTCATCGACTAGCTATTTTAACTAGCATTAAAATGCCAAATTAATAGATAGTACAAAATTGTGACCATCTTTGCGGCCAATAAATGTGAAAAATAGGTTAAAAAATCGTTACACTTATGGAAGAAAACTGGAGTCCATTTTTTTGCCATTTTGAATCAAAGTAGCCATTTACTGCTCAAAAAATGATTTCAATTTCCACCAGGGTTGTTATTAAGGTGATTCAACACAAAGTCTGATGGTTATAAGTGAAGGTAAAAAACATGATTCAGCGTTTGCTTTACTATTTAAATGAAAATGGTTGCAGTAAAATAAAAAAAATTACTTTCAACTGTATGAATTAAAACGAACACTGTATGATATTAAATGATTGTTCTCTGCTACTGGACACGGTAATGGAGCTGTAGATGGTATGGGAGGGCTTATAAAGCAAAATGCTAATGATTTTATAAAGCATATTCAAACACTTTACTGAAGCGATTAAAATAATTCATTTGCAAGACATTGAAATAGAAAAATATAGAAAAACTAAAAATGTTGATTGGTTTGCAGTTCCAAAGTATCATGGAATTCAAAAAACTCTTATGTGGATTAAAAATAAATATAAAGACAAAACACATTGCTTTACAGCCAACACTGCTGATCGTCCGCTACGCTCACTGAAATTAAAACAAAGAAAAACAAAAACAAAAGTACTCATAAAATTTAGAAATCTAGAAAGCTAAAAAATAAAAACTAAAAATTATTTGTTACGTATGTGTATATTATGTGTGTTTGTGTACGAAGGTACACTGCCTACACATGTATACAACTAGGTGTATTTATGAATGTACACAAGTCTATTCATATTGATTATATGATGTTTAGTACTGACAGGCAGGAAAAAATTTTAGTATTTTATTTTATTTTTGTTCTCCCTCCACAGCAAAAAACAGGTAATGTCACACACATTATTTGATAGGTAGTTTCACCCTCTACCTCCCTGAAAATTTCCAGCCAAAAAAAAACTGGGAGTTTTGAGAAAACTGCATTTTTCTAAAAAGTCTATTTTTTAGTAAAAAGTGCATAACTCGTGCATTTTTTATTTATTTTTTTTAAATAACATAAAGGACGTGAAAGACGTCTCAAAACTGAGTAAAATTATGTGTTGCACGCTAAAAAAACTTAAAAAACTGGTGAAACAGTAGCAGTTTGAAAATGACATTGAAAAAATTTTTTTCTAAGTCAGGATTTTCTCGGAATTTTTCGGCATTGCTGAACGCATGAAATTTTGATGCAACAAAAAATACGTGTCAAATAATTTTTGGAGAAGAATATAAATACTTTAATTTCAAAACGATCGGTGATATAGGCATACGCGGACCGCTTGATTTGAGATAGATTCGGCCATATATAGGTACGCAGCGCTGTACGGGTCGAAAGTTTTTGTAATTGTTTTCGGAAAAGTTACGCGTTAATTCAGTTGAAGCGAGTTAGGGAGTGGGAGAATATCATTAGAGAGGAAAAGTTTTGTTTTATTTCTCGGCGTGTGATAAGCGCTTATGGAATAGAAATACTTCTTTATTTTGTATAAAATTATTTAAAAAGTTTGGTTGAATTAAAAGTATTATTTTAAATCAAAAGGTGAGAGTTTTAAAAAGTCGCTAATGGATAATAATTCCCGATATTGCATATGTTGCATTAAATAAATACTATACTTTAAATACGAAAATTTAATGAATTCTTGTAAAACCCTTACGTTTATTTTGTTTTATTTTTCAGAGAATATTTCATTCAATTGATAAATAATTTTGAATGCATCACTAGTGCGTAGCAGTTTATATTTTATTTCTATTTTTATATGTGTCAATAAATATGTACACTGGTTGCTATAAAAATGCATGTGTAAAAAACATTTTTATTACTGAAGATGTACAGTGTGTTCTATTTCGTTTATTTTCAAGTTTTTCATCTAATTACTGTATATTAATATACTGCTCTCATAGCACTAATTCAGAATAACGTAAACTGTTTATACGGAGCCCAAAATAATTGACATTCCGAACAACTAGGAATTGCAGTTAATATATATAGGCCACTCAACAAAGAGACCAGAAATAGCGGGAACGATTTATTCGAATCTTTAATCGTGAATTAAGCTAATATACTCTGTGATTGTCACCGCCCTGGTAACAGCACAATTTATGACACAATATTATTTTATTGGGCGTAGATAGCGTAAAAGCTTCGTTTTTACCAACATTTAATCTTAACACTTTGTTCGTGGATGCTAAAACTTCCAATTACGAAGTTAACACAATAACGGCCGTTCAAAATGAAATTCAGGTACATAATTGAAAATTGAGCTTTAAACGTTGCCATCTGTTTTCTCAGGTACACACTTGAGCTTTTCATTACTTCATTCTCATTATCAGTTTCAAGAAACATTTTACAGTCGACTGGTTTTTCATTATTTAGAACACTTATAAAATGAACATTCGCTATACACGTAAGCTAATATTTAAAAATTCGATTTTTCAAAACTTTGAGGTCAAATGTCCGCAGTTAATGTACTTGAGAGCTAAAGAGTCCATTCACTCACGAATAAACGAGAAAAAGAAAGAAAATTGACACGGAGAACACTCACCGATGTCGCAGACGAGGGCGCCGGGCTCGAGCTCCTCGAGGAACTGATAGATGCGCGGCCAGTGCTTGCCCTGCACCGTCCTGTCGGCGCACTGCTCGTACACCTCGTGGACGTAGGCCTGCTCGAGGGCGAGCGAGCGGGCCGCCTGCTCGCCGTCGCTCTCGCACATCGCGCCTTTCTACCGCTACTGCAGCCACCCCAACAACAACAACAACAACAAACACAACGACAAATCGCTCTTTATTAACTATACTTATATACGATATTATTATATGGCTATACTTTTATATAGGCACACAGAAACGCATACGGCACGCTTCACATTGCGGGAGCTTCGCATTGTGTATATATAGAGGGCGGAAGATAGAGAGCAAGAGAGAGAGGGGGGAGGGGAGAAGTGGGAAAAAGCTCGATTTCCGGTGACTGCGGCGACCCAATTCCCGGCATTGAGCAGTCGCGGCTACTGCTGCTGCGCTGCCGCGGGGGCGGTGCTGCTGCGAGCTCCACAGGTACATCTATATACATTATATACCATATAAACGTACACGTCCACGTATATATACAGCACCAACACACGCGCACACACACACACACACCCACGTAGTCTCTATAACGCGCCGCGAAATTTGCCACCTGTTTGATATCACGTGCTCGCGCGTTTGTGTTCCTCTTTCTCCTTCTTTTTCTGTCTCTTTCATCAGGAAGTATAACGCGCGTATAACTACGGCTCTCAGAGCGCGAGGTCGTTGGGCGGCAGACAGGCACCGCAGTAGAAGAAATCCTGCAGCACTTGGAGCATCTTCCGCTCCAATCCCAGGAGCCTTCGGTGGCCGAACCTCGGGACTCCGCCGTCGCCAGCTGCCAGAGATCCACGGCTGCAGAGGTCGGTCTTGTGTCGTAGATGGAGCGTACGGTAGGACTGACACCAGCGCAGAAACTCCGGTGCCGTGGCCTCGGTTCTGAGGAAGGTGACGATGGCCCAGAGGATGCAGGGCCCTCGGGGCCGCTTGCGCGTCTCCAGGTATAGTCGGCACACGTCGAGGAACATGATGAGCTCGACGACGCCGACGATGTTGTTGCTGCTGCTGCTCACCATCGGACGCGCTCTCTCTTTCTCCCTCTCTCTCTCTCTCTCTCTCTCTCTCTCCCGAGCGGTATATATATAGTCTCGTCTCCGCCGGGGCGTTATACACTGCTACTGCTGCTACTCTGATATCTCTGTGGGGAGAGCTGTCGCCGCTGGCGCGTGTGCCGACGGTGGTGCCCGCGGACGAGAGACAGAGCCACCCCCGAGAGAGAGAGAGAGGGGGCTACCGCTTTGCGCGTGTAGGTATACACGTGGGGGGTAGCCTAAGGAGAGGAGGGAGAGACGCACGCGCCGCGCTCATCTGCTCTCTCTCTCTCTCTCTCTCTTTCTCTCTCTCTCTCTGTGTGTGTGTGTGCGTGTGCGTGTGCGTATATGGGGTGGGATTTTCCAAAGTTCATGGAGAGAGTTACTGACCCAGTTGGTGTAAGTATATCCACGTTTCGAGGATTTTTAAAACGAAAAACGTACGTACACGCGTGATGGTGATAAAAATAGAAAGGGGCGCACGTAGGGTAAGTGTGGGTATACTGCGGCGGTATTTTTTCAGCTTAGTTTCGAACGAATATATTACGTCTCCACGCAAAAAAATTATGCTGATTCTTTTCAATAACGGAACTTAGGTATCATATCTATCGATGAAAGTACAATTTTAGAACAAAAATTGATAAATAAATTTATAAAATGACTTTGAAAACAAAATTTCTCTGCTGGTGTCACTACGAAGCTGCTGCTACTACTGCGTTGGTATTATACATAGGGAGAGCGCTGGTGCATGCGCAGAATCCCAAAAAGTGTGTTGCTGGTATTACTGCGATTGTCCATAAGATTCTAAAGCAATAATACAAACAAAATAATACCCACGTCCGCAGTAATACCCACATCTACCCTATATGAGGAAATTCAGAAAAAATGTTAACTTTTCGCGTCCCCAAAACAGGCCAAAATTTTTTTTGAAGGCACACCTTCCGGACGCAGTTTTTCTTCTTTCTTATGCCTTAATTAGTAGATAAGCTATACCGATTCTGGCTCACCCGTAATTGCACGGGAGCCAATAACCCAAATCAGGTCGTGACCTGCTTGAGCCAGAATCGGTATAGGGTTTCTGGCTCACCCGTAATTGCACGGGCAGCTAATAACCCAGACGTGTTGATCCAGAATCGGTATACTGGCTCTGGCTCACCCGCACGCCAATAAACCGGGTAGAGCCAGAACCGGCCTATCGCTTCTAGATCATCGTCACGGCCTGCTACTTGTGAGCCTGCAGCACTCGGCCAACGAGTGTTCTTATCTATCAGTAAATATTTTTGAACTTTTTATAACCCTTTTGCTCGGGCAAAGAACAGGTGTTTGTGGAAAATTTGCCTTGACCAACTGCTTGCAGGAGCCATCTAGCGGTCAGAATTTGAAGGAGGATAAGAGCCCCACCTCGCTCCTATCCTGTGAGGTTCTACCTGTCTATCAAACCTCTCCATTATTATCCTTCAAATATTTTTTTATTCGTCATTCTCTTCCATGTTGGAATCGTTGTACAGAACACAATCAGTTTTATACACTCCATTATAGTTAGTACCATTGCGAATATTTAAAAGTTTTCATAAAAAAAAAACGCCGAAGGGTGAATTCGAACCTACGATCTTCAGATTACTAAGCAGCAACTTTACCACTCGGCTATCGAGAATTATGTGTACTCATAGCTGAATTTGTATCTTATAGTGCGCGAGACCTCAATGTTCACAATGGTAAGGTAGAACACTGTTGATAAATGAATATACTTTACGAATAAACATTAATATTTAATATAAAAACTTTTTAAGAAAAAAAATCGCCGGAAGTTGGATTTGAACTGACGATCTTTAGATTACTGAACAGCCACCCGAGTAGAAATGAAATACGGCGTGCCGTAGATATCACACGAGCCGGATGGCGTGTGCAAGGCCCTCGCGCGGCATGTAACGCTTTTATTGTAAGGTACTTGCGTTTCTGCCGTACGATAAACTCATTTACAATAAGCCTTATCCGGGCCGGTATAACGCCGTGATATTTTCCGGATAAGGTACGTGTCATTTTTCCGTTATAAATGCATCTAATTCGTGGTTTAGGTGTGCGGGGTGACCGATGGTGAAGTCGAGGTGGTGCGCTCCATGGTTTCATGCCTGTAGGGGTTGGAACGCATCGAATGCGTGGTCTAGGTCATTGGGGTAGCCGATGATGGAGTCTAGGTGGTGCGCTCCGTAGTTTTTTACGTCTAGATATCGAAATGCATCGAATGCGTGGTCTAGGTGTTCGGGGTGACCGATGGTGAAGTCGAGGTGGTGCGCTCCGTAGTTTTTTGTCTCTAGGTGTTGGAACGCATCGAATGCGGGCTCTAGGTGTTCGAAGTGGCCGATGGTGGAGTCTAGGTTGCGCGCTTCGTAGTATTTTGTTTCTAGGTGTTGTAATGCATCGAAAAACATAGAGGACAATGAAAACTACGGAGCCCATCACTTCGACACCGTCACTGGCTACCCCGACCACTTCGACCACGCATTGAATGCATTCCGACACCTAGACGCAAAAAATTACGGAGCGCACAATCTAGACTCCGCCATCGGCCACCCTGGACACCTTGACCACGCATTTGATGAGTTTCAACATCTAGAGGAAAAAACCTTCGGTGCACCACACAGACTCCGTCACCGGCTACCCCGAACACCTACATCAAAAGTTGGATGGGGTTCGGCAGCTAGAGGCCAAAAACTACAGAGCGCACCATCTAGACTCCATCATTGGCCACCCCGAACACCTAGACTACACATTCGATGGGTTCTAATACCTAGAAGCAAACATTGACAGAACGCACCACCTATAGACAGTGTCATTGGTTACCGCGAACACCTAGACTACGTATTAGACGCGTCGTCAGACCTAAATAAAAAACTACGAAGATTATTTAGAGACAATAAGCCGCGTGTTGCCCGAATGAGGGACGGATCAGGGCCATACGTTTTACCGGACGTACGGATATTGATAGGTAAAATCATCCGGCCCTCATAAGGTTCAGCGTTACATGCTTCGTCTGGCGCGGATCAGGAATCACGGCAGCCGGATCCGTCCTGCGTCTTTGCCGTTTGAAAATTTCTAATCGGGATATGGTTCTACGTAAAAAAGTGATACCCTTCTATTGGAATACATCCTCAAAAATTTCATCCGTTTTTCGATCCGAGCGCTCCTTCTCGAGATATAAGCGAAAAACCAAAATTTCTACTCCCACCACCGATTTTTGGAAATTTTTTCAATGTCGTCCTATAGTGTATGAAAAGTATGTCTCCCCTCCAGTTACACCCCCAAAATTTCATCCGTTTTTCGATCCAAGCGCTCCTTTCCGAGTTATAAGCAAAAAACCAAAATTTCTACCCCTACCGGTTTTCGAAAATTCTTTCAATGGATAGTATGTGAAAATATGAGATCACGCGCATTCAAATGTACCCCTCAGAGGTAGATAAAACGCCCCGTATTCATCCACTGAGAGAAATGTCATAGGAAAATTTGTTAAATATATAACAAAAAATGCTATTTTATATAGGAACGGAAGGATATACTCGACTTGTGACGTAGTTTATTATATATATAGAAATAATTATTATATTATAAAATAATTTTTCCAATACACTTGAGAAAAAATTATTATATTATATTGTAAAAATTTAGATATAGTAAAATTTTTAATCTTTTTTAATAATATTTATTATATATGTATACCAAATTTTACTAACTTATATAGTAGAAAGTGCTATCAGACGCCAGCGCCACCTGATCGCGGTACGCATAGGGAAGATGACTAATGTATAAGTTCCAAAATTTTAGACTCAAGATTGTCCGTGGGTAAGTGGTCAGCGCGCTCGACTGGTGTGCCGAGGGTCAATTTTTAATAAAAAAAAAAGCGTGCCGAGGGTCGAGGGTTCGAATACAGCCGTCGTAAGATTTTTTTTAAAATTCAGCTTATTACCATAAATTGCTATATATATAGTAAAAATTATTAGATGTCGAGTATATCCTTCTGTTCCTATATAATATAGCAATTTTTGTTACATATTTAACAAATTTTCCTATGACATTTCTCTCAGTGTCCAAGACCCTGTCAGGATGGCCAGGCATGTGACAGGAAAAAGTCGCTTCTTTCCTCACGCAGCCCTTGGTTGTATTAAAGTGCGCCACGGTGGGAGAACAAAGAAAGTGTAGCGTGAGATTAGGTTCGGGATAAATTGTCCAAGACGCTTCAGAAACAAGAGCGTCTCTGCGTCTGTAATGTCTTGGGCGGTGTGTATGTGTGTGTATGTATGTGTGTGTGTGTGTGTGCGTGTGTATATATATACAGGTACACTACACACGCGTCTTAGCTGAGAGGGAGATGGTGGCGATCGTGGTGTACGAGCGTTTGTGTATTATATATACACAAGGACACACGGCGCTCGATATGCACGCGTCGCCGAAGCGCACGTGCGTGCGCGCATCCTCTCTCACTCTCTCCCTTTTCCCACACATAACTGGGCTAGTTTCACTGCCACAGCGAACGCGTCGCGCGTTTTAACTATAATTTACTCGAGAGCAGCAGTGTGCAGCTTGCGCCTATATACGTGATGTCCTTCCGATTTTTGGACCAGATAGAGAGAGAGGGCGTGGGAGTACAGAGAGTGATGTCGTTATCGGATATCGATGAGCCTTGTTTCGCGCGCGCGAAAGAGCGAGGGATTTTCGACGTGGGCTACTTATGCGAGTGTTGACGCAGCCCCGCTGATATTTAGAGGAAGCAAGGGGGAGAGAGAGAGTTATTTATAGAGGAAGAGGCAGAGTGGGTTTTTGATATAGCCGGAGTGAACAAAGCCGTGGATCAGCGCGGATGGTCATTGTCGCGTTATCTGAGATTTCGAAGCTGGCCGTGTGGGTGTTAAGGGTTATTTATATAAACGCTGCGAAGAGCGGGATGCGATCTGCAGAGGATGAGGGCGCGCGTGCGAGGTGGAGTCGATAGAATTAGCTCGATATACCGTGCTGCGCGCGCGCGTGTGTGTATGCATGAGTATTGGCAGGGAATTCAAAGCATCGCTGTTCGTACATATCTATATGCGGTCGATAAGTTTTTTTTTTTTTACATTGTATATATGGGCACAAACAAATGCCCGGTAACAATACGTATACAGAATATGTTTGTCGTAAATTATTTGATTTTGTCAAGTGCAAATAAATCTTTATTCCCATCTCAACAAATATGGCCACTTTTTTCCCTGAAAAGCGGGACAAAATTAGATTTGTTTCCCTCTTTCAACAAATTTAACGTTTGCGGGAAATATGACGATATTTCCCGCAAAAAGAGGGAAATATGCCATATTTCCCGCAAAAGAAGGAAATATGGTCATATTTCCCGCAAAAAGAGGGAAATATGGCCATATTTCCCTTTTTTTGCCGGCCGCCGCCCATGTTTACAAACACTCCCCATATTTCCGTCGGTCCCACTTTCCAAATAAAAAAGTGGCCACATTTGAGATGGGAATAAAGTACTGTAGGTAATTCGGGAGAAAAGTCGATGATTCCCTCGGGTGATCTCTGCCCTCGCTTCGCTTCGCTCGCTCGGGCAGTGAACCCACCCGCGGGAATCAAGAGCGACTTTTCTCCCTTGTTACATAATGTACTATTTTTCTATCTATTCTATTCTATATTCACAAAGGGAGCGCTTGGTTATACATGAAAAAGAAATTAGAAATACCGGTTTCAAAACGCGCCGACTTTTCGGCAACTATTATATACCGGCCGTGTCAGCGCGTCGTGAATATTCATTAATCGCTCGCTTATGTACCAGGGGAGAGAGAGAGAGAGACTCCGCACCTAGTCATTAACCCCCTAAAAAAGAGACCACCGCGTTCGGACGCCTTCTCTCTCCATCCATCTCTAAATGTGTGTGAAGTATACGCAACAACGCTCCGATATATAAGTACTACATACTTACAAGCCGGCGACACACTTTGATATGCTCTAAATGTAACGAGGCCCGTCGCCGCGCCCCATGCAAACTTTTCACACACACGCACACACCTGAGATACAAGATATATACCTTTGCGTAAATACACATTACGTGTATACACAGACGTATAATATGTACGCGTATATATCGCTGTGGCTAATGGTGTTTAGACGCGAGCTTAAGGACGTTCTCCGGGTCGAAACAGCAATTTTAGTTTTTATATTTTTATATAATGTTTTATTAATTTGATAATCCAAGAGTAAGTACATGTAACAAATATATACTTGAAAGAGCATAAGACAATTTTTTTTAGACAAATTCAGGCAATAGTCGCTATGGTATTGTTACAATTAAAGACAAAAACTTCAATAAGTTCTTTAAATTTTTTTAATTTTTATCCGATCTTAACGAAATAGAGCTTATTTTGTTCGTTAAGAAATTTCAGGGAGAGTATCGATGGGAAAATTTATGATACGAATTACCAGTAAGGCGCAATATCAATTTATTTAAGAAAAGCAAGTCAAGTTTTCATCAAAACTTTCTTAAACAAATTGATATTGCGCCGTACTGGTAACTCGTATCATAAATTTTCCCATCGATACTCCCCCTGAAATTTCTTAACGAACAAAATAAGCTTTATTTCGTTAAGATCGGATAAAAAATAAAAAAATTTAAAGAACTTATTGAAGTTTCTGTATTTAATTGTAACAATAGCATAGTGACTATTGCCTGAATTTGTCTGAAAAAAATTGTCTTATGTTCTTTCAAGTATATATTTGTTACATGTACTTACTCTTGGATTATCAAATTAATAAAACATTATTTAAAAATATAAAAACTAAGATTGCTGTTTCGACTCGGAGAACGTCCTTAAGGGACGCGCGCGTTTAGGCTTCGAGAGATAACCACCTGTTGAATTATAGTTACATGGTCAAGGCTATCGCTACGATACCGTGCACGCGCGCGGGACGCGGAGAGAGGAGGTGGTGTGTTTATATATATATATGTATATAGAGTAATAGGCCTAACGAGCGGCGGCCGGCCGGGGGGGACACTTCAAGCAAAGTGTGTGCGCAGCATGTGATTAGGTACGAACGTGTGGGTGTGTGTGTGTGTAGAGAGGTTGTTGGTGTAAAAGAATGTAATAGCGGATGGACTATTCGAGTCGGACGTGTGTATATGGGCTAGACTGTCGGTGGGATTAAAATTGGGTTGGATGCTAGACTTTTCTCGTAAGATGTTGGATCGATAGAGTGTCGAGTACGTGTCCTACATATAGTATAAGAAAGTTGATAAGTATATATACACGTTGTCGTATATGCTATTTTGAGCCTATCGGCAAAGTTTGAATATGAAAATTTGCTACGCATAAAGAATGAAGAAAAGTCAATAGTCGGAGGAGCTGTTATATAGTTGTAGCCGCAAATCTAAATCGATAATATTTTTCTAACTTGACATGTAAAAAGCTACAATAAATACCTAGTCGTTAATTTCGCATCTAAAATATCAAATGTTGCCTATAACTGTCCCCTGTATCAACTATACGGCAGGCTGCGTAAACTAATAAACAATCCAAACCGCAACATTTACCCAACTCCCCGATGTGTCCGGCTACACTCGCAATTAATCTACTTTCGCAAACACGAGCCGCGCTCCGTAAATTGCATTCATTCACCCTCTCCGTTCTCGCGGCAACTCCCCGCCAACCCGTTAACTTTTTTAATCACATCAATCCACGCACCCACGCGCGCGTATACACCCAAATTCAAATAAAACCCTACACACACACACACACACACACACACGCACACACACACATATACATATACACATATACACACACGCGCGTGCGCGCGAACTCACGCACGCGCGTAATCTCACTTCTCAAAACACGAATTATTATTGTTATTATTATTATTATTATTGTTATTATTATTATTATTATTATTATTATTATTATTATATAAGCGCGTGGGCATAGCGCGACAAAGTTTTCCCCCGAGCGTCAAGGGAAAGTTTCACGCTTGCGCGATGCGGAACTCAAAATTTTCCAACGGAAGCTGGGTGGAGAGTAACAGTTCATTTCCCGGGTGTTTCATTCCGGGAATGCGAGGCACGCGGCGTTGGGACGCCGCGAGACGCGCGCTGGAGAAAGAAAAATCGCGGGTTGCGCTAGAGGTGAGTTATGAGGAGAGGGAGAGAGAGGAAATGGAGTGGCTTGTATAGATTTTATTCCAAAGGGCGTCGTGGCTTCAGTGGAGATATTGTTTTTAGAGATGATATTTTGAGTGTCGTTTAGATTTTAGTTTGTATGATTGGTATAACTGGTCGGGAAAGATTTTTAAAGGTATTTTTGTCCATATTGAATTTTTTATGGAGGTGGTAAAGTTTAGCGAGATTTAATAATCGTTATTATTTTATACATCATGGCTGTAATATATATTACTTGTGAAAAGTATAAGTGCTCGTATTTTAACGTAAATAATTTTCGCTTAAATTTCAGGTGGAATGTAGAATCTTGATTAAAAGATTTTGAACGTATTTAACTCATTCGTTCTATATTCTGTTCATGAATTTATTATTAAAACTAAATGATTCCTTTCTTAAGAACGTTTAAATGAAGTCACCAAAAAGACTATATATTATTGGTAATTACTATATAGGTGCTATGGCACGGTCAGTACTTGGACGAGTGACCGCGTATTTTTCTGCAACTATACCTCGTATGATCGGTTAGGTGTTGAATTGCTTTCGGACAAATTCAGCGCGAGGTGTGGATAAATACAGTTTCGGTGGCTAAGCTTACGGAATGTGATCTAGACATCGAAACTGAATTATTCGAACACATAGACTTATTCCGACCTTTCCGGGGCGGGCTTTCCTAATCAGGATTTATCTGCCGTGGTTTGCCTATAGGGTTTCCCCACCCACACTAGGACGCGTGTAGGCTGTATGACGACGCTCTAAAATTCTTCGTGAGCAAATGCGAAGTAGAATCCGAACGCGACGCCTGAACGGAACAAAGAGAGAAAGAGCAGGCGACGCAAGCCACTCAACTCGATGGCTTCGGAGAGTACGGCGTAGTACCCCGTTAAATTGCGACATCGACCGATCGCACTCGAATTTCGATGGGCCCGCGCGTGGAGGGGAGGACGCGACGGCGTGAGCTCAGTTCCCCTCTGACACGCGCGCAAGAGAGAGAGAGAGAGAGAGAGAGCTCTAAAAGACCCATCCGTATCTTCTCTGCGTGTGTGTGTGAGAAAGCAGCCACAGACGAAGAGAGAGCCCGGACAACTGGTAGAGCAGCATCGGGAACGAGAGCAGCCCAAAGTCAGCGTGAGCGAGAGCTACTGCAGCAGCTGCGTATCCAGGGGCCACGAGTAATACCAAAAGGTACAAGTAGTGTCCTATTTGCGCGGACTGGCGAGCGAGCGAGCGTGGTGCGGCGCCACGCGGACGTCGTCGCCGTCGGGACGAGGTAGAGCGTGTGAGTGAGAGAGAGCGAGCGAAAGAGAGTGTGCACGCCCGAATCGTTGAGCAACGCGTAGTAACCGGGAGTGCCGAAAAGACCATCGCGCGAGCCGATTCTGTGTGTGTGCGAGTTCGGGTAGTGGTGATCATCCCCTAGAGGGGAGAGTCGGGTAGTGGTGCTCTCCTCTCTTCGGGGAGGACATTTTTCCGTAGGCGAACAGCAACGAGTAATTGAGCGCGCACCAGCGAGTGGTAAAGCCGCGGTCCCGAGGCGGTGTGTCACGCGAAGCACCGCGCCTTGAGGAAGAATTTTTTAGCTGGGGATTTTGTTGCGAGCGAGAGTGTAGATGCGTTCCAGACAAATCACTGTAAAATCGCCTGGCGCCTTATAAATTTGGCGATTTATAGCGTAGTGCGTAGAGAAAAGAACGTTTTGTCGCCGTATTCGGGACATGCACCTGCGAGCGTAAATTACCGCGTTATACCTCAAAACTCGACTTTTATTAATATCGTACCCATTTATGTCTTCGTCAAGCTTCCTTGAAATTTCACGCAGAGATTGTAATAATTATTATTTGTCCAGTACCTGTTTCCATTTTATTTAAAAATATTAGTTTGTCAAATGAATCTCGCGTTTTCTATACTTTTATCCGAGCTTTCATCCTGTGTATTTGATATTTAAATAACTTTGTTGGCAATGGATATTACTTCATTTTACGAAAATCAAATGAAAGCTCCCTTTTTCTACTTGTACCCTGTGTATTTGATATTTGTATACTTCATTTGTAATTGATATTACTTCATTCTAAGAAAAGCAAATAAAAGCTCGATCTTTCTACTTTCATCCTGTGTATTATATGTAATATTCATATCGCTACATAAAGTAAAGAATAAAAACATCTTTACTCAGAATAATGCCTTACAAAAAATTCTAAAAATGTCCACAAAATATAGTACATTACGATACGTGTGACCTAAGTATCACTTTTTTGCACGGCGTGAAATTAGGGCCCGAGCGTAGCGAGTGAGATAAACACGGTGCAAAAAAGTACTGCTTAGGGCACGGATAGGTGTGACCTAAGCGCGGGCTTAGCTCACACAGTACTATAAAATTATTTTATACCACTCTAACCTCAAAATCACAACTTTGGTATATGATTCCGCACCAGTGTCGAAATGTACTAAAAAAATCTAAAAGTAAGTATTACGTATATTATTTATTCACTATAAAGTTTTAGAATACGATATTAAATGAATTTAATTTCTAATTTAAAAACATAACAAATTTTATATAGAATAAATTTAAATTGATTTCATTATAATTCTTGAAATCACTTGAAATCGTCATTAAATCGATTCACTTTTGCTGCACCATTTTCTCAAGTGCGTAGCCCCTCGGCTATGGAGACCCATACTTTCTCTGAACATCTCTGCCAATCCACATTATACATGCCGTATGCCACATAATGCCGCTGATTGGTTGAGCTTCAAGAAACAACGATATAATCAGCGGGGAAGTCTACGAATAGTGAACGCATACGGCATACGACATGCAATGTGGATTGGCAGTCTCCAAACAATCCTTACACGTTCTCAACTTCCGAAATTTCGAGCGTTATACTGCTCACCTCCCAAAACTCGTTTACGCGCTAAGCGGCGATTCAACCCTCGCACTCTCTACACACACGCGCGGACCACTGTGAGATCAAGTCTACGCAAAACTCGCCTGTCTCGGAGAGAGCCGCTCTGGTGGGCTGTCGTCGGCGGTGACTCTGCCTTGCTGGGCACACCGACGCCGCTGTTACCGTCGCTAGCCGAAGATGGAAGGCAGCCTTGCCGGTCGGGTTGTCGGTGACCGGCGATGTGAGCACGGTGTGACCGAAGCTGATGGCAATGGCAGAGCGGCCAGCAGAGCTGGCTGGATTGCGGCGTGGCCCTTGACTCTCGCTGTTGCAGTATCTCTCTTTCTCTCTCTCTCTCTTTCTCGCTCTCTCGAAGGATGATAGCAGGCGGCAGACCAAAAGGCATGCGCACGCGTGCTGGTTACTAGGCCGAAACTACTTGTCTCGCGGCGTTGATGAACCGCAAGCTCTTGCGCTTTTCGGCGTCGCTCCCCTCTCCGCCAGCTCGTTCTTATACGTGTCCAAGCTCTCGGTGTCCTTCTCGCGCGATCATCCTTGCGCGCTCCTGTGCTCCTTTGCCGCGTTGCCGAACTCTCGAAAATACGGTAAAGTATATACACGGGCTTTGGCCAACGCAGGTACCGTGGAATACGACACGATAGGAGCACGCCTTACGGCCGTGCTCCTCGTCATAGGGTTCAAAAAATAAAAAAAAAATTTTCTATAGGTCATAAAATATACGAAAAAACTCGTGAACATTAGAAAACACGGTCTTGTGACACCGTTTTAGAAAAAAATCCATTTTTCTTATGAAAATCGCGAAAAATTACCAAAAATGAGCGATTTTTTCCGAATCCAGGTAATTCAATAATTTTTTGCCATTTTTTGCGATTTTCAAGTGAACGTAACTTTGTGCAGAACCGACCAATTGTAATGATCTTTAGCTTAAATTAAAGCTCTTTTCTTCTCCTTAAGGGGGTACAGTTAAAAAATTTTTTTTTTTTAATTCACCTAAACAAATAAAAATTTTGATCAGTAATGATATTTTATATATGTATATGTATTATACAAATATAGTTTATTTTTGAGGAAATAGGCCCTACCAGAGGTTTGTAAACTCATTTGATCCAAAGATATTGAGATTTTAAAATCTGTATCCTGTCGTAACCGACAGACTGAACCGTTTGATATTTTTTAATGGGATATGGGCCAAAATCTTTGATTTTTATATCTCCTTTGATTTTGAAGAACTTTTTAAAAAATGGTGGATTTTAAATCAAATTTTTGGCTTTAAAAATATTAATTGGAAAAATTAAGGGATGCGAATAGCTTCAGTCAAAGGAGATATAAAAATCAAAGATTTCGGCCCGTAACCCATTAAAAAATATCAAATGGTTCAACCTATGTAGGTTACGGCAGGATACAAATTTTAAAATCTCAATATCATTGGATCAAATAGGTTTACAGACCTCTGGTAGGGTCTATTTGCTAAAAAATAAACTATATTTGTATAAAACTATATTTGTATAAAAATTTTTATTTTTTTAGGTGAACCCAAAAATAGTATATTACGCACCTAGGGAGAAAAAAACTTGGACAGTCCACAGCTCGTGTAAATTACCACCCGAGCCGAAGGAGAGAAGTGGCAAACACGAGCTGTGGGCTGGCCAATTTTACTCCCGTGGTGCGTATACTATTTTTCGCCATACCCGGGCCGAAAACACCACATTCCCGTTTTTGAGCCGGGCGGGAATGTGGCACTTTCGGCCAGGGGATGGCGAAAAAAATTTCTTAACTGTAGTACCCCCTTAATAGCTTTTTATTAGGAATATTTGTTAGCACATTTAAAAGCTTATATTTTATGACCTATAGAATGAGAAGAAAGTTGACGCGAAGGTATGCCTTCAAATTTTTTTTTTAATTTTTTGAACCCTGTACACTGAAAAAGAGTTAGGGCGCTGCAAGCGCCGCGCGCGGCTGAACAGCTGCGCTCAGGTTTTGAGTAGACGTTGCTCTGATTTTAGCGCAGTATACGTCTTAAAATGAAGATCGCCAACTATAAGTGTGGACAAATTGTGGATTTCCTTTTACATATATCTACACACACACGCACACACACACATACACACACACGCACGCACGCACGAGAGATTGCGCATCGCATACACGTATACATAATATGCCGCGCACGTACGGAAGCGTATACCTATATATACAGCGGTGAACTTTCGAGCGTGATGACTGATGCTCGAATTACAAGTTGTTTTTGGAGCGCGGTGACTGACTTCGAGATAAAGACTTGTCCAAGTATCATCACTGCGGCAATCGAACGTCGATATTTCGACGTATCCTCCCCCCCATCGCGCACGCGTACGTATATGTATTTCGGTGTCGTCGAAATTCTCGTATATATATGGAGTGAAGTGTGTTGGTGGTTTTTTTTTCCCAATAAATATTACGGTTTCATTTCGCGTGTAAGTGGCTGGTAGGTTCTTTTTTTTTCGGATGGTATGCGAAAAAC
This sequence comes from Torymus aiolomorphi, assembly GCA_036365515.1. Classification (NCBI taxonomy): domain Eukaryota; kingdom Metazoa; phylum Arthropoda; class Insecta; order Hymenoptera; family Torymidae; genus Torymus; species Torymus aiolomorphi. The sequence goes on along the minus strand of CM070875.1, from coordinate 27,634,860 downwards.
AAATATTTATCACGCTTACTCATGAGTTTCGTGTTTTCCTCCAGCTTTCGTATATCCCTTGATAATTTAGCTTTTCTATTTATATCGTTATAACGTCAATAATTTCTCAGGGTACAATCAATTGCAGGATCAATACTGCCGCCGCTGTCATTCTATACTTTGGATTTTCGCTCGCACATATTTTTAGCACCAAAAATGATTATATTTCAGAGCCGCTCGAGCCATCCGCTGCCATATCAAGTGGAGCACACGTGATAGTGTAGTAGATGCATGTCAGCCACGGTCAGACAAGCGAACGCCTCACTCGAAGCGTAATTGATTTTTCCTCGAATTCGTGTTTCTCAAAGGACTTTATTATTATACTTGTGCTCTGTAATAGTCGTATTACACTTTTGCGGAATTTCTCGTTTTCACGGAACGGTGCGGGTTTTCGCAGACACATACCCATATATGAGACGTTTCACGTCAACTGCCCCAGCGCGGCGTGCGAGCCCCAAATCGTGCTATTTCTAACTCATGTTTATGATACTAAAATGTACCTAAAAAAAATTCTTTGATAAGCGTTTTTGACGTATTTTTTCCTGAGCTTTCCAATGATGCAGGCAGTTTTTCCGAAATTTTCCATTTTCACTTTCAAAAACTACAAAACATCTTATATCTCAAAAAGTATATTTTTAATATTTTTTTTGCTTCTTCCTAGAGGAAGCTTTGTGTAGTATAAAAAAAGTTTTGGAGAAAATGTGTTAAGAATGTTATTTAGCACATTTGGAATCGAAATACACTATTTTTAGAAAATGTCCGTATGGATGTGTGTGGTGTGTGTGTGTGTGTGTGTGTGCGCGCGCGCGCGTGTGTCTGTGTGTGTGTGTGTGTGTGTGTGTGTGTGTGTGTGTGTGTGTGTATGTCCGTATACGGGGATATCTCATGATCTACTCGACCGATTTTAACCAGAGAGGTATCATTTTTTTGCAGCTTTCTTTCACAGTTGGGATCAATAGTCTATTTTTGTCAATTTCGATTTTCTTTTTTTATAGCCATTTTTCAATTTTGAAAATTTTTATTGACGTATTTTTAAATATTTAGAACTAATCTTCTTAATATATTATGGATGCACTTTATGCAGAATAAAATTCTCTACATTTGAAAAAAAAAGTCGATAGCTATGTTCTGTAATAAGTTATTGATAAAACGTAAATTTTTAAAAATAGGTTATATTTCGAAATTAAAAAAAGATATTGACTTGAATATTTTTTTGGTTAAAAAGAATATTGAGTACTATAATTTTCTAAATTTTCATGTTTTTTTATTGATTATTTTTTTAGAAAAAAAATAATTAAAAAAAATGATTTTTTTTTGTCGTTGCATAACTAGAGTAAAATTTACTTAATCGCTTTGAAATTCCGTGTAGGGATAGATTTTGTATGCGAATCGAGTCCTTTCTTTGGGCAAAAGGATTGGTCCATAAATTTCAGAGATATTTGAGGTTAAAATTTTTGTTACTTTTTTTTTAAATCGTAATTTCTCGAGAACAGATCGATCGATTATCCTGAAATTTATGGAAGAATTTGCATTTGACATAGGCATATGTGTGAATAATTTGATCATGATTGATCGATTATTTTTAAAGATATTTAAGATTGAAAATTTTTACAATTTTTTGAACAGTTTTTTGAAATTGCAATTTATTGAGAACGGTTTGTTTTTATATATAATTTAAATATTTTAATTATTCTTACGTGTGGATTATTTTATTTTAATTATATATTGGGCAAATTTTAGAAGTAAAAAGTTTGATTATTATGCATTAATCATTATCTATTTCTTCTAAAAATATAACATAAAATTCTGTAACATTATTTATCCATTTGAAATTGTTGATTATTGTATCATTTATTTGAATATATTTATTATTCTTCATTAATATATTAGTATAGTCCAAGCGACGTACCGCCCGGTACCGCGCGTAGGAGAGGCGTTGCGTCTACTTTTTCGCGTTCTATTTCTCGAAGAAAACATCTTGATTACTTTTTGGAAAATATCATTTCCTATGTAAAAAAATGCTCAGCTTTCAATCAAAATGGTAAAAAAAATATTAAAAATAGACTTTTTGAGATATATGCAGATGAAAAAATACGTCGGAAACACTTATCAAAAAATTTTTTTAAGTACATTTTAGTATCATAAACATGATACTTAGAACTAGCACGATTTGGGGCTCGTGCGCCGCGCTGGGGCAGTTGACGTGAAACGCTTTATATATATATATATATATATAAATTTTTTTTTGCAAAATAGAACTTTGGCGCCTTTAATTTCACGGAATAATTATACCTCGTAAGAAAAATCGCTCCATTATCCCCATTGCAAATACAATAACCGCTCTTATATTTAATTTTTCTTGTCTTTCCATCCTATTATACCGTCTTCTCCCTTCAACAGCTTATACTTCAAACAATACCCGCTACAGTCGACAGTCAAAAACCGCCTTTCCACCCATCACGCTTCCGTCAGGTGTACAAATTTTGGTGTAAGAGGCGCACGAGCGTGTATACAAAGGTAACCGGCTTCTGGCTCTCTTTACTTATTAGAGGAGCCACCGCTAATGCGACGGTGTCAAAGGCTGCGTGTGCGTGTGTACACACAAACGCGTGACAACGTTCCGTTCGAATTTCGCACGGGCTGCTAGGGCCGCAGTTGCCCGTAACTATTGTCATATACGCGCGCGCGCCCGCGCGGGAAATGACTCGTCTTCGCGGGTGGCCACGGGAGATGGAGAAAGAGAAGGAGAGAGGGGGTTTTCACGATAGTCCAGCGGCCACAAATGTATTTCATGGCACTTTTATGTGATCGGCTACACTAAGTATTTCTTACGTATTTTGACCCGCTGAATTCAAAAACTTGGGTGTTTTGCCGAAAATTGGTGTCATTAATTGTTATCAACAATTTTTAAAACAAATTGTAAAATTCAAAATTTTGTTCCGAAAACACCTTTCTTTAGGTTAATTGGCCCATTATGAATAAAAAAGATCCTTATAAATTTTGTCATAAAACTCTTAGTTTTTGAGATATTCGCGTTTAAATTTTGAAAAATCACGTTTTTTGCCAAATTCAATCGCTTATGTTACTTTGGTGGAATAAAGTGAATTTATAATTTTCAGAGCTCAAAATGTTCGTCAAATAATGAATTTTGCAAATAAGTTTATTGGACTTTAAGGTTTCAATAAGTATCGGTTCCTGGAGAACCCTGAAGACCATCGATAATATCGACTCAAGCGCTCCAGGGCGTCAAATCAGCGTTCGAGCGCCCTAAACCGTGCGTGCGGTCTTCACGGTTCTCCAGGAACCGATACTATTGAAACCTGAATGTCGAATAAACATATTTGCAAAATTCAATATTTGAGGAACATTTTAAGCCCTGAAAATTAAAAATTCGCTTTATTCCATCAAAATAACAAGCGGTTGAATTTTGCAAAAAACGCGATTTTTCAAACTTTAGACGCGAATATCTCAAAAACTAATGGTAAGAAAGGTGTTTTCGGAATAAAATTTTGCATTTTCCAATTTGTTTAAAAAAATTGTTAATAACAATTAATGGCACCACTTTTCGACAAATCTAAGTTTTTGGATTCAGCTGGTAAAAATGCATAAGATAAACTTGAGTGTAGCAGGTCACATAAAAGTGCCACGAAATACATTTATGGCCGCTGGACTACGACGAGGTTTCGCTTTCGAAGAGGTATATGGACAAATCCATAATACCTTTAACTATTGTATAATACTTTTTAAAATTTTGTTATTTAAAAATTTAAAAATTTGTTATTATAGATTTTCTCATATAGGTGGTTAGTAATGGTTTCCCGTAGTGCGCTCGCTTTTCCTGGAATAATTGGGAAGAACGGGAGGAGAGAGGATGATACTGTGAATTGTGGGAAAATGAAAATAGGGAATTTCGGGATGTTGTGCGTAAGTGAGCTATGGGTAATGTGTTTAGTTTGTAACGTAATATTGATGAATTTTCCATAGGGTACGCAGTAAGGGAGGTAGATGTTGTGGAAATATTTTTCAAAGATAATGTTTGAAACTCAATATTAATTATAATTACTTCGATATTACGCTGATAGAAAATTAAGTCTATTTTATAGCTAACGTATTAGTTAAATGGGAGCATTTTAAAAAAATATTATGATGCAAAAATAATATAATTCATCTAAAATTTCTATTAAGATAAAACAACCATTACTGGGGCACTTTTTGCGACCATCTAACTCTTATATATATGATTTAAGAATAGTGAATTGTTGTTTTTTGTGAAATAAAAATTGCAGCAGATAGTTTATACTTCGGTTAATTAATTTCAGGAAGAAAATAATGTTGTTAAAATGTTATAAAAGTTAAAAAAATATATTTAAATAGTACATTACGCAACTAGTGCGCAAAGCAGCTGATTCACGCACGAGTCGAGTGCATGGACAAGACGAGTGCATGGACCACCTTGCGCACGTGTTGCGTATACTATTTTTTCACAAAAGTGCGCAAAATACGGCAAACCTATTAAAACAATACATAAAAATAAATAAGTAATATGAAACGAAGCGCGAGTCGATTTTGTCGCCCGAGCGTCAGCGAGGGCGACAAAAAAGACGAGCAAGTAAATATAAAAAAGGTAAAAAAGGTGAAAAAGGTAAAAAAAAGGTAAATAAAAGTATTATTTAACTTAAATATGAATTTTATTTAAACAAAAAAAACTGCGTTAATCAATTAACAAATTCATTTAAACAAATGTATACATGCATTTATTTATTAATAAATGCATAAAAGTATAAAAGTATTATTTAACTTAAATGTGAATTTTATTTAAACAAAAAAACTATGTTAATCAATTAACAAATTCATTTAAACAAATTTATACATGCATTTATTTATTTATGCGGTCAGTCGAGCCAGTTGCTCGACTGATCGCATGGAGCTCAGCACATTTTGAGTTTAACTAGTAAGATTGTTTTGATCAGGCTTAGCATGTAGCGCGTTAATTTTCGTGAAATGCGTATATACAAACTGTTATGTTTTGTTATTTGTTTTGAAGCGGTAGTGTGTAAAACAGTGTACAAAGCAAACGTTTTTCGCACTCAGTGTGCAAAGCAAGTGCTTTGCGCACGCTTCCTCATAGAGTGTGTAAATCTAGTGCTTTGCGCACGGAAAACAAGCATGAAAAGCCGTGTTTTGCGCACGCTGTGTGAAAAAATATATTTAATAGGTAGTCTATTCATCCTTGAGTGAGACACAATTTTTTAGATAAATCCTAAAGTGGGACAAAGAAAAGCCCAATACTGGGCCAATATTAACCTTATGGGTAATTGAATTTCATCCTAAAACGGGACAAACCGCCGATAGTGGGACAATTTATAAGATTCTATTAGATACACTGTTTTCAAAAAGCACTGTTTATTATTTTTTGTTTTAAATTCATGACTTTCTAAATCCAAATAAATCATGTAATTGAATAAATTAGAACTTAAAAATGATTAAAGAATTTTTACTTTTATGATTTAATTTCATATTTATATTAGATTATTAATAGTATTTATTACTGTCCCGGTATAAGGCGCACTTTTTTCGTTGTCGCAGTAATGGCTATTTTACCTTACTACTTAAAATACATATTTTATAAAGTGTAAATGCCATAATTTATTTCGGATTGATACATAATTATGAAATGCAAGCAATGTTCGTTTTTAGCTATACTAGCCATCTCTAAGCGCGCTTTGCGCGCCGTAATTTTAGCAAGCCTTCGCGCCACTTTTGTTTTTGTAACCTAGCAACCCATTAAATTGATATTATAACAAATCCATCACTTTTTTAAGATAGGAAAGGTAACTGAAAAGTGGCTACCTTACGGTTAGCATTTCTACCAGGGTAAATACAATTATAATAACTAAGAAAATGTTTTTAAATCTTAATATTACGTACTTTTCGAGTTGTTTTATCCTTATTTATTTTTCAATAAACCGTAATGTCAATAGAAAACCAAATATACATAGCACATAATCAGACGTTCTTTTACCGCAATACAGATTTAGCATTATACTGAGAACGAGCAAACACTACTCCGCTTTCATAAACGAAGCGGTCTCTTAAAAATATTAACAAGACAAAGAGGGAAATTCGTTACGGTAGTTTTTCTCGCTGGTCGTCGAACGCGCTCGGCGAATCTGTTTCTCTCTCTCTCTCTCTCTCTCTCTCTCTCTCTCTCTCTCTCTCTCTCTCTCTCTCTCTCCCTCCCTCTCTCTCTCTCAGTCACGGTACAGTCATTCGATTTTATGCACTCTTCTGCCGTGACATCATTCCGCGCGAGGCTGCGCGCGCCGCAATACCGTGCAGTCATCTCGTTACGACGCTGAATTCGCCATCACATAACTCAGTTAATTGATTACAGTCGTTCGAACGGGGAAATCATTCGAGAGCATCGAAAATAGCGGTCGGCGCGTCGGGGGCTGTGAGATAATAACTCGATTTGCCTGCGAATGCATTGTTTTTTCTTTTCTTTTTATAACGGTGTTATTTATTATAAAGAGGGTCGTTCGTTTTTCGGATGGTCCATAATTCGGAAAAGCATATTTCTGATGATCCATAATTCCGAAAAGCCAATTTTCTGAAGGTCAAGTATACTGAAAGGTTAAAATTCGGAATACCATTTATCCGATAGACAAAAGTTCGGAAAATTAAAATACAGATGTATCAAAATACCGAAAATCTTTGAATCTTTGGATAGGTCAAAAAACCGAAAGACAAATATTCTTATGTGTCAAAATACCGAAAATTCAAAATACCGAATTTAAAAATAAAAATTCGGTATTTTGAAAATAATAAAATAATTTAATATGTATTTTTCATTACATATTAAATCTGATGTATTATATTACATTGAGGCCTATTGCGCTTAAAGGTAATTACAGAATTTAAATTGGGTGGATTACAAAATTTTATAGATATTATTTACTTTCCAGGATATTGGAATATTGGATAATCCATCGGCTAATAAATGTAACAGTTGGGTTCTATATTATGATATTCAAGAGGTGTATACTATTTCAGATAATTAAAATTGTAGGTAAGTATTATATCAGATTGCGAAAGTTTGGTATTGCATACAGTAAATACGTTTCATATATATATATGGTACAAGAATATTTCCCCTCATGGATATAAATGAATAATAAACAAACAATTAAATTACGAATTTAAAAATATAGGGTAATTCAATTATATATGTATACCATAAGCATAATGAAATTTTCACTTATTTTCCCATTACTATAAAAATTCCTGAAAATCAACTACTTCAAACAATTTTCATTTCGTTGAATATTCACGTGCAACCAGACGAGAAAGAAATCATCTTTCAAAAGTATCAAGTGCCGTTCCGCAAATTACAACCTGCACCGTGTTTTATCAAGAAAATTCTATATCCTCTTACAGTCCCAACACAAAGTATATTAAAAACCCCGTCGTCCCCTTCTAAATTCACGATCCACGCGCCGGCAAAGCTCCCGCGCCCGAGAAACCACATCCCGCATTCCGCGCGTTCCCACGCAGCCACTTTCGTGTGTATATACATATACCGCCCGTCCGAACGACACTAAACGTATATACGCATACACACATATGCACGCGTATATGCGTAATTCACACAGCGGCAGCCGTAACTCAGACGTAGACACGGCGTATACTACCCACGGCCGTTTAATTTTTATACGCGCACGCAGCGCGACGCGCATCCACTGTGTATATAGATATACATACGTGAGCGCACGCGCGCGCGCGTTTTCTTCCGTCGCTGCGAGCGACCGGGAAATTTACATACACCGACGACAATGGCTCGCGGGAGATTTCCCCCGGCGCTCGCAGCGCGGCGGCGTTTAGCGCTACGAGGATTAAATAACTCGGCCGTGCGCAGAACGAGAGGAGAATGAATTTTAGTCGACGAGAGGATGAGTTTTTACGGTTCGCCATGGCCGCAGTGATGGAGTTGGAATCGTTTTTTTTTCTTTCTTTATTTGCTCTTTCTGGTGGTTCGTTTGGATGGAGAAAGGTCTGCGCGACGAAAGAAGCGTTGAGGGACCGATTCTGGCTGATTTTGGTCGAGTGGTTTATGATTTGGTGAATTGTTGCGCGTTTTTAGCCGTGGGAAAAAGGAAGAAAGTTACGAGCGGGAGAGCGCGGCGAGCTATTGTTTTGTGAAATGGAAAATTTGAATTTGCGCGGAGTGAGGTGAAGACGCGGACGTTTAAGAGCGACGTGAAATATATAAGTATAGTTTGAAATAGATTTTAGTTGTAGTTTTTTTTTTGGGGCTAGTTGGAGTTTGAGTGTATAATAATACAAAGTTACGGAAAGTATACGTAGGTCGTTTAAGTGGAAAAGGGTAAAGTATGGTAAGACAGGAATTTACTGTACTCAACTTTTTTTTATATTCTTTTTTCTTTTCTAAATATAAATGCAAATTGATTTTATTTCACTCAACGTATCGACGCGTTTACGGTTTAACGATGAACGCGGTATCGAGATGGCTTATTTCGATAATATACGATTTACCGTTAAAAATTTATATTTCCCGATTTTTTATTACATCCAACAATGTTGATTTATCGAGCTGTGCACGGAAAAAAATAAACAGTAGTTCTTACTGTTTCTCACAAGTAAAATCTACTTTTTAAAAAAGTAGAATATACTTTTTAAAAAAATAGAATCTACTTTTTAAAAAAGGAGAATCTACTTTTTAGATGAATTAAGTTCTAAATGCTCATTGTTAATGAATTTGCAATGGTTTTATAAAAAATTATAAATAAATAAAAATTATAAAAAATTACATGCTAACACATACTGCGTGAATATGAAATGTTTTTATTGGTATATGAGCAAATCTTTGAAACCGTCACAGTTTTTGTGTCACAGAACTCGAAAAAAATTTTTTTGGAGCACATCTTTCGGACAAGTTTTTTCTCAATCTCTATACCATATATTATAAGAAAAAATAGTTGAACAAGCGAAAGCAGGTTTGTGACAAAGTTTTAAATGCATATGAATTTTTGTTATGGGAATTTGACATGGGAAAAATTGACGAAAAGTGGTCATTGATGATTAACCAATAACAAGCTATTCAGTAAGCCAAACCAAATTCCACAAAAAAGCGATTCAAGTTGAAGAATAGAGCTTTAATTTAAGTTGTGAATCGCTAAAATCGATCGATTCTGTGCAAAATTATGTGAAATTGAAAATGGCGAAAAATGACAAAAATTTGGAAATTACGCGGACATAGAAAAAATCGCGCATTCCGAAATTCCATTTTAGAAAAAGTAGAAACTACTTTTCAGAAAAAGTAGAAACTACTTTTTACTCCAGAAAGCAGATCTTATTTTACCGAAAAGTAAATTCTACTTTTCTATAAAGCTGTTTCTACTGATACTTATGAAAGTAAAATTAACTTGCCATTTTACAGTAAAATTTACTGTGTAAAAAGTAGAATTTACTGTTTATTTTTTTCCGTGTAGCTGTTATTAAATTTCATTATACATAGAAGTACAAATATTATTTTTTATACGAGAGGCAGACTCATCGTTCTGTAACGTTTTCTAACTGTTTGGGCTTTCTATAAATTTAACTGTATTTTTAATACCTTTTGTCCCTATACATTTCATAGAACGATAAGTTTATTTCTTGCGCACACAAAAGGTGCGTTTTTTTTCGCGTTCTGGGCGATTGCACATAATGTCATCTATACAGGTATACCAAATATTAATCATACTCATCCACCGACTTTATATACTCTTTTTTTTCGAATTTAACCACATAATATTCATATTCCGCATCTAGCATTACATCTCATTGTAATTACATAACAATTTCACGTTACATAAACCGTACAAATTTCGATTATGAGCCTTATGACACGATTCAATGACCATCGTAGCCGCGTATCCATTCAATTACGACCAATTATCCCCTCCCCCTCGCTCTCGCATTTCTTTATTACACCGTAAAAAAAAACACTTTCGATCGGGCTGTCCATAATCCTGAAATTCGTGTATATAAAAACATCGTGCGCTCGTTCCCCGCGATAAAAAAAAGCCAATTTTCGCCCGCCCGCGAGAGAAAATTCCGCAGCGCGCATCGGCGATTCCATTAATGAGGAAGCGACAACGACGACATCGGAAGAGTTTGCGAGAGCGCGTGACACTGAGTAGCGTGGTGAAAAAAAAAATAGAACCAGCCGATCGTTTTATGGCGTGCGGCGGAAACCGCGAAACTGTCGTTAACGAACTCTCCTCGGCTCGAGGAAAAGGAAGGGGGGAAGAAAAAAGAAACGTGCAGTTCCCCGCGTCTCTTGAAAACGAGCCTTTATGGAAGAGAGAGGGAGAAAGAAGTTTTTACATAGGCGCGCGCGAAATTAGAATATAGAGCGGAATGAGGAGCGGACAATGGCTCGGTGTAAGGCACAGAGTGCACAACGAGGGGAAACTCCGTCGCCCCGAATATAAATCCACGAGTTTTCGCAAGAAACGGCCGTTATATAGTTACATTGTTTATACCGCGAGCACTTTTTTCCCCGGTCCTCTTCTCAGCTAGCTCGTTTCTGGAGAACTTTTCAGAGTCAAGTTGGGACGGTGGAACCGTATACTTATATCGATCGATCTTGGGGCCGCCTCTCGCGAAATTCAACCACCTTCGTTTCTATATATAGAACGCGGGACGAAAGTAAAAGGAGCCTCGATTGCGGCTGCGCCGCTACTATACGATTGTTTCGCCCACAGCGGACATGGATTATTAGCCGCAATGTCGTTTGTCGGACGGGAAATTTAGTCGGCAATATAACATATGAATGCGATTCGCTCGGACCGACCGGCGAAATTTAATTCGCGCGATTTCATTTGTCGCAGGTGCAAGCGCGCGTAGTTTCAAATGTCGAGTTTTGCATCGTATGCTGGGGATGGTCGGGGTTTTTCTTTAATATGTAGGAGATAAATTTAACGCGGTGAGAGGAATGTGCGTGTATGAGCGCGCAGGAGTGGAATTGATGAGTTTTATTTATACATTTTGTTTAAATAGGCTGAATAATTTTGTAACGAGGTGATCGATGGGAACGAGAATGAAAAAATGGCTATTTTTACACGGTATTTGCGCGTACGTCATATGTCTGCGTTGGCGCATTATTAATAGGGACGCGTATGTAGTGGCATAATTATAAATCTGGTTCATTTTGTACTTAAAAAAAAAAAAATTGTGGCATATATGGAGAATCGTTCGTGTTCAGATCGATCTCAAGTATAGAAGAAGGAATAGTTTGAAAGATTTTCGGCGATTTGCGGCATAGTGAACAAAAACAATTCTTTAATAGATACCTACAGACAAAAATGATAATATGTTTTGGGTGAAACAATTTAATTTGCCCTTCAATTTAAGTGAAAAAAAAATACTTTTAGCAGAACTGAATTAAATTATTTCTGAAGCTTGCCAATATTGCACAACGAATATAATCAAAAGTTAATGGATTATACAATTTCGCAATGTGACATTACAGATGATTTTTTACATTTTGTAATTTCATCGAATTTACAAATTATAATAAGCCAAATTATAGTTAATTTGAAATGAAAAACGATTTACTAGGAAGACAAAATCGTACTGTATGAAGAAATATTAAATATACATCAACAATGTATACGGTTATAATAACAAATCCTCTGGTATTCAACAACCTATACCCCATACTACAGTATTTTGAGAGAATAAATAACTTTTAAATTCAGAAACCTTATTTTAACGATTCATTAATAATATTGATGCTTTTCTAGGAAATCAAACTCCGGTAGAAAATTAAGCATATTTTCGAGCTAACGTGTTAATTAAATGGAAGCATTTTTATCAAAAATCATAATGGAAAAATAATATAATTCATCTAAAAGTTTAATAATACTTAAAATACATATTTTATGAAGTGTAAGTGCAGTAATTTATTTTGAAATGGTACATAATTATATGAAATACAAGCAATGTTCGGCCATAACGTTGACTGAAAAACACACACATCATCGCAATAATCGCAAACAAGAATAAATCTCGGCATCCCCCGTCATTTGCCAAATCCACTTTCCTTCCTCTAGTTCATCCACCTCGTATTCCAAAGAAAGCAAAATAATCGAAATCCAATGCCGGTCGAATTTCTCGAGCAGGTGCGTATATATACACACTCGCGCGCGACAATCCCGAGAAACTAAGAAAGCGTAATCTAAAAAAAGCGACACACCACGCGCGCACACACACACACGTCCGTCAATGAAAAGCAAAGTGTTCGCGTTCACTACCGTACGTCGCTACTACTACACACATACACAGAGAGAAGTGAACTTTCACTGGCACGCTGCAATATAATAACCCAACGACGACGGCTGCGGCGCTGCAGAAATCGCGCGCGATGCGACGCTAATAACAGTCCTCTCTTATATGTGCGAGCGAGAGAGAGAGAGAGAGAGCTAGCTTCGAATGTAAATTGCCCGGCAGGATGTGTTTTTCCGCAGTGAGACGCGGAGGGCCGAGGAGGGGAACTAATGAACGCGCCGCTGTGTATCATAATTGTCCGCGCTCATGCTCCTGCTGCAGCGCCTAGAAACCCGAATGCATATATATGCGCGCACTCGGTGAGGGTATTATTCTAATAATGCTGATAATTGCCCCACACTCGGTAGATTGAATTTTCGTGCGCCCTGGAGTTTCACGTATGCACGCGGACAAAAGAGGAGGATGAGTTATTACGAGTGTAGGTATACAGTTGTCGAGGTGCGCACGGGCTTTACAATTATATACGCGCGGGGGGGAGTTGATATGCGCACGCGAACAGACTTTTTTTTTTTGCCGCGCGCTCTTGACACTTTGAATGCGCGCGAGGAGGTTATTCTTTCGAGAGGCTATATTCACGCGCCGACGACCAAAGGCTCGGGCGAGCGAGTGCTTTTAGTGATTTTTCCCTTCTGGTTGATTTTTTTTTAAAGAGCGGTTTGTGTAGCCGAGGCGCGCGCGCTTTGTGCAATCTCGATATAGTGCTGCTTGCCTGGATAATGGAGTTGTAAAATTGGTAACGCTGATTTGTTTGATAACTGTATATAGCAAGCCGATAGATTAATGGGTGTCATTGAGACTGAGATGCTAAGAATACGAGTTGAGATAATAACGCGCTCGTGTATATATGGGATCGAGTGTTATTTATTTTCTGAGGTTTTGTCTGCATTTCCTGGTTATTAGAGATCTCTGATCATTCTAATTATTGGCGATGCGGAACAGTGATTGTTCGATTTTGGATTGTATATATCGATTTGAGCCTTGGTTTGAAGGTTTTGTGGAAAGAACATGTACACGTTTGTATCCATATATCGGTAAGAAGAGATGAAAATAATAATTAGATAATCAAAACGTAATGAGAGAGTGTCCATCATTCGTCGTTATTTCTTTATTCCTAATGAGGAGGTTCGTTCCGATTGTGTAAGTAACGAGAAGTGGTATAATAATTGTGGGTACAGGATTGAATGAAGTCTATCGAGTTTTTGTTGTGTTATACAATGTGTAGGGGAAAAACGTCGTATATATAAGTATATCCAAATTTGAATTTTTTCGTTGGATGCTGATTGCTTGTTTTTCGAAAAGCTGCTGCTACTTACAAAATTTGATTAATAACGTCTACCTGATTGCGGGATTTGAAATATCTTTCTGAAATCTACTGTTTTACCTTAATGTCTGCTTAAACGCTTTCACTTAATGTAACTTTTCTTAATGTCCGTTTATGTCACTTTTCTTCTCACTTAAGTGATTTTGAAGAAGTTTTAATGCGATTAAAGTTAATCTTTTTTAATTTGAGAATTAATTCTATTTAGGGCATATTTTTACGAAATTGTTACCTCATTTTCTAATTCATTAATGATCAACTTTTTTTCATAAATGTTTTAAGTGTAAAACTTGGATTGTTTTTTTGAACTGAGTTGAAAGAATGATACTTAAATTTTTGTACCCAAAATGGTTTTTGAATGTAACTTTAAAACAAACTATATCTCAATAGAAGAAAAATTAATTGTTAATAGTGATCAAAGCGAAAAAGGTAGTTATTTTCCTTTTAACAAACTCATAGATTTTTAAATATTTGTTCATGTTAAACATTTTAAAATTCTTTCTAGAATTTATTTTCAGTATTTCTTACGGATTTACAAATTAGAACATTATTATATTTTTATTTTATCATGCCTCTCTCAAAAAATTAAAACATCTATTTGACATCGGTTCTATATTGTTTCGTCAAGAATAAAACCGTAACAATCGTTTCACCTATATGGCCAAAAATCGAATCCAGTTTTTGTTTATTTTTAGCTGAACAAGTCATTTCCTAAAATACATTTTACTCTTCCATCAGGTTTCTGGAAGAGACATGCGTCGACAAGTGTCTTAATCAATCATTTTCACGCAAGTAAATTGAAATAAAGCACATTTTCAACCTCGTTATGTCTAAAACCTCCTTATTTACATCACTTTCAAGATCTCTTACGACTTTTGAACCCTCCTCACAGCCTTACATCATTTTCCTCAAGGTGTCGACCCTGCTGTCGCCCTGAAAGCAGCCGCCGCTGCAATTTAATAAAAGCGCCCGAGAGCAAAAAGCCTAGAGAGTAGAAAATAGAAAGAGTTAATTGGGACAGCTCGCACTTACACACACACACACACACACACACACACACACACACACACACACACACACACACACACACACACACACACACACACATATACACATATATCTGTACACATACTCTCACAGCAAAGTCGTCCAGAAATTCTCAACTTTTTCTCTCGCCTCTTTTTCTACCTCGAGAAAGGTTTTTCGTGCGCGCCATAAGCACAGTGCACCTCGCGTGCGTCCAATTAGCGGAAAATAGCCCGGACAGGACTGGCGCGCGCGAGAAAAGTCGCGGTATAAGAGGAAGCTTTTTGACTTCTCTCTCATTCTCTAATCACGACGTCGAGATCGTCGGTCTGATTCGTCGACGAGTATTACGCAGCAAAGTCTCTCTCTCTCGTTTTTCTCAAAAAGGTCGTAGCTTGTGTAACGCGCGCCTATATTGACGCTCGAGCGCGTCTTTTGTGTAACACACACACACACACACACACACACACACACACACACACACACACACACACACACACACACTCACTTTTGCACGACACGGCAGGACGTTAAAAATAATTAGCTATATCGATCTCTTTACGCGGCCGGTTTATTTTCATAGATCAATGTCACGTAGTTGACGTTGTCTCTGCTGTGTGTGTGTGTGTGTGTGTGTGTATCGGGCACTCATTTCAAAGCGTGGTCGACGATCCTTAGGCTTCTTCTATACTTGCCTTTGGAGCGCTCCCGTGCTCCTTGATGAGCAAATTTATAATTTGTCCACACTTAGAGGGTTCAAAAAATAAAAAAAGAAAAATTTGAAGGCACACCTTCGCGACAAGTTTCTTCTCATTCTATAGGTCATAAAATATACGAAAAAACTCGTAAACATTAGAAAACGGTCTTGTAACACCAGTTTAGAAAAAAATCCATTTTTTTTATGGAAATTTAACATGGGAAAAATGGACGAAAAGAAGTCACTGATGATGAGCCAATAGTAAGCTTTTAAAGGTGCCAATAAATATTCCACAAAAAGTAATTAAAGTAGAAGAAAAGAGCTTTAACTTAAACTAAAGATTGTTAAAATCGGTCGGTTCTGCGCAAAGTTACGTGCATTTGAAAGTCGCGAAAAATTACCAAAAATGATTGAATTGCATGGATTCGAGAAAATCGCTTATTTTTGGTCATTCAGCTGATTCATCATCAGTGACTACTTTTCGTCCATTTTAAATTTCTATAAGAAAAATGGATTTTTTTTAAAACGGTGTCACAAGAACGTTTTCTAATGTTCACGAGTTTTTTCGAATATTTTATGATCTATAGAATGAGAAAAAACTTGTCGCGAAGGTGTGCCCTCAAATTTTTTTTTGAACCCTCTAAGTGTGGACAAATTATGGGTTCCCTCATATGTAATAATTATCCCCCGCTCACGCGTACACGCTGCGTGAGTTATTAAAGGACGCACGGTAACTCCGATTTACGCTAATTGCGTGTGTATAAATATTCGTTTGTAGAATCTTCTTCGCGAAAGTTACGGGTACCACACGTATAGATGAAGTTTCTTATCGAGGCATGGCGCGGCGCCGCACGCCAAGTTCGATTACGCTATTATTGCAATAAATTGCATCGTTAGGGGCTCAAGAGCTGCGCGAGAGAGGAGGAAAGTTTTAAGGGGACATGTCGGTGTGGTACTGGTACAGGCGCGAGCCCAAACGCTTGCGTGGAACTTTCGTCATTTTTCATACAGCCGCGAATTTTGAGCTCTCGAGAATTTATAATAACTGTGTGCGAGGTACGTTTAGTTTTTGAATAAATTGAGGGAACGAACTAGCGCAGTGGCATTATGATGATGGGTATACATAATGAGGATGGGAGGGGAGAAGGCTGGAGTTTTGGGGATGGAGAACGACTGATAAGGTATTTTTGTTGAAAGGCTTATGTTTTATTACTAATGGAAAGTTACGCCTATTGAATTGATTTTTTTTAATAAAAGTTTGGCTTTGTTCTATCGTTATGTGTATTTTCAATAAAAAGCCGGAATAGTATTTTTCGTCAATAGTCCGTAAAATGCGATTTTACAGACCGAGTAGTGACGAACATTATTTTTTGATATACTTGTCGTAAAAGTCGATTTTAAACGGGCTCATTTGTGGACGTACAAATGCGATTGCCGGAATCGGGTGCTTGAAATCGCATTTTACGTCCGCGAATGAGTCCGTAAAATCGAATTTTACGGACACGCATATCCAAATAGTAGTTTTCAGCCCTAGGCCGTACATTTTTCACTCCGTCCGTAAAATGCAACGGTCGTGGAGCGAACATTATTTTTCGTCATAAGTGACATCCGTAAAGTACCTACTTTTCGGTCTGTTTTGAGACTGTAAAGTTGTATTTTACTTTACGGATATGCGTCCGTAAAGTAGATATTTTATGGACACGTATGACGAAATAATACATTATGTAACAAGGGCCCTGGTAGCACAGTCTGACGCACTTCTGATTGCGCAGAGCATACACGGTATGCTTCGTCATTTTGCTGTATATCTGACAGGTTGGCGATTGTAGTACACTGAGAGAAGAATATGTTTATATTTAACATGGTATTTTAACTATTAACATGGTATTATAACTATTAACATATATATTTTAATAGTTACAATGCCATGTTAAATATAAACATTTTGAGAAAAAATTTCTCTCAGTGTAGTAATCAACCAGCAGAATTGCATTAGATAATTACGTTAAGTACTTAGCAGCAGAGTTACCGCAGACTTACACCATCTTAATTGCGCTTTAGGGGTGGACATTTTGCACTTGACTGTACAGCAGAATTACAGCAGAATTGCATTAGATAATTATGTAAAGCACTTAGCAGCAGAATTACCGCAGACTTATACCATCTTAATTGTACTTTAGGGGTGGACATTTTGCATATAATAATTCTACTGTAAATAATTCTGATATACTCTCAAGTGCGAAATGTCACCCCTAAAGCGAAATTAAGATGGTGTAACTCTGCTGTAATTCTGCTGTTAAGTATCATACGAAATTATCTGATGCAATTCTGTCGTGATTTTGCTGCGTAAGAAAGTGCAAAATGTCAACCCTCCAATTGCACTTTGACTACTGTAAGTCTGTGGTATTTCTGCTGCTAAGTATATAGCGCAATCGACTTCTATAAACCTATCGCAATTCTGCTGTTTGTGTGAGTGCAAGTTATCTATCTTTTGAATGAGCACTACGCTTACTGTAAGTCTGACGCAATTCTTGCCCTTGAATTATTCCGCAATTCTTTATCGTCAGAATTATTTAATCTGCTAAAGCAGAAAACATAATTTCTGGTGTAATTTTACTACTTTTTCAGAAAAATTGCAGTAGAATTGCAGCAGAATTAAGATCGGTGTGCTACCAGGGGGGTAAAGTCGCAAATTATCCCCGCGGGTGAGTTCACTGACCCGAGGGACCGAAGCGAAGCGAAAGCAGTGATCACCCAAGGGAATTATCGACTTTACTCCCGTGTTACATATAGTACTTTATTCCCAGCTCCACTGTGCCCACTTTGTTGACGTGGAAAGTGGGACTCCATGAGACAAGATTTCCAAATACGCCATGGCGCTCGCGAAGCGCGAGAGATAAAGTTTGTTGGCAATTTCATACGGTCTAATTTGTTGAAGCCTTGCAAAAATATTGAATATTTTTACAATTAAATCATTTATTTTGTATTTATATGTGATAAGTTTGTTAGTACTTTAACTAAATTCATCGTAAACGTTTACGAATAAAGTAACATCGTCTAATTTTTTTATATGCGGGGTATAAAGTATAACTTTATGTCCCGCATTTACTTTATATCCCCCCCCCCCCCCCGCATATGCAGGACATAAAGTAAAAGAGGGAATCAAGCGCCACTTTTGCCCCGCTTTTCAGGTTATAAAGTGGCCATTATAGTGGAGATGGGAATAAAAGAATTTTATTATAAAAATATGTTGTTATATAAAAATTCAACTCTTTGTTGCACGAATTTTGAAGAAAAAATACGTTATTTTTGCACTTATTTTATTTATAATAAATAACGAACGCAAAATAATAATTATAGGACGTAGTGTATGCATAGATTAAACATCCAACGATCCCGTAGTAATTTATTTCATTACAAGAAACTCTTGACCTTAAATTTAAGAGACAATAAACGATGGTGAAAAATGTGTTACATACATGTTGACCTGTGCAGCAGGTTAAAACACAAATTCCTGTTAACAATGCTCAGTATATAGATATATCTGTAGGAAAAACGTATTTGATCGTTGTAAAAATCTTGAAATTCTTTTCTTTCGGGAAATTTCATTAAAGCGGCGGCCTCTTCATTCCTTGTAAAAGTAATTAAAAAACTGAAAGTATTTCGCAGGAATTTCTGTAATAATGCCGATTGATTTTTACTCCTTCAGAAATAAATTAAACCAAGTGACCAAGAATGTTTTTTCAAAGTTCTATTTATAGAAGCGGGGTGGATAAAGCGTATTTGTAACGTGAACGAAAATCAATGAATTGTAACGCTTTGGTAAAATTAGAATTTTATTTACATCCAGACCGACGGAAAATCAAGCATCAATTATTAAAATATCTTTTATAATCATTGATAGAACCGTTTGAATTTATCATTAATCTGACAGTATTTTAATCTAAAATACATATAATATTGATGTTAGCTCAGAGTTGGAGAGCATTAGAGGATGTGGAATAGGAAAAAAAAGTGTTTAAAAAAAATGCGTTTAAACAAAAATTAAAGTTAAAATAATTATCCCTGTAAGTCCGCGGGTGCGGCCCGGTGACCAAGCCGTGATGCGAGCTTCCGCAAAGCTCACGGGGAGCGTGAACGTTCGAGAATTCCGGGGAAAAAGTCGGGCTTGACTAATTCCCCAGATTTTAACTAAAAAGAAGAATAAGTGCGCAATTGTTGCGGACGTCAATATATATTCATTTGTTTATGTCATGTTTTTATTATATAAATCTTTTAATACATATTAAATGAAAAATCTCACATTCTTTTAATATAACTCGATCACATTTAACGCGACACAATTAGTATAATTAAATTTATCGCGAAAAAATTCTCGGCATTAATCTTTGAAAATTAAAATAATAACACCTCGCGAACGGTACAATTTTTCCGCACACGTGAAGAGAATTAAAGTCGTTCCCAGAATTTCACCCTCCCGTAAATAACATTTAATTAAAATCTCGCAATCCTCTATAGTCACACTCGGATAACTCTCCCCGCAAAAAGAAGAAAAACTTTCCCCCGTTCCCCATTTACGCAACTTCCAATGAAAAAAGCTCTATTTTCTCCCCTACAAAAACACACACACACACACACACACACACAGCCACGCATCAGCGAATATATTAATAAAGCAAAGTAGGGGGCACCCGGTGTGTGTGTGTGTGTGTGTGTGTGTATATATATATATATAATATATATGGCTATATAGCACGCGCAGCAACGGAAAACACACAGCTCAGCGTCTGCGGGCGGCAGATTGGCATCAACGCGCCGGGAATTTCCCTCCAATATATTCATTCGCGAGTAGTCGCCGCCTCCGAAATGATACAGCAAACATCGGCGGCGACGAGAGAGATAGATAGTTCGAAATGAATTTCACTTGCGTAATAGGGGTGGGAACAGATGAAGGACGCACCCGCTCGATGTCTTTACGAATGACAATGGCCGGAGGAGGGAGTGGAGAAGGGTGAAATACAACGACGACGATGCTGTACGCGAGCGTGCGACGCGCGTTATGTTCCGAAAATAGAGTGAGCGAGCGCGGGCCGATGGAAGAATGGAAGAGAAGGTTGCGGCGCTTGAGAGGGAGGAGGGAGGGCTTTTGGGTCGTTATTGTTGTTAGGAGAATTGTCGGATTGCTTGGTAGCGTACAATAAAAGGATTCTTTTTGCGGTATACTCGACATTTTTAGTGAAAATTGCCTTGGTGGGAGAGTGACTAACAATTAAGTTTTTAATAATTATTAAAGTATTATAATTTAAAGTAAGAAACGAATTTTATAGGTCAAAATGAATTTTTGGTTTCGAAGAGGGAAGAACGGCCGTCTACTTGATGGTATAATATCAAAATTCAACGCTGTGAATTCCGCTTCCACGGCTTTTCGGCTAACGATCGAGAAATTGACGTTCCACTCGATCATTTCGAAAACGCTCTGCACAAAAGAGACACTATACTTATACTCTTCATACCAGAACCTCGCGGGGGACACAAAACGAGCGTGAAAAATATAACGAGAAAAGACTGGCAAACATTAGTTAACCCCATTTTTGGAATCCCTGGCTCTATGCGCGCAGGAACTCTCTGAATAGAACCCTCCAATTCATCCCTCCTCTCTCTCTCTCTCTCCCTCTCTATCTCTCTCTCGTCAATCCCGATGATTCCGCTTCTTTCACAGCTCGCTCCGCACGTGCAGCCATTCAGGCTCTCTAATTCGACACGGAACGCCGTTCCTCTATTCATGCAAACGAGAGAGAGAGAGAGAGAGAGAGATGGAGAGGGAGACTTTTCTCTCTTATATTCGCGTCCTATAGAGAGACGGCGCGTTCGATATGTGTATATCTATACTTATATACGTCAGAGCACGGGAGAGATAGCGCGCGTGTAGAGAAGGAATTGTTTTTTTTTTTTTTTGAGCGAGGATGGAAGGGGAATGTATATGCGAGGGGTAATTGGGGCCGTCTACGTCAGACGTCGGCGATGACGGGGTTTATTATGTATTCGTCGATGACTCGGCGTCAGAGACGACAGCGAAGGAGAAGAGGCAATCGATAAGAGGGAGAGAAGCACACGTGTCTTTGAATTCTGTGTGTGTGTGTGTGCGTGTGCGTGTGTAAGTGCGTGTCGGCAGGAATTGGCTTACATGGGATTTGGAAAGGGGTGATTAAAGATGGGGGTAAGCAGGAGAAGATGTAGTGTGGAAAGTAACTGTTTGATTTCAAATGTTGTATAGTTTAAGTATTGCAATGTTACGTTTTCAAGGCTGTTTTTGTATGTTTTTCATTGTTTTAATTAGACCTGAAGTTTGTGTTAATCATATCAGTCATTATCGATAATTTTTTTCAGCTATTAAAGTCAGTGGATATAATTGAGGAAAAAATCGAAAAGTGCATTAAAATGTCGGATAAATTACTGTTGAAATCTGTAATAAGATTGGATATTCTCTTAGTACACTCTTAGTACATAATCTTTCATAAGAAATATTATTAAGTATATTTTCGAACCGGCAAAACGTAATAACTGATAATCGAAAAAATTCAAGGCTGCTGTAATAATATCTCTTATCCTATATATATTTCCTTTTTTCCCCTATGGCTATATATCATGTAGATTTTTTTGAATGCTCACCAAACTAGAAAAAGTAAAGAAAGAAATAATTTATTCTTTCGTATGTTAAAAGATTGCCATAGCCTGACAGTGAAACAATAAATGTACCACAACAAACGTAAAATAAAAATATTTCACGCGCTCTAATTCTAACGATTTATTTATCCGTTAAAATGGTACTATTATACGAAAGTTTTTGTAACCATGATAATTTTTGAAAGTACTCGAGCGTGAATGTGTAAGGATCGTTGGCACCGAGACTTGGCCGGAACACGAGAATCGTCCTAGTTTCTTCTCGCTATCACGTCGGATTTTGAAAATACGATTTATGAAGCGACGTGAATTTCCAGCCCAATGGATGCTTCACGCATGATCAGATTTTACAGATACACTTATAATATATAAGTCAGATGGTAAAGATAAAAATTGCCAGGAATATTTTCATTGCTTATTGCACATTATTATACTATTCTCATCATTTTTCTTATTACATATAGAAATTTTAAATATGTGATAAAGCGAATAGAGATTTACTAATGTACGAATTAATTTTTACGTAAACAAGTCCTTTGTCTCTTACTTTATATCGCTCGAGTAATGTATATGTAAGCGCACGCTATGCTTCGGGTGTATATAAGTATGCCAAAAATTGTGTAGGCTTTCATCAAGGCGCTCCAGAGAGGCGCAAATATAACGATGCATAAATAAATCTAGGCTAGCGCATCGTTTTAATATATACATCCGACATTATACGGCTGTGCACGCGAAACGCGAGACAGAATTAGACCTTATACGATACTCTACTCTCTTGTAATTAGTTCGGAAGAATACAAATTTTAATACTGCAATTGCATCATGTTTCATAACGATTAGATCCCATATTACGCAGCTATCAGTTCGTTATATACCTCCAAGATTATCTTGCCTCGGGATAAGTAAGATATCAAGTTATCGGCGATATAAATAAATTATATGGGAATTTTGTTCAAGTATTATTAATGGCTATATATTGCATTCGTAGTAGTTTATATATTCAAACCCGAATAGAACTTTTTCTGAAAAAAAAAAAAAAAAAACCGTTGCCAATTCATTGGCCCGTAGCTTCCTCAACCGGTAATTTGTTGATCCCTTTAATTAATTAATTTTTAATAACAAAATTTATAATTATTTAAAAAATTTATTGCATAATTATAATTAAATTCATTTATGAATATTAAAAATTGTTAATTTTTAAATTTATTTATTTATTTATTATTTATTTATATCAAATTTATATAAATTTTGAGCTGATAAATAAAGTTTTCATTTGAAATAGAAGTAAAATATCTATATTTTATAATAAAACAAATAGCTATCACGGTTGTTTTGTTATTAACAAAAACGTGTTTTTCTTTTTATATTTCATAATTCATATTTTTTAAGAAAAAAAAATTTTATACCTATCATTGTTCTTTTGTTATTAAAAAAAACGTGTTTTTTTAAAAACCATTCAGATACATAGAGCCGTTCTCGAGAAATTACGATTTAAAAAAAATGTCAAAAAATTTTTAACCTCAAATATCTCTGAAATTTATGGACCAATCATTTTGCCCAAAGAACTCGACCGAGAACTATAAAAAATCTACCTCTAAAAGGAATTTTGAAGCCATTAAGTCAATTTTACTTTTGTAATCGTTGGACATACAAAACTGTTTTTTTTCATTTTTCAATTTTTTACTCAAAATCTAGCCTACAGAATGTATTCAAATTTTAACAGATTATATCTATTTATATTCTGTATTATCATGATTTTACTCAAAAAAATTGACCGTTAAGTTTAGGACCGTTAAGTTTATAAGCTTCTAAAAAAAAAAAACGTTTTTGTTAATAACAAAAGAACCGTGATAGCTAGAAACTTTTTTTTTTTTAGAAAATATAGGTATTTTAATTATCTTTCGAACGCTACCCATCAGATTCGAATAACTCGATCCTTTCATTAAAAAAAATCAAAAAACAGTTTTGAGAAAATCGAAAATTTGAAAAAAAACAAAAACGCATCGCCCCAATCAAAAAACGGATTTTTGACCCGCCAGCACGCAAAAAAAAACAAAAAAAATGAGACCTGTCCGGTCAAAATCGACCGAGTAGAAGCTGAGATCCAGGCGTACACACACACACACACACACACACACACACACACACACACACACACACACACACACACACACACACACACACACACACACACACACACACACACATCCATACAGACATTTTTCAAAAACCATTTATTTTGATTCCTAACACCTCGGAACACAATTATAAGATGTTTTTACAACAACTCAAAAATTTACTATCACAAAGCTTCCTCTAGGAAGAAGCAAAAAAAGATTAAATGGTTCCTTCAAATGTTGGTAATTCCAAGACTTTTAATACTGATTATATATATGAACGTATCCCTGCTGGAAATCGTCCATTTTTCTCCCATTTCTAAAACGATTTTTCGAATATTTTCTAGCCATTTTATGGCGATTTCGGCCAATTGGCGTAGAAAATGTTCGAAAACTCGTTTCACAAATGGGAGAAGAATGAACGATTTCCAGCAGGGATGCAATATAAGAAAGAAAAAAAAAAATAATCGAAGGTACGAGGGTCATTTGACAAGTACCTAGCCTCACCGCCAGATGGTGCCACTATCGCACCAGAAATACACTACAGTGCAGTATCTTCCTGTCAACGGTTACAGACGAAATTTCAGCCGGATCGGAGTTGTAGTTTATTTTTGAGAGCGTATGAAAGCAAATGTGTCCGTTGATTTTTGAAAAAATGGAGAAAGAACAATATCGGTCCGTGATTCGATTCTTGTTTTTGGAAGGGAAATCGCGCAGTGAAATTAAAGAACGCTTGGATGCAGTGTATGGGGATGCTTCTCCTTCGATGGCGACCGTTAAATTTTGGTATAACGAGTTTCAACGTGGTCGTACGTCGGTTTTTGATGATCCACGCCCAGGTGCTCCGAAAACAGCCACTACGGAGGAGAACGTGACAAAAATACACGATATCGTTTTGTCAGACCGCCGATTAAAGGTGCACGAGATAGCTGCGATAGTAGGCATCTCAGAAGAACGCGTGTGGCATATCCTACATGAGATTTTAGGCATGAGGAAGCTGTCAGCAAGGTGGGTGCCGCGTTTGCTGACTGCAGACAACAAGCGCATCCGTGTGACCAGTTCAGAGCAGTGTTTGGAGCTGTTTAATCGCAATCCAAAAGAGTTTTTGCGTCGTTACGTGACCGTCGACGAAACATGGATTCACTACTACACTCCAGAGACCAAGGAGCAGTCAAAACAGTGGACCTTACCCGGTGAACCTGCTCCGAAGAAGGCGAAGACGATCCCGTCGGCCGGAAAGGTGATGGCCACTGTTTTCTGGGATTCTCAAGGTGTGATTTTTATTGACTATCTGAAGAAGGGCAAAACGGTCACAGGACAGTACTACGCCGAACTATTGAGCTGATTTGACGCCGTGTTAGAAGAAAAACGGCCCCATTTGTCTAAAAAGAAAGTGCTTTTCCACCACGATAATGCACCGGCTCACACTTCTGCACTCGCCACGGCTAAATTGGTCGAATTACGCTACGAACTGCTGCCCCATCCACCGTATTCTCCAGATTTGGCTCTGTGCGACTTTTTTTTGTTTCCGAATCTAAAAAATTCGCTCGCCGGGAAGAGATTCCACTCCAATAACGAAATAATCGCCGCCACGGAGGCCTATTTTGCAAACCAAGAGAAAACATTTTTTTCAACGGGGTTAAAAAAATTGGAACACCGCTGGACCAAGTGTATTCAACTAAAAGGAGACTACATTGAAAAATAAATTTTATTTTTTGTAAAATTTTGGTGTTTTCATTTGTAGGCTAGGTACTTATCAAATGACCCTCGTATATCTCATTATTTGTTTAACCGTAATTTTCTTATATTATATTATCTATCAAATGAGTAAACAATTATATATATGTCTAATCTTCCAATGTGTATTTTATGTAACTCGAAAGTAACGTAATTCACTTTATCCGCGACAACCTACAGTATAAAAATTCCATTTCCCGAGCAAAAATCGCCCATTTAAAAAATCAAACCCATCATCGCGTCAGTCGCATCACTCCTTCCCAACAAAAGACCGACTCCCATTCCTTCTCTTCCCGAAACCGAGAAAAAATTCTCCATACCGTTTCCCCTCCGACAAACATAATCAGAACGTCGTATGTCCGGCGTCTGCACTACCGCATACCTACCCTCCTCCCTCGTGTTTACCCTCGACGGCAGGAGCCACGGTAGTATATATAGGTATAGATCTCTTCTCTCTCTATGTTTTCTCGTCGTTAGAGAGGCGTAACGATCGCTACCCGGCTTTATTTAGCCCCTTGCCGTCTTTTTCTAGCCGGTGCTCTATACCTATACACCTATACCGCTCGACTGCGCGTGGAGTGGGGCGACGACGCTGTGCTTTGACTTTTGTCGTGTATACTATCGGAAAGAGAAAGATAAAGAGTCGGCGATGGGCGATTAGATATTATATACGTGTGGGCGCGTGTATGTGTGTGTGGGGGGAGGGGGCAAGTGGGCTGCCCACTCGTATATATAATAACTTTGGAAAAGTTTGGAATACGTGTGTATAATCGAGCGTAGCGGCGAGCCGTCGAGGCGCGAAGTGAAATTTTATCTAGCGATAAGTGGCGCTTGAGTAATTGCTAAATATAAGCGGCGGTGGTGGGTGCGCACGCGCGCGCGCGCGCACCGTTTTAGATTGTTGGCGGTAATTTAGCGATTTGTTTGTTGTTAGCGGAGTTACGTTTGATTTTGATTCAATAATCATTACTTATTTTTTGTCATACCTACAATTAATTGATTTTGAAGCTAAGCAATAATGACGCTGATATAGCAATCAGTCGTATTTTTATTGCCGTGAAAAAATTCTAAAAACCATTCGGAATTATTACGTCTATATTACCACATTCGGCATTTTCTACTGTTAAGTGTTTTTAATTATCCCACATTTTCAATAACACTTTCAATCAGACTGCCGCGAACTATCACACAGAAAAGAAAAATCTCAGCTAATCCTCCACCGGAGGATCCCTTTTAAACATCGGCACACGACGAGCTTTCCGAAACTCGTCCGCCACACAACGCGCGGTCGAACTTCCCGAAACCCACGAACACTCGCGAACCGCGCGCGAGTGCACGCGACCGTAGCGGATCCTATATATAAATACATACACGTATGCATACGTATACGAAAGAGGAGAACCACATACACATATACCTATATACACTGCAGTACCGTATAAATAACAATCGGGCACTCCCGCCATCGAGGATTTATCATCGTTCTCTCTCTCTCTCTCTCTCTCTCTCTCTTTCTCTGCCTCGGTCATTACACAGCCCTCGGCGTATACATATACACACTGCGCCAACTTTTTGCCCGTCACGGTAGAGCTGCACGACCGGGTAGTTCCGCAAACGCAGTTCGAAAGCCATGGGAATGCCGCAGGAGCTCGGCGGGGGAGTTGAAGGAGAATTGGGAATGCGTTGTGGGTGATGTGTTGGGGCCATAGGCCTGTGGCTTGTGTTTCGTTGCAGGGATGTAGACCAAGAGGTTGGTTTTTGTGATTTTTGGGGGAATGGAGGGAACATTGGAACGTGTAAAATTCCGCGCATGCGCGCGATGAAAATTACTATAAGTTGTCATTTATTTGGGGTCTGAGGAGCTTCTCCGTGATTCAAAAATATTTTTATTTAAAAAGTCTGCGTTTTATTATGCTACGTCTCGGCGTAAATACAGATTCACACATCAAATTTTACATATTATTTAAATTCATTTTAAAAACTTTTAAAATTATCGCAATCGTCTGCTATTATCGTAATGAACTGTAACGAACTGCATAGTGGATGGCTGAAAAAAAATAGGAAAAATAAAAAGTGGATGAAATAAAAAAATAACCAAGATTTCATATTTTAATTCAGTGCCGTTTCATTGGCTTGGTCTGACAACCTTATGTGATATGAAATTTTGGTTTTTGACTTCATCCGCTGTCTCCGTGAGATCGACATTACTTTACAAAAAAATTAACAATCTGGAGTGCAATATTAAATTCACGTTGAAAATAAAAAATTGATAAAGAATAATAAAAAATACTGAAATGACGGTAACAATGTGATTCAATATGGGCGCCGACATCCCCTTAACTAAAGTTACGCAGCCTTGTTCTGGGCTCTTTTGGATCCTTGGTTAAAGAAATGATAAAGGATCGACTTCCACAGGAGGAGAAGGTACATTATTTTTAGTTACACGTAACACATTTATATTTTACTATACATTTTCATACGTCCATCAAAATCCATCAAAATCCATTCGGATACCACGCGAGTCCGACTGAAATCAAAGTGATATTTTTGAAGGGTGCTATAAATACTATAACCACCGAGAATTCATAAAATGTAGGTCACCCTCGCAAACCCCCGCATAAAAACAAACTACACGCTCTCCAGACCTGCGAAAGAAAAACAAAAAACCTAACTCATCCCTCAATTCCAGAAAAAAATTCCATCTCTCCAATCATTTCACCATCCCATTATTCCGGAAAACCCGCACTGCTCTCTGGGCGCGCAACCCGGCCGAAAAAACTGGAAAAGAAAAAGCGCCCAAAACCGCGCATCGCATCGCTGGGCGAATGGCGCGGTTCCAAATATCAGCCGATAACGCGCGCCACTACCCCCCGCTTCCGCGATGTGATTCGAAAACGCGCCGCAGGGGAAAGCGCGTAAAAAAAGAGGGCGGACGTAGCCGGAACCGAAAGTACATCGACGAGATTACGGCCGGCGACGCGGAGCAAATTAATATATCGCTCATACGTATATATACGTTCGCAGGCGCGGAGATAAACTCGGGGACGGAGAGGGAGTCGAAGGAAACCCGGAAGTGTGCTCTCGACGTCGCTCTATATCGCGACGACACGTGTGCGCGGCGTCAGGGATGTTTCATATACGCGATGGGCGTACTGTGATGCGGTTTTTAAAGCGAATTTGCGGCTTCGCGTAAAGGGCTGGCGGAGAAAGTTACCGTTTTTTTTTTTTTGTAGAAATCTAGATGATGCAGTGGCTTCTCGGTGAAATGTATGGAGGAAATGATGGATGCGCGAGGTTGACGAAGTGCCGCGTGGTTTGAGGAAGATCTGGCTGGTGTAGTACTGTAGTGATGTCAATATACTTGTTAGTTTGAAAGAGATACTTTGCGACCAGTTTAATGACACAGATTGTTGGGAAAATAAGTAAACTGTTTTTACACCCACGCGGAATTTTCATTTAATGAAATAAGTCGTGAAATTAGTTGAACTTACGTTTGAATCCTCTTCCAGCCCGCATAAAAAAGTAAATTTTTACTAAAATATCTCCTCCTTCTGATACTGCCCCTGATATTATTATTCAAACTCATATAGAAAAAAAAGTTTGCTCCTAGCAAAGTATTCCATCTTCCTTTCTATACCGAAAACGATAAAAAAACGCGTTCACATATTCCTCCCTCAACCGGAGCATCCCTCAAATGCTCTCCACAACATTCAAAATTTCTCTCTCTCTCTCTCTCTCTCCGCCTCATTCGAAAAGTCCACCTCTCAGCCCTCTTTCCCCTTTTTTTCACTCCCTACACATACGAAGCTCTCTCCCTCTCATCAGTCGATGCGATCGTGCCCAGATTTCGCGATGCAATCGCGTGCGCCGGGCGCGGCTCGCATAGCAAGCAGCAGCGGCGGAGTGGCATCTCCTCCTCCTCCTCCTTCGCCTCTCTCTCTCTCTCTCTGACTTTTTAATGGACCCTACCACTCGCACGATCGATATCTTTCCCCCCGCGTGTGCCTGCCGTCCGGCCGTAGGATGTATATCGATGACGCGCGTGCATATTAATTCCGTATATAGTCGTAGAGAGCGAGAGAGAGCGAGAGGAACGTGGACGATGTATTTTTGTCCTGTGTCAGGAGGAGAGGGAAGGAAGTACACGGTGATATATTTTTGTTGAGGTGGGTTGGGGGGCTGGAGGAGGTTCATTCATGGGTCGAGGCGAGAGGTGGTGGTGGCGGTGGTGAGCGCTATTCTTCCGTAGGGGTGGAGTGTGCGTTTGGGTGGTGACGTACTACGTAGGTAGGTGTATAGGTAAGGTTGTTGCGTATAGTAGCGGGGATAGTGAGATATATATAGCTGAAAGGATTGCTCTTGGTTTTCGAGGCCGAGGCTGCGGTTTTGTTGATCGAAGAATGGAGCTTTCGGATGAAGAAATGGATTTCATGATTTTAAGGTGATGCGATACCCACGCTATTACTCAAAATTTGGTTCCCGTTTTTCTCATTCAATGTTTAATGTTAAGGAAAAAACTCTTTGATACGTTGTAGTTCTTTATGAAATTTAAAACGTGTCAAAGAGTTTTTTTCAAAAAGTTTAAAATTGAAGGAGAAAAACGGGAACCCAGAATTGAGTAATAGTGTGGATATCACATCACCTTCAAGAGTTATGTATTTGTAATTGATTTGTGAATTGAGTCAGTCTGGAACGATTTTTAGATTATTGAGAATGTTTTTAAGAAAGTATTCAAATGTTGATTTGGAAAGATACATTGTTTCATGTTCAATTTGTTAATAAAAAATAATGCTGTGCTATTTTGAGAATTACACAGTAGCTATATAAATCGAAATAAAATTTGCAAAGTTTTTATAAGAAAGGGAAATACTGATAAAAAAAATAAATCTATGGTATTGTATAGAACGAACGACAAATAAAAATTTATTTTCAATTTCAGCGCAATCAGATATACTCCGTTGAGCATATTTTTCTGCATATTTTATCTCGGTATTGTACACATCGAGAATATCAGTTTCATATCGCGTTTCTCAGATCCAGAATAGATGTCAACAGTCTTCCAAGTAACACGAAATCGATATTAAATTAGGGCTAATGACTGATTTCAAGAGCGGATATAGCTACGTTTCGCCGTCGAAATATCGTCCTTCATCAATGATACAAACTGGAGCATTAGGAGAAAATCGGAGAAAATAATATTCGAATATTGAGGCTTTTGTCGAGAAACGGTACAACAATATACATTTTTCCAGGTCGACTTGGCAAATTATGTTTGCTGCAATTTGTTCGTAACGATTCCAACGATATAAATTGTTTATATAATATAAAAGAGCTAAAATATATATATAATTATCATGATCCAGATTAATCGTTCTATACATGTGAAAATAGAATCCATTTTTTTTATACATAAAATTCATCCGCTGATTAAACGTGTTACTTTAAAAACAAACTTTTTCCAAGAAAACTCGACTAAATAATATCCATAAAGCATATTCTTATCCGTCGCTATTCAACAGCTCCAAATTCAAAAGAGTCCGTTTCCCAAATTACCCACGCGACCTCCCACACTCACCGTTCCTCTACCAAACGTCCAACAGCAACAATAACAACAAACAAACAAACAAACCCCCAAAATATATCAATACTCTTCGTCATGTAAAAGAAAGGAGCCGAAGCAAGAGTCACGGTTCGTGGCACGCGCGCCAACGACGTACACCCGCCCCTTCGCCACCTCCTGGCCTGCTAAAAATAACCACCCGCGCTGTCTAAAGCATCCCCCGAAAATTTCTCCCCCCACCTACCCCCTCCTCCTTCTCTGCACACGCGGAAGCCGGTCCCGGGGGAGAGAGAGAGAGAGAGAGAGAGACAGCGGGCGCGCCACTGCTGCCGTTTGCTGACGTCCGCGAATCTCGCGTTCTCCTTATACGTAAGTACTCACACAACTCTACACGCACTCTCTCTCTCTCTCTCTCTCTCGCACTCCGCGCGCTCGCGGGGCGCAACCATGAATGAAACCGCGCGCGCGAGTATCGATTTATCCGCACCGTCCTACTTATAGGAGGCGCTCCGTTCCGCCCGTTGTCTATCTCTTTCTGTATACATATATGTATCTGCCTCTTTTTCTTTCTACCGATCGGCATCTCGGAAAAAAGCATGGAAGGAAGCGAATGAATGTACGCTATATATAGGACACATAATAAATATATCACACTGCACGCGCGCGCGCTCCCGATCGATCTCGCGGCCATATATCTATATACGATAGGGGCGAGCGTGTATGTGTGTGTATATACATCAACACACACAGGTATATCATTTGTCCATATATATAACATTCCCCCGCCGATCATCTCGCGCTCCTTCTGCCAGGTGTTTGTAAACACGTGCGTGTGCGGAGCCGAAAGAGGAGCAGTGCGCAGGAGGAGAATAGCCACCCCGTGCGCCGTGGTGCATCGCGCACTCTCTCTCTCTCTCTCTCTCTCTCATTTATGTCAACGACACTTTGATCGATAATATAGTTTTCGTCCGCCCGCAGCTGCTGCTGCTGCTGCTGCTTGTGCTGCTGCTACATGCGTACGCAACAGTCGATGCACTCGCGAGCGCAAGCGCTAAAAGCCCATGGCGCGCGCTCGCGGCCCCATAAACAGACCTCCCTAACGTATAGGGGTGAAGGTACTGAGCACACACATAGACAAGGTACACTACTGTCAGGGGGAAAGGGGGCGAGTCCGTGGGATCGTCCGATCCTCGGGGAAGCTATAGGCACTTCTCTCTCGCTCTCTTGTGTACGGATCAATGGGACGATTACAGCGCTCTATATATATATATATACCCGAGAGACACACACACACACGTATACTTGCCACCTGATTCGGCCCTATCTCTCATTCTTTCTCAGAGGTACAGACACAGATACAGAAGTATCCATCCGCCATTGTTCATTCATGTACACTCGGGCGCGGGGGTACCTCGAACGTGTGTCCCTCCGCAGTGACGCCATTCCCTATGCGACAGGCACACACACACACACACACAGACACACACATGTGTATTACACGTATATATACTCACTCGGAGCTGAGTGGCGCTCGGCCTGGCGGTCGTCGTCGTCGTAGTCGTGGTGGTGGTCGTTGTCTCTGTGGTGGTTGTCGAGCCTCTTAGCGGCAGCTCGTCCTCGGAGCGGCTGCTGCAGCACCAGGGCGACGAGGGCCGCCGAGCTTGCTCCCCGTCCTCGTCGTCGCTTCGTCGCGCCATTATATCGTGCTCTTTTTTCCTCCTCTCTTCCTTTCTTCCTTCCTTCTCTCTCTCTCTCTTGCTCTCACACTCTCTTTCCCTGGTTAGTCGCTTATACCTTGAGCTTAAGCGCAGACTTGTGGTATCGAGAGGGAGAGTAAAGGTGTGTAAGCACTGCTGCTCCGCTCTGTCTCTCTAACCCCGACCGGGACGACTCATGACTGCTCGCTCCTTCTTCCCTCGCACAGGCAGGCAGGCAGGCAGGCAGGCAGGAACTGTGTTTTATCTGATGGTACTTTACTATACTCTCTCGCGTGTTCTCTGTCGTGCAGCGCTATTATTGCCAGCTCTCTATTGTAAAGGGCACGAGTAACAGTGACTTTGCGCTGCTGTGTATCGCACGCGCGCGCGCGCGCAGAGTGTGTACACCGTGTGTGTTCGCTCGCTCTCTCGCGCGTTCGCGGCTTCCCGAAGCAAAAGCTCCCCCGCGACTCGCGCGCGGCCCTCGCTCGGGGTTGAATTTGCGCTCTCTTTTCCTCGGTTCCCTACTCTTTCTCTCCCTCCCTCGCCTATACGGTACACTGTACCTACACACTTACGCGATGGTGGCGTGGCGCATCGCTGCTCGCGCATCGCGAGAGAAAGAGAGAGAGGGGGTGGGGGGAGGACTGTGTGTATACGGCGGAGCTTGCGCGGAACGCCGCGCGTGTAATCCTCCCCCGATATATGACGACGATGACGACATCGATGGTGTATAGGTGCGAGTGTGTGAGTGTGAAGAGCTTTCGCGTACTATGCGACGGAGCCACTGACTTGTGCTCTCTCGCTCGCTCGGTCGAACGCGTGGGAGGTGAGCCAGCAAGAGCGTGATGTGTGTCTGTGTGTATGTGTGTGTGATCTATGCTGCGGGTCGTGCGGACTGTGTGGGTAGCCGTTCGAGGTTATAAAGTTGCGCTCTTTTTTTGAGAGAAAACAACGGGTGGAAAAGTTTAAATATGAACTTTAAGGAAGGGTGTCATTTTGTCGGGTAATGTTTATTGATAAATAAAATTTGCGATAACGATTAGTGAATAATAAGATGGTTCTTTTACTATTTTTTAAACTAATCTATACTTGTAATATATGGTGCTAACGAGCATATTTTATATAAGTGTGGAATATCTCATTATTCAAGTGAATGGAAAGTCAATGGCTTGTTAAGTTTGTCTGCGCCTACTTGCGCTCATATTATATTTATCTATATCTAATTTTACGTAAGGAAATTGCCATTCAAGTCGCCTATATATAATTCTGCGAGCTACATCTACACATAGCTTGCCTATATAAGCGTTTTTTCAGTGGTAAGAGTACAGCACGGCAAGACAGCGTGTACCGTTGAGGACAGTTTTTTTTTTCGTGAATTATAACTGTTTATTGCGATTTTAATTTGTAATGTATACTTTCTAAAGCAACATTTCGGGATTGAAAGTTTCAAATCACATATAGAACTAAAGCACTGTAATATAACGTGTATGACAATATACATTTACACAATTAAATTGCAATCACGCTAATTTTTTTATTGTGCCACATTGAGTGCAATCAGCTTAGTCTATTATGTCAGATGAGGAAATTGTCATTTAATTAAAATAATAACGAAAATTCGATAAAAAGGTCTGATTGGCTCGTCTAGTATGAATATGGGTATAATTATTCCAAGGCCGAGACCTTCATTTTTTATAGCAAAATATACACGCGCTGTAGATAGCGTAAGAAGAGCGATTATGATTCACTTATTGTGGGAAAATTGAAGAAATGCCATCAAGAGAACTCTGATTGTAGCACAAATGCGTATTATTAAATTCGCCATGGGAAGTAGATACAGATAAGTTGCTCAGACCTGTCGACAGTCTCCTCCTGCTTTTCCAGTTGTTCAACTAATAAAATCTTATGCGTCCGTGAAGAATAAGAGAAAAACATTTTTTTTTTCTTTGAATTTGTGCATCCTGGTATTATTGACATTTTACGATTCAAAATTACATTTAAAGTCATATTCAATCAACTTTTATAATGCTGCTTTTTATTATTACACGAGGAAACGCGCAGAAAAATCTTGCAGAAAAAACAACAACAACAGCGGTGCAGCCGCAATCAAGCCAACCATATAATCGTCAGCGGAAATCTCATTCATTACGAGCGAAAATTCAAATCCAGCGCATCACGTTGTCGTGATACAATCGCACGCATATATATACTAGTTATACTTACAAATCATCTCCGCTCTCCCGCGCTACTACCAAAAGGGCTTTATCGAGATAAACCAAATTTAAGTGTTATTTCCATTTTTCCCAATCAGCGAGCTGAAAATTTTTGAATAGCCAATCAAATTTCTCAACACCTCGAAAATTTCGCCTTGCACCGAACACTTGATAAAGCCCCAATTCAATCATAAACCTGCTAGAACGGAGAGTATAATACAAATATCATACACGCAACTCGCGTGTGCGACGAATTTAATCAGAATATCAAATTCAATTCCGAGAAATGTCGCGAGTATAGGCGACAATAAAAATGCAAATGATCGGGATGTGCTTGATAGGTTTTTCCTTCTCAAAAATCGCGCACGCGCGGCCTTGAACGCGCTTTTTTTCAGAGATTTCGAATTCTGAATAGTAGTGGGTTTTGCAAGAGCGAATTATTAAATTGTGGTGTCGTTTTCTTTTCGAGCTTTTGAGAGGAAAAAGAACAACGACGATGTTCGAATTTCGAATGAGATGTATATATGATTTAGGCAAGATATCGCGTGAATATTTAATTATTTAGGCGGAGAAGCAGGAGCCAGGGTGACATTTGCGGTCACTTTTCGTGGCCGGTTGACGTGTGCTCACCTTGAGTGCGATGTTTCTGTGATGTCTGTTATTAAATTTGAATAAAAAGCTGTGAAATTGGTTAGTTTTGGGTGTATTCGAAAGGAATCGTAGAAAATAAAAGTGCACGATTTTTTTTTTTTTTTTTTAGTTAAATAATC
The DNA here is from genome assembly GCA_036365515.1 of Torymus aiolomorphi. Classification (NCBI taxonomy): domain Eukaryota; kingdom Metazoa; phylum Arthropoda; class Insecta; order Hymenoptera; family Torymidae; genus Torymus; species Torymus aiolomorphi. Next base: position 27,598,648 of record CM070875.1, on the reverse strand, counting down.
AGCGGTGATTTCATATACATTACATATGTGGATAAATATGAATATTTATCAGAGAGCGCACACAAACCGGGAGTATAAATATTTAAAAATTCCTTTGATTTATTTGCTCCCGCGTAGATAAAGAAACTCAGGCAAACGGAAAAAGAGGAGAATAAATCGGCGCACAAAAGAATACATAAACGCACGACGAATGACTTCATCGATAACGGCATGCATCCACTCGACCCGCGACGACGAATGAATTGACTGCTGCAGCATTTCTCAAGACCGCGCGGCACACCGTGAAACCCGTTTCGTCACGAAGGAACACTTATAAGCGCAAGTGGACTCGGAATAATTTTTTAATGTATAACGTACATCGCGAGCGACTCGGCAATTTTCCCGCTCCGAGGAAAATTCGCCGCTACCCACAAACTCCTGCATATATACACCTATACGTATACAAATAAACGCGTGTCAAGTATATATAGTAGGTATAGAGTCCGTCTCCGCTAGCAAACAAATTACGTAACTGCCTCGCGAGTCGCTATATTCACACGCGGGCCCACAGCTCTGTACTCTCTTATCATGGTCGCAGAAATCCCGTGGGAACGGCTATATTTATTCGGCTCGCGATAACAAGAGTAGCACGAGACATCGAGGAACGAAGGAGCGTCAATTAATTCGCGCTTCTCCAACCGCCGGTATATGCTTTTATCGCGCGAGGTCTTGGATTGCATTCAATAGGAGGCGTGGAGAGAGAGAGAGAGAGAGAGAGAGAGATGATTTAGGATTCAGCGCGACGACCGCGGCAGGTGTGTATACAAGGCTCTTTGGCATTTGAATTTCAGTGAATAGTATGAATAGTATTACACGCGCGAGGTTGTGTACTTGGAACGCGGAGGATGCGCCACGGGGGCCTTGGACGCGGGATGTGGAAAATGAATTATGGCGAGATTTGCCTCTTTTTTTCCTCTTTTTAACGAGTCCTGAGTTCTTAAAGAGGTTTACGTACGTATCGTTACGACGGTGCCGTTACACTGAGAAAACTGTCGTAGGAAAATTTACTGAAAAGCTAATAAAAATTACTATTTTTTATAGCAACGATGGGATATCATGGAAATTTAGGTACTTTTGCTAACTAATATAGTAATTTTTGTAGCCAAGCTTAAACTTAAAAAAAATTGATTTTCATGATTTTATATCTATAGGATACCTAATATTTATACAATATTTAATATATTATTAATTAAATTTAGCTATACAAGAAATAAATAAGGAAATAAAAATTTTTTTTTTACGGTGGTTGTGTATTCGAACCCTGGACCCTCCGCACGCTAGGCAGACGCGCTAACCTCTTACCCACGTGAGCTTCTTGAGTACAAAATTTTGGAACTGATACATTGGCTACCTTCGCTTACGAGAGAACTTTGATGATTATTTGATAGCAATAAATAACTATGATAATATAAAGAAATAACTCATAGCTCACCTGCACAACGTAAAAATAAAACAACTGAATCGATATTGTCGATGTTTTTGATAACTTAAAAGGAAGATAATCTCAAATTGCGGGAGACACATAACCTCAATCAGACACGTGCTCCCGGCGTGCACGCAATAAGTACTACATGTAGAGGGCACTTTTTGCTATGTGTAGTAGTAAAAATTATTAAGATACCTTGTAAATATTCCTGAACTATAGCAAAATTTTTTATAATTTGCTTATATCCCCGCGTTGCTATCAAATATAGTAATTTTTGTTAGTTTTTCAGTAAATTTTCCTACGACAGTTTTCTCAGTGTAGGAAGTGTCGAAGAAGCGCTTTATGGATGTAAATATGTGAGTATCGTGTATTTTATGGTAACTTCTTTCATGAAAATAATGTGTAGTATATATAGAAAAGCTGTATAATTCGAAATGAGTGTTTTCCTTCTTCGGTTTATTATTACTAGCAAAATCCAAACGCGCGTACTATTTTGTTTTTTAGGTTATGATTATATAATTTTTCACTATGATTTCATTTTAATTGGTTTAAATGATAGGATAATCAGATCATTTTTCAAAGCATGACAAAGTTAATCATTTTATTCTAATTTGATATAATTATTTAGTTTTAAATAGTTAAGAATAAAAATTCAATTTCAAAAATTCAAATGTAGCGGAAGTAGCGGATTTTCGCAGCTATTCCTTACAGACCAATCAAAATCACTCCCCGTGTAAAAAAAATTAGTCTGGCACTGGTCTGGGAGAGGTCTGGGTAAAATAGTCTGGCTGAAGTATGGCTTTAGTCTGGCTACGGTCACTATGCCAGACTTATACATTTTTTCTGAAATAAGTCTGGCAAAAATGCCAGACTTTTTGCCAGACTTATAATTTTTTTCTCAAATAAGTCTGGCAAAAACGCCAGACTTCGTGCCAGACTTTTTTCGGCGAGCTTCGTCCCAGAATGATGCTGTAGGTCCTGCAGCGACAGATCAACTTCACCTCGAGATGCGTTATTTTCCAGGCGTGGAGCTCGGCGAACGGGAGGCTCATACCTGTGCTACTCTAACCCAAACTGTGCCGGTGCCGCCGATATCGCAGTCATTGTCCTCATCGTAGGCGCCGTCACCGTCGTCCTCACCATACTATCGAGCGCTGTTTAATGCTGCTTAAGTCTGGATATGCTGCGGAAATTTAAGGCAACGCTAGCTAACCTGAAAATATAGACCACAAAGTATCCAGTTTTTGTGGTATAAAAAATATTTTATTGAAAGCGTCAACTTATCTGATAATTCTGCAATTGCTGTTCACCATGGTTCGACATCGAATTCAATTTATTTCGTTTTTAATTTCTCTGTAGGTATGCACGGGGAAAGATATTCATAACCCAAATTGAGATAATATTTTGAAGTCTATAAACAACATGAAATTGTCATATCATGTGTTTTGTCGACAGCCCAAATATGTGATCATAGCAACACATGTTCAATACAAAGAATGCTGAACTAGTTTCACGACGTTTATGGACTTCAAAATATTTTCAACGCACTACACGAATTTGACTTCACGATTTCTTCACGACTGCACACCTTACAGAAGAATGAAAAGCACGAGGAATTGAGTTATATCGGGTCTCGGCGAACAGCAATTGCAGAATTATCAGATAAGTTGTCGCTTTCTATAAAATATTTTTATATACCACAAAAACTAGATACTTTGTGGTACATATTTTCAGGTTAGCTAGCGTTGCCTTCAATCTCAGCAGCAGATCCAGACACAAGCAGCATTAAATAACGCTCGATAGTACGGGAGGGACGACGATGACGGCGGCTACGATGAGGATAATGACTGCGATGTCGGCGGCACCGTCACAGTTTGGGTTACAGTAGCGCGGGTATGAGCCTCACGTCCGCCGAGCTCCACGCCTGGGAAATTACACATCTCGAGGTGAGGTTGATATGATACTTCAGAGCCTAGAGCATCGTTCTGGGGCGAAGCTCACCGAAAAAAGTCTGGCACAAAGTCTGGCTATTTTGCCAGACTTATTTAAAAAACAAATTATAAGTCTGGCAAAAAGTCTGGCATTTTTGCCAGACTTATTTGAGAAAAAATTTGTAAGTCTGGCATAGTGGCCGTAGCCAGACTAAAGCCATACTTCAGCCAGACTAGTTTAGCCAGACCTCTCCCAGACCAGTGCCAGACTAATTTTTTTTACACGGGTCTTTAACCCGTTTCGGCCCGGAACTCTCAAATTTTCGTCTCATTTTCGATACGATAACTTTTTATGTTTCAAGTGTTTAAAAAACTTGAAGAATATGATTTCTGACGTAAAATTTTATGTACTTTCAGAATCCGTCCTCAAAATTGCAATACTATCAATATTTAAAAAATTATAAGCCATTTTAATAAAAAAAAACACGGTTTTCTCGAAAAAAAATTCTTTTTTGATCGAAATTTTCGTACCGAAACAGAATTGATCCGTGAGTCTTACCAGTGAAAGTTGTGGAGTAATTACCTATACTTTGTAGTGGCATTGGTTTGAAATAGAATTTCAAAATGGCGGCCATGGGAATGGTTATTTTTCAACGAATATCTCATAAAATACTTTGCAATTTTTTTTCTCGATAAGGATTAAGGATTATGTATAAATCAATAATCGCTGTTAAGCAAACTATATGGTAGCAAATTGGTTACAAATACTTTGCGATTTTCTTTGTCGAAAAGGATTAACTTTGCAAAAAAAGTTATACAACAAAAAGTGCTTAATTAGTCAAAGAACACGTAGAAATTTTTTCAGAATTTTTTTAGATCATATTTGGATTTTTAAAAAATAACTAATTCCGAAAAATCCAAAAATTATGCGAAAAATTTTGAAAAAATTTCCACGTGTTCTTTGAATAATTCTAAATACTTTTTAATCTATAAAAATTTTTTTGCAAAGTTAATCCTTTTCAAGGAAAAAAATTGCAAAGTATTTTATGAGATTTTCACTGAAAAATGACCATTTCCGTGGCCGCTATTTTGAAATTCGATTTCAGACCTATGTCATTTCGAAGTATAGGTAATTACTCCATAACTTTCACTGGTTAGACTCACGGATCAATTCTGTTTCGGTACGAAAATTTCGATCAAAAAAAAATTTTTTTCAAGAAAACCGCATTTTTTTGGCTAAAATGGCTTATAATTTTTTAAATAGTTGATGGTATTGTAATTTTGAGGACGGATTCTGAAAGTAACATAAAATTTTACGTCAGAAATTATATTTTTCAAGTTTTTTAAACACTTGAAACATAAAAAGTTATCGTATCGAAAATCAGATGAAAATTTGGGAGTTCCGGGCCCAAACAGGTTAAGTGCTTCACAACATCCGGTCATCGTTTTTTAAAGAGAGGATTGAAGGTATTATATCAAACTGATTCTCAACACTCCCGTAAAAAGAAAATCCAATCTTCCGCGATTCTTACAAGCACGTCATCATCCCCGCCAGAAGTTGCCATCCACTACTCGCTGCACTTCGGGAAGCGCCCGTAAAACAGGGTAACAAGTGCAGTGCGGAGAGCCTCTGACTCTCCCCGTAGCTGGGAATCCGCGCTCGTATCCAACTTTCGCAATCGGGCCAGAGCGACGCTGCTGCTTTTCCTATACTTTTACGCGTCAACTTTGGGAATGAATTACCGCTGCGCGCTCCGAGACGCGCCGCGTTTCTTTTCTTCTTCTTCTTTGTTTCTCGCCGCGACGATAAGTCTTCTGTTCAGCGTTTCTGGTTTTTCAACTCTGCAGCACGTGTCGCGTGTCGGAGGCGATTTGTCACGCGTTTCTCTCAAAAGTAGCGATACCTAATCAATATTTCGTGTGTGTGTGTTTGTGTGTGTGTGTGTGTGTGTGTGTGTGTTTGTGTGTGTGTGTGTGTGTGTGTGTGTGTGTGTGTGTGTGTGTGTGTGTGTGTGTGTGTGTGTGTGTGTGTGTGTATGTGTGTGTGTGGATACTTTGCGGTGCGCATGTGTACGATTATTAAGGCATTAATCGGACGTAATAGAGTATAAGAGACGGAATTTAATGTGGCACACACGCACATGTGTTGACACAGTACATCTCGTGTAGCCGATCGGGACCTATGTCGAATTGCCCGTAATTATTACTGCGCGTTTTGCTATACGGTCGCGGGCAATTATTAATGAATCGGCGGATATAAGAGTATTAATCCGAAAGTGGAAGTGTTCGCGTAATTAATTATGCTTAATGAAAGTTGTAGTGCCTATACGCATTTAGGTAATTGCGCGCGCGCGCGGGAGTGGAAATGCAAAAATACGAAAGCGGATCAGTTATTGTCAAAAGTCGTGAAATTGAAACAAGAGCGTATACTGTACATTATTAGCATTTAACGATTGTAATTAAATGTTTATTGTTTTGAACCAGTTTTTATGGTTTCATTAAAATTGAATAGAAGATATAATATTGTATGTTTGTTAAAGCCTATTTAGACTGTAGTTTTTTTTTTTACAATAATAATCTATCCTTTTTACAAGTAATAGGCGAAATAAAACTGTATGATATCGCCTTTCGTATCACTGACAGGTAGACTATAAATATACACAATTAAAAAGCATACATACAGTAAGTAGTATAAAAGGCGCTAGAAAAAACGTAACAGTCCTCGCGGACACACTGAGTCTTGCATTGTAAATAAGTTCATAATAAAGCAGCTGGAACGTGTACCTATCATTTGATTATCTATAGTCAAGGTTGCGGATCATCATTTGAACTTTTTCAGGCGGAAGTTCGATTTTTAATCATCCTATCTTTAAAAAATGAACCTATTTGTTATGATATCAATTTATTCGTGATTTGATTGGTGGGAGTAATGGGTTGCCAGGTTAAAAAAACAAAAGTGGCGCGAAGTCTTGCTAACATAATGCTATAACTAGAGATGACTAGTATTGGTAAAAAGAAGTCAGGTATGATGATGGATTCTTTTAACTGCGTGTACGTATACCAGGAGTGTATATTAGTAGAACGGACAGGAAATACATTCAAAATTAATCCTGAACGGATCTAGGCATCCAAAGTAAATCCAAGATAAAAATAAACCCGCACTCCGTAATATTACTATTCTGTATCTGTTCCGCAATTTCTCAAAAACCACGTATTAATGTATCAGCCGCTTTCAGATATTCCAGTCGATAGTCAAGCGTTCTTGGCTTTTCTCCCGCCGGCGCGCGGAAACGCCAATATACTGCATGAGCGCTACCGAAAAAACTTTATCGCTGCGCGCAACACTCCTACACTCGTATACGCGCCATAAATCCACCTTATGAGCGTGGAAAAAGGTTAAATAATTTATTAATTGCCCGACTTATTTCACCTCGGCGATCTAATCTGCCGAACTTACATAATAGAATACATAAGCGTATATATATATACATATACATACAGCGCTTACATATTTAACGTTACATACACCGTAAAAACGGACCTGATATACGCACACACACACACGCGTAAATAGCGTACAACTGCGCCCAAACTCGAAGCCGAGTGAGAAGAAAAAAAAAACGAACACGACTAATAACCAAATAAATATTTATTTACATAATATATACACACACACACACGTCCGATCGTATATAGCCCCGCGCATATTATACTACTTTAATTCAGTTCCCCACGGAATAAATCATACTCTCCGCTACGCACGCGCCCGTATCCATCATATAAAAAGTATATAAATATATGCACAAACAATAACAGCTGTTTACCAACAGCCGCAGCCTCACCACTTGCGCAATTTACTTCCATACGCGCGTGAAATCTCCTCGCAGCAAAACACGTGTGTGTGTGTGTGTAAGACAAGGCATCCACTCGCGTGCCTCCTTCTTCATCATCTTTTTCGAGAAACGCCCCGATTTCTAATTACCATTATATTCTTTCACATAATTATCCCCGCGCACAGTAGCTCGCGCGCGCCGACAATGGCCGATAAAAATATTCCCATAATAGAGTAGTGTAGTACCTAGTGCAATTTCATCGGCGCTCGAACATAACGGCGCGCGCGAGGCGTCGGCTGTTATATTATTATACTTACATCGGCGGAGCAAATTGCGGTACGAAACTCGCGCGTTTACGGCGGCGCGAGCACGCATCACTTTCGCTGGTTTCCTTAGCCAGCGCGCCGTGAAAAGCTGCTGCTGCTCGGGAGGCTGCGGTGTGCTGTTTATGTAGCGAGCGAGTTGTATGATATGTGTGTGTGTATGTGTGTGTGTGTATATATATATATATATCTGTTGAGGTGTCATTGTCATGGGTGCGGTGAAGGTTGAATGTATACGTTGATTGGTATAGTTGTATAGTAGAGTGTGCAGCATGTAGGTGTTACTTTTTTTAATATATAGGTTTATAAATGGAACAGCATATATAAGAGGGAGGCATTTTTTTGAAATTATGAATAAAGCAGAAACAGGAGATTCCGTAGTTACCAGAATAGGGAGCGTCAATTCGTGTATCCTTAATTTTTTTGTTTTTTGTTTTGTTTTTTCGTCATCACAGTCATCGTTTGTATGTTTTTCAAGTCATTACGTGAACACTGGGCACGAATCCACAATAAAAGCATCGGCAACCTAATTATAACAACGAAAAATTTAGCGTAAGAGCCCGTAATTTGATCCGCTAAAGTATATTATTAGCATAATGTTATTACCACTATAATATAAGCCACATACTAGTCATGCTGGTGTAATGAGGTAGTCCGTAGTTCAGTTCGTGTCTTAATCTCTCGAAAATATATTATCACCTGTCAATTTTCGTTTACAATATATATACACCTCTTAAACTGTTGTTTAGAATACTTCTTTTCATTGGTAAAATGTACACATATCGTTATTTCGATCTTAGAGACTGATTAGCCTTCGTCACATTTCTTACGCTAATTGCGTGAATATATACAAAAGCGACCATTAATCCCGATATGGAAAAAGTATGAAGAGGGGGTCACGGTGGGCCGACGCGTGAGATTAGATGGTGCGATAGTGCGGCGACAAATTAGGAACAACATTTTTGGATACTTATACTTAAATTTCTACACGTTCGAGGGAAACAGGCGCTGCTGTATAAAATTTCCATAACATAGAGCGGAATAATTCGAATTATCAGATTGTAAACGCTATATTATGTATATATACGTTCCTTCTCGCGTTATTTTTAATTAAGACGTATAATGTTATGACGCGCTCGTCGATTTACGGCCTATTGCTGGATTATTTTCGACATTTATTTTATAATGTATGATCTTTATTTTGTACAATTCGAAAGGGGGTTACGCGGGATTATAGAAGAGATTTATTATAGCATTGTTCGACCGTGTTGTTTTGAAAAAAAGCTGAGAACTGCATTACATAAATACGATATTAATGATGAATGTGGTAGAATTATTTAAGAAAAAGCCAGTATGTATTTACGATTTGTACAAACCCTACAATGCACAACAATGCAATACTTATTTGTATTTGATAAAATGCCTATGGAGGGGCATGTTTGTAGAAGTATTCAAACAAATCGATTAAGGCTATATAATTATAGTCGATAACAAAAGAAAAACGTTTTCTAAAATAAATTTTATTGTTTGTATATACTTAGTGTACATAGCGATACGTAGAGCTCACATGACGTGATTTATAAACAGTACCTTCTAAATACTGATAATTTTAAAATTTCATTTGTACAAACGTTATAGTACATTACGATACGTGTGACTTAAGTGACCCATTATTGCACGGCGTGAGGTTAGCGCCCGAGCGTAGCGAGGGCGATAATTCACGTCGTGTGATGGGCCACTCAAGTCATAAGTATCGTATATTATTTTATAGCACGTTTACCTAAGTCCGCTGTCACGCCTATTCGTGCCTTAAGCAGTCCATTTTTGCACCGTGAGGTTAGCGCGCGAGCGCAGCGAGCGCGATAAACACGGTGCAATAATCGACTACTTAAGGCCCCCACATGCTAAAAACTTAACTTGAGGGGAATAGGAAATAAGGAGGAATAAGGAGAAACAAAGTCCTTATTCCAATTATTCCCGTTTATTTCCAAGCGCGGCGTAATCTAACCTCATAAACAGCATTGTTTATGAAGAAATTCATTAAAATTGAATAAATTATGAAGCAAATTGAAGTTTATTTTTTTTAATAAATTAAAGAAAATATGTGCGGAGTAATTTTAGAATTGATAATTGATTTCATCAACAAGAGAATAAGAGATACTGTTCGTATTTTAATTTTAAAAAATTGAAAAATTGATAATGGATTAATCAATTTTAGTCCATAACCAGAGTTTAGAGGAAATATACAATAAAATATTAATAAAATAAATTTTTAAAGTGTACGGTGTACTTGAGGGTATACTTAATATATTTTTAAATATGTACATGTACCTATATGTTTATACCTATTTTTCATATTCTTATTTAAAATAAATATTTGGATGACAAGTATGTCAATGTAATTTATTATAATAAATAATTATTACAAATATAATCACGTAATCTAAATTATTTTAACATTTGTTCTACTTAATTTCTACATCACAATTTTTTTTTAAGAAATAAGCAAACATATCTTTATTCAAACAAATTTCTTTTTACACTTAATCTTGTAACTTTAACATTTATTGTTTGTTTTTCAACAATAACAGTTTTTTAATCTAAGTATTTTATAAAACATATTAAACGTTTATTATAACGGAGACTCAATTTGATACATAACTATTAATTGCATGAGATCACTGAAATAAAACATAAGTAGTACATTTTTTTCACTGCAACTAAATCATTGGAAAACATAAAATGTTTATTCTAATTAACTTAAGTATCGCATTATTTTTTTATACTTTCCTTTAGCCTCGTCATCTTCCATCCTACTGAGCTCTGCAGCAATTAGAAGTCCAAATAATTTGTCAGCATTATTTAGAGTCTCTCCCTTTTGCTCAGATGCTTTGATTTCCATAAAGTCAACTACCGAATCTAAAGTTGCGTTGACATTATTAAAGGCAGCTTCAATGATAGGTATTTTTTTTGTTTGTTCTTTAATTTTTTGCGTGAGGTACAATTTTGTGCTACTTCAACCTTGTTTTGAGAAGATCTTGATGGTAAATTTGAGTAAGTACTACAAGTAATATTTAATTAATTAGTAAATTAGAAAAATAATTTGTGCATACATGGTTTGAACTATATATCATCTATTTTGGTCTTCTTTTTCAAAGAGTTTTCTCATTTGTTCATACAATGGCCAAGGTCTTCGCTTTGATTTTGCAGAACCACTTTTACTCTCTTTTTCTCTTGCAATTCGTTCTGCAGATTAGTTTTTTTTCAATAATTAAAAATCATCTGCTTTTCTTCTAAATTTTTACCACTGTATGGTTTCATTAGGTTCGGCGTCATCTCAAAGGCATCGTCACCCTTAAAAAAATATGGTATTTCATTATGTGTTCCTGGTAAGGGATTTGTGTTCCGTGGTAAATTTAATTTTTTTTCTCTCATACGTTTGCCTAATTCTGATCGAGCAAATACACCTCCATCACTCTTACTGCCTACTGCACCAATGTCAAATAGAGTAAATTCATACTTGTAGTTACAAACTGCAAGCAAGATTAAACTGAAACTTTTCTTATAGTTAAAATAGACAGATCCTGACTTTGGTGGAGCTCTTATATGGACGTGTTTACCATCAATGGCTCCACAGCAATTGGGTAAATTCCAGTCATGTAAGAATCCATCAGCTATATCTTTCCAGTCTTGCTCAGGAGGTGCTTTCAAGTAAACCGGTGATAATATTTGAAAAATAATCCTGCATGTTTCTTTAATAATTTTGTAGCATATTGATTCACTGATGCGATGCTCTAATGCAATACTTGTTATATTATCACCGGTAGACAAATATCTAAATTGACAAAAGAAAAAATAAATAAAAGTTATATGATATAACTAGCTGACAAGATGAACTTCAATTATTCTTTCTATTTTGTAACATTTTGTCGAATAATGAAAAATGTGTTACCTAAAGAAAATTTTACATACAAAAAATTAATTTACCTTAGAGTTATAGCAAGACGTTGTTCAGCATAGATGTTGCTTCGCTTCTTTGTTAAGTAAGGGGTTAAATTTCTGCATAAATAATTAAATGATTCCAGGTTCATCCGAGTTGCTTGATAAAACAAATCTGGGTCTTTCTTCAACTCCTGAAAAGTAGTTGCGTAGTATCCTAGAGTTGCTCGTTTCCTGTTGAAGGGTCGAACAAGCCAACGCTAGTTTATCCAACGTTTATTTTTTTCAAAATGCCATGCTAAACACAAAGATGCTAAATTTATCTGCAATGTGACTAATAGCTTTAAAATCACAATTATTTCTTCATCCATTGTTTGCCTCTACAAAAATAAAATTAAAATACTATACATAAAAAAATTTAATTTTTGAAAAGCTTTGTTTAAAATATAGAAAAATAATTACCTAAATATGAGACAGCAGCATTTTCTGAAAAACTACCTCGAAATTTCTCCAAAACTACAAAAGTTTTCAAACGACACAAGAACAACACTACATGCGAAGCTGCACTGTAAAAAAGCCTTTGTAAAAATACTACGTTGGAAGTAGGTAATCAAAGTGACCTACGTTGAAAGTGGCAAAATTAATACAAATCCAGCTAATTCACTACTTTGAAGTTAGTATTTTTACTACATTGAAAGTAGTAAATGAATTTTATTACGTTCAACGATGGTCACTTTAATTACCTACTTTCAATGTAGTATTTTTACAATGTGGTTGTAATTTACCTACTTCCAATGTAGTATTTTTACAATGTGGTTGTAATGTAGTTCAGATTTTACAAAAAACGTAGTAAAATATTCATGAAATTTGTAATTTTACAACTTTCAAAGTAGTAAATTTACCGTTGTCTAGTGGAAAAATTTTACTAATCCACTGTAAATCTACAAGGGGTTTTTTACAGTGTGTTTACAAACAGGTTAGGATGTCGCGCTTGGAAATAAGCGTGAACAAGGGGAACAAGGGCATTGTTCGGTCTTATTTCTCCTTATTCCTCCTTATTTCCTATTCCTCTCAAGTTAAGTTTTTAGCGTGAGGAGGCCTTTAAGTCACGGATAGGCGTGATCTAAGTGCGAACTTAGGTCACACCGTGCTATAAATTTTATTATACTTTGTTGAATATAAAATTTCAAGTAAAATACTTATTTCCTAATCTCCCACCTTTATGTCTAACACTGCATTATCAAATTATTCACGTATTGAATCTCGGCCGAGCTACCGACTAAGCATCACAATTGCACCTCTACATCTTATCGGCAACATTAACTATAGCGACAACGTATACAAAATATATACACGCGTGTCCCCCTCGACTATCTGTAACCTTTAAACATTCTACTTATAATAGATATTCACACTCGAGTCGGCCGACACAACCGAAACGCATTGCTTACCTATACCTCACGACTCCGGCGCGTGATTAGAATGGTCCGATAAGAGTTAAATAGAAAAAAAACGAGAATCGCCGCAGGGAAAAAAAACGAAAATCTCGACATTAGGCGCACACGCATTAATTACCAACAACGCGGTCGGTGATCCGGCTACCTTGACATTTATTAATAAAAAAAAATCGTTATATGCTCATCCACATTATTAGTGTTTTGCTCTCTCTCTCTCTCTCTCTCTCTCTCTCTCTCTCTCTCTCTCTCTCTCTCTCTCTCTCTCTCTCTCTCTCTCTCTCTCTCTCTCTCTCTCTCTCTCTCTCTCTCTCTCTCTCTCTCTCTCTCTCTCTCTCTCTCTCTCTCTCTCTCTCTCTCTCTCTCCGTTATCCGCTTAAATACATAAATCACACGAGTCCATCGCGAGAACTTGCGCCTGCACTTCAGAAAACGATCTTGTGTACATATATACGATAACGCTTTCGACGCGCAATAAGCTGTTGGTATCGCCTTCGCCCCAAAATTAGGGTAATAAAATATACTTCCCCTCCACCTATAACTTATACACATTTCCACGAATTTTTCGTAGTCTTGGCACATTACATATTATTCGATCTCATCCCTTCCTCTGCTGTACATACATACGTATGATCCAGATACCTACATTTTTCTGCGTGTGCGCGCGGCGCACTTGTGAGTCAACGCACAATTATTATCTCGGGGCTCGTCGTCGTCTCGCTGATAGGACGCGCGTATACGTCCGTATAAATTAAGCGTCGCGGCCTGTTTTCTTTGACACATGGTCGCCGGATAAGCTCCCCGAAGGCAATTCTTCGTCCCGGGACACGTCGGGGCTTTTTGACAGAGCGCAGAAGAGAAGAAGAAGAAGAAGAAAACGTGAGTACAAGAGTTTGTGTGTCTTGTTGGAGCGGTCAGTGAACTAGGCGCGACGAAGTGACCTGCGGGCTTTTACGGAGCGAGTTTATGTTGGTTTGGTATAGATGGGCAGCGTTTGGTTTATCTTTTCTTAGTTCGGGTAGGTTTAATTTTTGTTATATTTGTTGGAATGATCCGTTGAAGTGTTTTTTTTTTGTTTAAAAAAATTCATTAGCATTTTTAAGTTATATGAGAGAAGATCTGTAAATAATATAAAAATCCACGTCCAACTAGATTTCAAGTTTAATCAGAATGACAGGAACTTACAGCTAGTTCATTGTTTTAAAAAATTTGTTCTGTGAATTTTATTTGAAAAATGTTGTTAGCATTAGTGCGTTCTTTAGAAAATCAAATTCACTGAGACAAAAAATAAAATAAAAATGTTATTATTAGAACACTTGAAAAACACAGAAAAATAGACTAACATAAAAAAAATTGCTATTTGAAAAGTATTTTTATCTTGATAAAATAATACACCAACAATTATATGTTACGTATACGTCTACAATTACAAGATTGTTTTTAGCTGAAACAATTTAAAGCACAGTCACACCAAGAAAAATTGTACTTTTTACACTTGACAACTCAACCTTACAAAAAGTTATGTGACTAATTTTTGTGTTAATTACCGGTTTTCACCTAATTTTAGTATGCTAGAAAAATTCAAAATAAATATAGTCGGTTGAAAAATCGGGTGGGGTATGTTATTTCGAAAGGGTAATATACAGAATCCTTATCCTACAGAATATTAAAAATAGAATAAATGTACCCGACCGGCAAAAATGCTCATTTTCGAGAGCTTTAAAAACAAAGAGAACGATTAACAGAATATGAAATTACAGATATTTGTTTGAAGAGTCAATTTAGTTAATATGCGCAACAGTAGAAATGTAAAAATCAGAAATGTAAAAAGTAGAAAGTACATTTTAGAGGAGAGAACAGCAAGATAATACAAAACATAAGATGCACAAAACATATAAATAGATATTGATTCATTATAATTTCGTTTTTCGAAAAGGCATAGCACGAATAACAGAATGCATGTAGCACGTATTCCAGAATAACAGAATGCATATAGCACGAATGCCAGATCAACAGAATATGCATGATTCGAATGACTCATACCTGCTTTCGGGCGCACGTACAAACTGCGCAAATTAAAAAAACCGCTACCAATTCATTGGCAATTAGCATCCTCAAACTAAAGTTATTGTTCTAGTCATTCTTCGTTCAAATCAGTATATAGGTAAATAATTGTTATTTATCAACGTGCATGGTATTTTATATATTTTATTTTTTCAAACTTATCTTACAAAATTAACTTTAATTTCTTACTTTTTCAAAATTTCTTTTTCTTCATGTTATTTCTTGAAGTATATAAACGTATAATTTATACAATGTTGTATTCGATAAGTGTAAAAAGTGGTTAAAATTTTGAGTCGATAAATAAAATATTGTCTTATACAAAAAGCTATTGGTAAATATGAATGAAAAATTTTTAACTTCAAATATCTTTGGTCCTAACGATTGGATTTCTTTTGAATAACACGTTATTTTGAAAAAATAAAATATATAAAACACCATGCACGTTGATAAATAACAATTATTTACCTATATACTGATTTGAACAATGAATGTACTAGAACAATACCTTTATTTTTTAATTGTTTATGAAACGTTCGTGTGGTTCTAAACAATATAGTAGACGAACTACATATGTTTTAGATCTTAATATATGCCCTGAAGAAGAAAGTCCAAATACTTTCGAAACTTAGGCAATAAAAAAGTTTTCAAAACTATTGATTCGTCTCGAGTCCGTTCAATTACCCAAGATAATAACAATACCTTTAGTTTGAGGAAGCTAATTTCCAATGAATTGGCAGCTGTTTTTTAATTTGCGCAGTTTGTACGTGCGCCCGAAAGCAGGTATGAGTAGTGACTCATACCTACCTGCAATCATGCATATTCTGTTGATCTGGAATTCGTGCTATATGCATTCTGTTATTCTGGCATTCGTGCTATGCCTTTTCGAAAAACGAAATTATAATGAATCAATATCTATTTATATGTTTCGTGCATGTTATGTTTTGTATTATCTTGCTGTTCTCTCCTCTAAAATGTGCTTTCTACTTTTTACATTTCTAATTTTTACATTTCTACTGTTGCGCATATTAACTAAATTGAACAAATATCTGTAATTTCATATTCTGTTAATAATCATTCTCTTTGTTTTTAAAGCTCTCGAAAATGAGCGCTTTTGCCGGTCGAGTACATTCATTCTATTTTTAATATTCTGCAGGATAAGGATTCTGTACATCACCCTTTTGAAATAACATACCCCACCCGATAGGGGGAGTTGTATTTGTACTCTGCTTGAATAAATAAATAAATCGTGACTGAAAAGGTGAATCCACGTATTTTTACAAATATAACCGTACAAAACAATACATAGGACGAAGTTTAAACCAAAAATAAAGTAACACATACTTCCAATTTTGTTTACAGAATAAAACATTTAAAAAAAGTTCAAAAAACTGAATTTATTTGAAACAATTAGAAATTGCGAACGTAAACGTCGTTCATTTTCAAAAGTGAAGGTTATTACCGCCGCCGGCAAGTCTATTCGGACAATGCCTGCAGCATTACGTGTGTTTACCGGAATCATTCGCGCGTCGATATACAGCCAGCTGATTTCACAGTTATATTTTTACAACGATACTCGCTTTCTCGGATGCAAAGACTTGCATACGTATGCCTGCATTTTATGTCTTTTCGCCAATTTTCGAGTAGCTGCACGGTCCTTGAGACTCGTCAACATCACCGTTTAGCTTTTACACATATATACTCGCCGTGGAACGCGCGCTTCTTTGGAATATTTATACCTTGATTTCTAAATTAAGAAGAAAATCGCCGCGTTTTGCATTTGACGGGATCCTTGCTCCGGATACCCGGGCGCTTGTGACGATGGTTTTCCGAGTTTTCATTAGATCGTTTGCCTTGAATGCGTAAGATTTCTCGCAGTACAATCTATAAATAATATAAGTGCAACGGCTTTTTGAATTAATTGAGCAGTTGTAAAAGTACTCGCAACTGGCCTATGCTAATTTGCTCCGGAATAAAAAACGTAAGTTTTAATAAACGCTTTGCATATTTAATTACCGAGAAAACTGTTAATGTAGGTGCATTTCTTTGTTTATTATTATAAAGACTGCGTATACATATTAAGAGATAAATTGTTTCTTTCAAATACTAATTTATACTTGTTTTGCTATACTTGTCCCGTATTAAAGATACTTATAAATCTGAGAAGTTGTATCGAAACTGATTTATTATTAATTGTTAAAGATTATGCTAATTACATTTGTACTTTAAACGATTATGGATTATATCTTTTACAACTGCTTATTTTGCTTTTTGTGTTGATATTGAGTTTGTAATTTAAAAACAATCAGTGCTTATCAATGGTTTTCTTTATCTAATCACATGATATCATTTCAACGAATTATTAAATGCCTAAAGCACAAAGCATGAATGGAAAAATATTTACTAATTTAAAGTTTATTCACAACAACATAAATAAAAAAGTCGAAAAAATTGTTATAATAAAATTAGCCATTAAACGTTTGTTTAAATTAATAATACAGATATATGTCAAAATAATAGCCTTAAAGACATGTAGTACAACAGTATCGTTTGCAGCCGCTCTATTTTCACTCGATCAAAATCGCGAATTAAAATAAATCGACCGGTTTATTTTGTGAAAGCAGATTCATTGATCAGCCGCAATATATAACATGATACACGAAGAGTATATATAGGTATATATAGCACGAGTCTAATCCTTTTCATCGTATCGATTGAATCTTTTAATCTGTTCGTATACGAATTTAATTATTCATTGTAGTTATAACTCTATTAAAAGCTAATTGTTAAACCATAAGAGATTTACGCTACTGAAGACAATTCAAATTCTATAAATTTAATAAATAATTCATTATTTATTTATACATTTGATCAAATTATTTTCTTAATAATTTCATTTCCTCTCGTATAACCGTATTAACTGAAATGTACAAGAATACAAGACACCGCACATCAATTACAACGATCTCATGTACTCTCGCTCCAAAAGGCCCAAACCTCACGAATCTTGTATATATACGTAAACCCGCGGCGGCAGTTCGCGCAAAACCTTCTCTCGCTCTCCTATATATATATACACACACACACACACACATCCTCCTCAGCCTCCGCGTCGGTGGCTGCACCTCGTTAAAAAGTCAAATCGCGCTCGCTCCCGTGCATTACGCCTCGAAAAAAGGGATACCCCGCGCGCGCACCTTCTCTCTCTCTCTCTCTCTCTCACTCTGTATATAAGCGCATGCATTTGGCACACGCGCGTAGTCCTAATCTCCGATAAAAAAAAAGGAAGCGCTCCTCGCAATACCAATGAGCGTAACCCATACACACATACACGCGCATCGCGAACGTATCTATATATACGTATACATGTATAATGCGCGATTTCCTTTTTTCCCCTCTATTTCGCGCTCGATATGTATACCCCCACTATATATACCTATACTCGCTCGCTCGCGCAAGAGAGGCGGCGAGTATAGCGCGGCGCGTGAGCTCTCGCTAGATATGTCGAACTTTTTGCCGTGTGCGCGCCGAGCCGACGTTTTCACTTTCTAACGTCTCTCGCGCTCGTGTGGTGGAGGCATATATATAGGTATAAAAATATAATCCGATCGCGAGTCTGTATGCATGTCGAGTGTGTGTGTGTGTGTGTGTGTGTGTGTGTGTGTGTATATATATATATGTAGGAACGTGTGCGGATATATAATAAGAAAGGGATTGGCGAGAGGGGGATTGTTTTTGGGTTTTTCGGGACCGATGCGGGAGGGAGATATAGTGTGTAGTGTGAGTCATGTATATATAGTGGAGCGAAAGTGCTTCGCGTGTATATAGTAGCCGAAAGTGAATGAGCGAAATCGAAATCGACGTGCGGATTGGCCGATTTTCGGCAAAGTCGAGTTGAGGAGTTGAGGCTGATCGGTTGGTCGGATTAACGATTAAGATTGTTTTTGACAACTTGAATGTGATACGCTGCTGAATTAAGTATATAAGAGATCGACAAGATTAATTTTGGCCTGGAAGTAGTTTTTCTGCGATTGAATTTTATTCTGTATTATTTGTATAATATACATGTCAAGGCATATAGTCAGAAAAAGTTCTTTTCTCGCGAATGTAGGGATAATAAAATCTTGCATGTCAGCTATTAGAGGATAATGTTGTTGATCGAACTCCATAAAATAGATATACTCGATCCCTTCTATTAGTATAGATTTTAAGTGGATTCTGAAAAGCTATCAAAATCATAGCTGTAAAAAGCAAACGCCAGTGAGCACGAATTAATTTGAACTCTATATTCAAATCATATAGATTTGCAGCAGTCCCTCTTACGTAAAACAAACGATTTAATCGGAACGCCGCGTAATAAACTCGCATGATGATTCTCCATAAAACTATCCAACGCTTAGGCTACTGCTATATCTTGCAATCTTAATTATTCATCATCCTCGGTCACTGATATACTCCAAATCCACTGGCCACCAACAAAACGAAGCTCGCAACGCCACAGAGGAACACGGTGTTACGTATTTGTAGGTACGATACTTATAAGTCAGCAGATATTCGCACGAGCGGCGAGTGTAATGTTCTTACCCATCCATTCTTTCCTATCGCCGCTGAACATCTGCGCCCGCGCGAGAAGTCGGTTAACGAATTTCTTTGGGTATAACATCGCGCTCATGTGTTTTCGTTTTTACAACTGTCGGAACGTATAATATGTATTGCTGCACAAGGTCATTTCGCCATATTCAGCGTCATTTGGAAACTCAGCCTTTTTTCCTCTTAATTAATCGATATATCTGTGGCTTCGAGGAATAACGACTTAACCCACTTGTACGTGTTTTCGAGAAATCGACGTTTTAAAATTTGTCGTGACACTTCATATGTAAGATCGAAATGCACAAGATGAGTCATAAAAATTTAGAGATTTACAAAGGCATCGAATATCTTTCGAACTCCACTATCAGCTGCTAGAATACATTTTTGTTCTTTGTATAAACAAAGAAAACAATGCAGTTAAGTCGTTATTCCGGTAACTGTGTAGTTAAGCGGTTTAGGGAAATTGTTCAAATAAGATAAATAACATAGTTATTTCTACACTTAAAACATGGAATACGAATTCTTTTTTAAATATTCATTTCCACGCATGCACCTCCCAACGGAATATGCATCAAGTCAACGAAATTCGGTAAACCGAATACCGAACGTTACTCGGTTACTATTTATGCAAACTCGCCCCATCGCCCGGCAATCAAAGCTGTTGTGTTACCTTCTATTATTTATTGTCTTTGATCTTTGTTGCTATAAAAATAGATATGTCATAATCTATTTATTGCACAGTATTAACTTCAAAACGGTGCTTTTCATGAAATATAAATTTCAATGTACCTATATGTAGCACGGGTCACTCCTTCAGGCTTTTTCTATACTTGCCTTCGGAGCGCTCCCGCGCTCCTTGATATTCAGTTAAGTGGTTTTTCCGGTCACAGGTTTATGCACTTACAGGTTTATACACTTGTTAGTTGATATTTGCTCTTTGAACGTGTTTCAGATTTCCGGACCAAGTCTACATAAAAAAGGGTAGTTAGAAAGTATAAATTCCGGTACTAACTCAATTTTGACCCTCACGTGGGTTAAGAGTCGTTATTCCTGGAAGCCACAGATATATATACAACAATCTGGAGCATCGCGTGTATGATGAGTTTCAAATCCGAATATAAGTAGTCGTAGATACGGGGATTATGATGAATACACGTTAGTATACGTTCAAATGATTGAAAAGAGAAGAAAATATAACGTATATAGATGCCTACATAACAGGATTAATGTTCTTATAACATCGAAATTTGCGAAATCCGATTCCGAAATTCAGAATAATATCGCTCGCGCGCGACGCAACCGCGGGAGTTTTACGGCCATACACTCTACTTCTCTCTCTCTCTCTCTCTTTCTCTCTGTCTCTGAGTGTTTGACCCTGAACCGTCAATTGATATGCGTAAAAGGAGCAGAGCAATGAAAAGAACAGCACTCTGCGTCCCAAAAAATTAATTACTTTAACCCGCGGCGCGCGCGCGAATCGAGCCGTCCGAAAAGAGAGAAACGCTGCACAGTGGGACCAAACACCTAATTTCCTGACTAAACCTCGCCTTCACGCGAAATGTGCATGAAAAAAATTTCTGCAAAAAGCTTTGGATTCCTTTTGCATAGCTCTTTCGAAAACCGTTTCCCTCGAATCGATCCATAATGATTATCAACATGAAACCGTTGCAGTTTTAGCGCGTTGTCTCGAAAATTCGATTTGCCTGTTGAGTTGACATGAAATACACGATCATGCATGTATCCCTCGTATATATAAATATAAATTTATATTTACGATACATAAAAATATACATTTATATGCTTTTTTAACTACTTCTCTAATAACTGGTATTATTTTTGCAAATTTCATTTATTAAAATAATGTTTATCAGCAAATTATGGTAAAATCTATCTTTTAAAGATAATAATCCTTGAATAAATTTATTTTTGCGAAATATTACTAAAAAAATCATACTTAAAAGTCACAACAAAGCATGTAAATGTATATTTTTATGTATCGTAAATATAAATGTATATTTATATATACGAGGGACACATGCATGATCGTGTATTTCATGTCAACTCAACAGGAAAATCGAATTTTCGAGACAACGCGCTAAAACTGCAACGGTTTCATGTTGATAATCATTATGAATCGATTCGAGGGAAACGGTTTTCGAAAGATCGGTGCAAAAGGAATCCAAAGCTTTTTGCAGAAATTTTTTTCATGCACATTTCGCGTGAAGGCGAGGTTTAGTCAGGAAATTAGGTGTTTGGTCCCACTGTGCGCCTGTCCCGTTCGATCCTATATACTTACTCACGGAAATTTAACAGTAACAGAAGAATACAGTTCCTTCTGACTCTTCGACCGAATTCGATAATCAAAAAAATAAATCGCGCAGTGCATACACACACACACACACACGCGCGCGTATACGTACACGGAGAATAGTGCGCTTGCTCTCAGAGATCTCGCTCTCGATGGAAACAGGTTTTCTCGCTGCGCTCGAGCTCGCGTCCTCTCTCGGTTTCTTTTTTTTCCCAGGCCGCACGGACCGTGTCGAGACACGCGCGCGAAAATATCTCGTGAGCGAGCGAGCGTTCGAAAAGAGAGTAAGGTCTATTAGTTGTGGGCCTTTCTGTGTGTAAGTTACGGTGATGGGTTTATCATCATGGGACGACGCGATGACGACGATGACGAGGAGTCGTGGACACGCGGCAAGAGTTAGGTAACACGCTGTGCGATGTGGATGACGCTGCGGGAACGAGAAACAATTGAAGTGCGGCTCTCTCATCGACGCGCTCGCGGATTATGTGGGAACAACCGCACCGCGGCGAGGGATGACGACGCGATGTAATGGTGATGGGATTGTTTCGTTTCGCGATGTTGAGGTTTAATGGAGGATGAACAGGTACACAGGAGAAGAGAGCGGAGGTTTGGATGGGGTGGGGTGGATATGCATGGTGTAATGCAATTAGTTCGGGGAAAGGATATAGTCAGGAAGATGGTATTATTGATTTGAAGTGGACGAGAACTTCTTGGATCTGAAGGGAGTGCTTGTTCGTGGAAAGGGAGTTAAGATATTTGCCAAGAAATGGCAGATAATGGTAACAGATTGATTTTGAATGTAAACATTATTGCTCTTTTTTGGAAAAGAATGTATATATACGAATTGGTTGGCTGTTAAAATATTAGAAATGAAAGGCTCTGAAAGAATCGTTAAAATTGCAATAGGAAGAGAACGTCGCGATGTTGCAAAGTACAAAAGTAATTTGTTTTACAGTTGTAATTTCTTTGCGCGCGCTCTGTCGTCGTCGAGAGACTGTGTCGTTGAAACAGGCAATTTCGTGTAGTTCTCCGAAGTAATATGAATAGCCGGTGAATGGAATGTCATCTAATCGGCTGCTGCAGTAGATAGAACTGTATAATTCGTACAACAAAGCCGTAAAAATAAGGAAATGAAATTCTAAAGACGAAGTGCCTTCCAAATTCACGACCACACCTCAAAAGATTTTTGAACGGATTTCCTACTTATACCTATACATCAGACGCGAGCGCGTATAAGATCGCTGAGAAAACATCAGTACCCCTACAGCACTCAATATTGAAGCAATATTGCTCCAATATTGCTTTTACATATTCCCCATATTCGCCAATGTTCCCTCAACACTAGTATACATGGATGCAACCATGGAGCAATATTGCTGCAAACCATGATTTCCGTTTCACCATTGCTTTTTTAAAATGATGGGTCAGGCTCTCTGTCATTGCAGTAATATTTAGCCAATATTTATCAACACGAAAGGAATATTAATTTTATTTTTATGCTGATTTTTCTGATGATTTTGGAATATTGCAAGAATATTTGTACAATATATATGAACACTGGAAGACTATTCCCGTTTGGCCACTGATTGTTGGAGCGATATTGCCTTAATGTTGCTTTGACATATTCGCTATATTCCCCTTACGGGGAAATTCGCGAATGTAGCGAATATGTCAAAGCAACCTTAAGGCAATATTGTTCCAACAATAGTGGCCAAATGGGAACATTCTTCCAGTGTTCATATATATTGTACAAATATTCTTGCAATATTCCAAAATCATCAAAAAAATCAGCATAAAAATATAATTATGAAATTAATATTCCTTTCGTGTTGATAAATATTGGCTAAATATTACTGCAATATTGCTATGACAGAGAGCCTGACCCATCATTTTAAAAAAGCAATAGTGAAACGGAAATCATGGTTTGCAGCAATATTGCTCCATGGTTGCATCCATGTATACTAGTGTTGAGGGAACATTGGCGAATATGGGGAATATGTAAAAGCAAAATTGGAGCAATATTTCTCCAATATTGAGTGCTATAGGGGTATGGACCGAGTATATATCGTCGCGCGGTACGAAGAAAAGCCAACTTAGAAGTTACAGGCGAAGAAAAGCCAAAAACGCGCCTAAGACGAAGAAAAACCAGTTTGCGTCCTCCCAGACGAAGAAAAGCCAGTTTGCGCCGTTCCTGCGGAGGAAAAATCCCAACTGACAGCATCTAATCAATTACTAGTTATCTAATTATCTTGACTGATCATCTTTTTTATATTTTTATCTTATCTTTTTAAAAAGATTTTTAATCTTTTTGGGTATCTTTTTATCTTTATCTTATCTTATTATCTGATAGTTATCTATAAGATACCAACTAAATGTTACTTTCGTTTGAGAAAAGTCAAACTGGCTTTTCTTCGTCTGGGAGGGCGTAAACTGACTTTTCTTCGTCTGGGGAGGACGCAAACTGGCTTTTCTTCGCCTTAGACGCGTTTCGGGCTTTTCTTCGCCTGTAACTTCCAAGTTGGCTTTTCTTCGTACCGCGCGACGATATATACAACGATACATTTCACAACATCGAGTCGACCAATTTTTAAAAGCTTTTTTTTCTCCTCTCGCGCACGCAGTTATTTATGGCAATTGAAAAAAAAGTATATGAGACATACGGCCGATTTCGTGATCGCGATCCTCTCGAAAAAAGAAACACACCGCATATAACTACGCATCATATCCCGTTCACGAAAAATCCTTGCGACACGCGCAGAATAATAAAACGCAAAACGATGTCGACCGCGCAGTGGCTATATAATATTATACCTGTACGCGAAACGCATTTTTTTTCTCCGCCAATTACCGATTATACCCGAGCCGTAACCATCACATGCGCACTATATACACTGATCGCGTGCACGCAGCGACAACGATCTCTGCATATTACAGTGCAGCGCGCGAATTCAAAAGAAGACGATCCGTATCGTCTGCTACTGTGCTATACCACTTGCTCATCTTCTGCTATGTTCCACATATGCTGGAGCCCTGGAGCTTGCACAAACGGCGAAAAAAGGAACTCGCTCGTGCGGTTCTGAGAAAAAATGTAAGGAGAGAGGGACGTGCCACACGTAACTCGCCGTCGCCGCTGCTGCTGCCGTGTGCGCATAACCTCGCCCGTGTGGGGGTGTGCATACGGCTCGTCTCTCTGGCATGGAGTCCTGGGAAAACGCGGGGAACAAAGCGCCCGCGCGCGAGAGGCCCACACCCATGGAGATCACGCCGCGCTGCTGCCGCCGTCGTGGTGGGCGTAATTATCCTGTAAACGGGGCGAGCGAGCGAGCGTGCGCCTCTCTGTGTGTACATACTTATACACAAAGGAGTCGAAAGGAAGCCGAGAGCTCGGCAGCAACCGCAGAGCTAGCAGCAGCTACCTATCTACCTGCATGTATATACAATGGAAGGCCGAGAACGTGCGCGTGTGTGCGTGGTAAAAATGAAATGGGGCATTGGGTGAAAGTACTACTCGGCGCGGCGGCGGCAGCTCGCGAGCGCTTGAGCGCGGCTCGAGGCTCTTATATCAGATCAGTCGGTTTCTCACAGGAGCGGCGAGCGCTACTACTTACTAGGTGGTAGTGTATACGTGCACACAGGCCTGCGCTGCAGCGATCAGAAACGGAGAGAGAGAGAGAGAGAGAGAGAGCGGCGAGGAGAGTAGTCGGGTATACACAGCTTGGGTGTAGAGTATGCGGCGCGGTGAGTCGAAGCGAATACGCTAATGACGCAGCGCGAGCGTCGTGCAGCAGCAGCAGCCCGCAGCCTTCTAGTAGTGTCGTCGTAGATCCGCGCGCCGCAGTAGCCAGCCGCCACTTGTTGAGGGAACTATGAAGCCGGGTGCCGCTACGAGTAGTCCTTAAGAGAACAAACGCGCGAGACTCGCTGCCAGCAGTGCGCGCGTGTGTGTGTGTGTTTGCACTGTCCTCATAGCCGCCCGCAACAGCAGCAGTGTGCTTTCAAAGTCTGTTTTTATTTGATATAAGGATAAGACGGGAGACTGCGAAGAGTACACCATGAGGACGACGAGTGCGAGGACTTGGTGCAGTGTGCTCCTGCTGGTGCTGGGAGTCGTGGGTTTTGGAGCAGCCCTAGAGAATGGACTGGCCAGGACACCACCGATGGGATGGCTGGCATGGGAGAGGTTCCGCTGTAACACCGACTGCAAAAACGATCCGGAGAACTGCATCAGGTAAGAAGCGGATGTGTGCATAACCAGTGAGACAGGTTTTTTGGAGGGGAACTTAGCAGGAAGTAGTAGTGTCGGGTCTGGCTTTTAGCCCCAGCAAGGCAAGTGGTTGGTATTTATCTAAGAGAGGGCTGTATTTGGTTGTGTCCGGATGATTATGTGTACAATGGTTTAAAGTGTAACATGGTAATGCAGCAGCTTGAATTTTATTGCATGTAATAGGTCTTTGCTATCATGGGAATTGATAGAAATGTATAGGTGGAAAAGAGTTGTGGTTTCTATCAGTTTCTATCTGCTTGATCCAACTTGCAATTGAAAAATTATATGTATGTGTTTCTACTACTTATTATATAAAACTATACTTCTTTTTATTATATCATTTAATACGTATGTAATTGTTAAATCGTTTTAAAAACTGAAAGTTTAAAAAAAGAGTAGCTTTTAAACAATTTTTTTAATAATTGATTAAAAATTTAGCTGAAAAATTAATATATTGATACTGCAATCCTTTTAAAATTTTGAGATACCTGTTGTAATTTAATTTTTCTTTTATTCATATAATTATTTTTCATTTCATTGCAAATTAATGTTTTTCATAATTGCTCTGAAAAAATGAAATGCAGTTTCAGACTGGTAATAGTGTTGGTACACAATTTGCATTGATAACACTTGTTAGAGTTACCTATAAAACACTGAGAGATAATTTTAATCATATCAATGTTACACTTGACAGTCATATGAAAGTCAATGCTGCTTGCAGACTGAATAAAAGTACTATCTGCATTATTTATCCTACTTTTCTTTTAATATAAAAACCATTTTGCCATTGCTCAAATCCTTGTAAAAAAATGATTTATAATTGTCACTGTAATTTTCTTAGACACACAGTACTTCCTGAAGCTGATATCACTATAATTATACTACACACACATGCTGCTTATGTAAAGAATAATAATCAGTGTAGCATCATACCTTTACCACACTCACATTTAAAAATCGCGTTTTCACGCTTATTTTCTTTCTAAGTACTTTGTTATTGATTCACTTGTCATTCAACTTGAAAACATTAACAAGACAAAGAAATTACCTTAAAAGTCAATGCTGCCTTGGCAGTGTTACCAAATGGGAAAGTGACTTCAAAATACAATCTTGATGAACAATGTGTTTGTACAGTTATAAAGAGACAAAAGAAAAAGTTTGACCTATTACTCACTCTATTTTCTGACAATTGATTTTCTAAACTGTACACTATCTTTACAATTTTAAATTTATACATTTTTTGTTGTTAATTAGTATTCTTACATAATACTTTAAGAAAAATATAATCTTTTTCTATTTGTTTTATTTGGAATATGTATATTTTATGTTTGCATTAAAATATAATAAAATTATACTTTTATAAGTTATTACAAAATGAAGTATTAATATATCTATAAAGGTACTCTCAATAATAAATTATAAGAATCCATCCCATTATTCAATTTTTTTATAATTTACTACATATAAAGTATTTTATACATGTGTTATTTGAAATATTTAAATATTGGAATAGCATTTACTTATAATTGCTTTTGGTTATTCAAAACTAATTTATTAAATGTAAGATACAATTTAATTTTTTATTGCAATAAGTTTATATTTAATTCATGATAAGAGAAATATATTAATCAGTTTATGTGTTTACAATCTTCAATATTTAGTACTGTGAATACAATAATTAGATTTTGAAATATGATGTATTATATAATCATTGTGATATTCATAAATAATTCAATTGTCTCAGTAATGGTTAATAAATAAATCATTTTTGATTCTACCAATTCAGACAGATTAATCAGCTCTTAAATTAATTTACTCTAAGACAAATTTACTTTTTAGAATTCATTAATATGATTATCTACTGGCCAGGTAGATCAAAAAGGTTTTATTTATGATTTTTGTATATATTACTTATGTATGAAACCTGTCCAACAGGTTGCATGAGCAATGAATAAAATAGTCTGAAAAAAGATTCAAGAGTTAAAAAAACTCTGTGTGCCAAATTACCTTCAAAAAGACAGTGGATTGGACCACTTTCTTTTTAATGCACTTATGAAGGACATATATATCCTTCAGGCGTGTGAATAAAAAATCATATACATGTTGTATGTAGTCTTATGATCATTATATAAATGAAAATTCTAGGTCAAGATGTTACCGTGAATTTTACAATTTTTAGTTACAAATGCTATAAACAGTACTTAGCTCCATCTTCACAATCACCTATGCCTCAATACATTTTTCCCAGCTTTAAATGTTAGAAATATTTTCTTGCTTGTCATACAAATATAAACTGATAATTATTCAATCTCTGCATGGTATTGCTTTTTTTTATGTTAATATAAAGTTCAAAAATAGACTAAAAATTGCTATATAAATTTTCAGTGATCGGCTCTTCAGGACAATGGCAGATATTCTAATTAATGAAGGATATGCTGCAGTAGGATACGAATACATTAACATTGATGATTGCTGGTTGGAAAAAGAGCGAGATATCAATGGAAATCTGG
The DNA here is from genome assembly GCA_036365515.1 of Torymus aiolomorphi. Taxonomy (NCBI): domain Eukaryota; kingdom Metazoa; phylum Arthropoda; class Insecta; order Hymenoptera; family Torymidae; genus Torymus; species Torymus aiolomorphi. The sequence continues at coordinate 27,569,970 of CM070875.1, read as the reverse complement.
TCCCTGACAGACAACGTTTTCCTTATGGAATGAAAAGCTTGTCCAATTATGTAAGATACATAAAAATCTCTTACCTCATTTCTGTTGTGCAATGATCAGCAAAAGTAGTGAATTAGATGATTGGCACTAGAAATTATGTAGCATCCCAAGTTCTTGTTCACAAAACAAAATTATTAATGCTTCATTCATGGCTTTGTTTAGATCCACTCCAAGGGGCTGAAGTTTGGTATCTATGAGGACTATGGTAATTATACTTGTGCAGGATATCCAGGTGTTATTGGATATTTGGAAAATGATGCTGCTCTCTTTGCATCATGGGATGTAGACTATGTGAAATTAGATGGCTGTTATGCTCATCCTAGTGAGATGGACCAAGGTAAATGTGCAAAATTCAAACTACTATTTTCATATATTTTTGAACTGAATTTCTAATATAGTATAATTTTAATCTTTAGGTTATCCTGAATTTGGTTTCCACTTGAACCAAACTGGAAGGCCAATGATTTACTCTTGCAGTTGGCCAGTTTACCAAATTTATGCCGGCATGCAGGTAAATAAACATGTCATTTCCCAATTTTCATTTCTCTTACTTTACCTAAAAATTTTATGAAAATACCCTGATAATGGAAAGTTAGAAAGTACTAATAATTTAGTCTTATATTGAGACAGACAGAACCTATCATTACCACATAAATGTAGCTTCATTCATAATAATATAAAATTTTAAAGACAAATCATATAATGAAAGTGACATGAATTAAAAAAATAAAAATGAGCTTTTCGGTGCTAATTTTCAAATTTTTCTCAATCATTTTTTTAAAGATATCGTTTTTTAAATTTAATATGTAAATTTACTTCTAATAAAATCAATCAATTAAAAATTATTTTAAGTATATTGAGTCTCCAACCCTTTGAAGCATACTTTTCTTTAAAACACAGTTAATAAGCATTTGTTTATTAATTCAAATAAATTTATAAACAATATATCAAAAACACACATTTCTATATATTTACAAACATCCTAGTAAGGTAAAATACAAAAAAAGAATGGAATTGTCTGTTTACTAATTTAAATAAATAAAAAATAGATTGAAATATATATAAATGCAAAAAATGATTATACATCAAATACTATTTAAAAATAATATTTTCAGCCAAACTTCTCATCAATTATTCAACACTGCAACTTGTGGAGGAATTTTGATGACATTCAAGATTCTTGGGCCAGTGTTGAAACTATTATTGATTATTACGGTAATAATCAAGATTCAATTGTGCCAAATGCAGGACCAGGACATTGGAATGATCCTGATATGCTGATCGTCGGAAATTTCGGCTTAAGTTACGAGCAAAGTAAAACGCAAATGGCAATTTGGGCTATTTTGGCGGCTCCTCTTCTCATGTCGGTTGATCTGAGGACGATCAGACCAGAGTACAAAGCTATTTTACAAAATAAGAAAATCATCGACGTTGACCAGGATCCTCTTGGAATTCAAGGTCGTCGAATTTACAAAGTACGTTTATAATTGAAAAAGAAATTCTTAGAAGAATATTTTGATTTACTGCTTAGTTAAAAAATAGATAAAATTCAGCATAAAAATATCTGTGCTAATCTTTTATTGCATAAATAAATTTTTTTCGTGATTCATAAAGATGAATCATTAATAAGATGTTTTTTTCATTTACCATTTTTGAGATGATTTATGATTTAGTTATTATATGTCTACTCAATATAGTTAAGACCCTATGGAAATTAAAAAAATTACCAATAACTTATTTTTTTTTTTTTTGCAGCATAAGGGTATTGAAATTTGGGCAAGGCCCATCACCCCTGTTTACCAAAACTACTATTCATACGCTATTGCGTTCTTGAATAGGAGAACAGATGGTACACCTTCTGATGTATCTGTTACCCTTAAGGAGCTTGGTCTGCAGTACCCAGGTGGATACAGAGTTGAGGTATAGTATTTTTGCAACTTTTTATTAAGTAGAACTACCATGTATTTTAATACTTTTTGTAAATTTTTAGGACCTGTACGAAGACGTCGACTATGGTATTCTCACTCCCCAGACTAAGATTAAGGTCAAAGTGAACCCATCTGGAGTTGTCATCTTGCGATGCGATCTACAAGTTGATGATGTTTATGTTTCTAACCAGTATACGCCTTTCTCACCACTAGATCAAGTGTTCAAAGTTAGGCACAACTCTTTTAAGTGATTTCTGTAAATTAGTTTAAGCGAATTTAATTTTTTATTGTAATGAACTGTTTATAAAATGCGTGACCATAATTTGTTAAGGCTGTAAAATAAACTATTTGACATAAAACGAATTTATTAAAATAAATGATTTTCATTTAACTTCTCCCTTATTATCTAAAATTATTTTTAAAAGTTTGTAATATCTTTCAAATATTTTCGTAGTCTATGAACGAAAATAGCATTTTTAAATATTGATGAGATTCAATAAATGAAGTAAAATATATATTTAAATTATCCCTTGTAGAGGGAGCTGAAGTAGTATACAGTTTACAGTAGTATTTGCACAGGTGTAAAACGCAACTAAACAGTTATGTGACAATTAAAGAAGACTTTACCTTAATTTCTGTATTAAAATATATTATTTTGAGTTAGAAGTTTATTTAAAATGAAGACTGCATTTATGGTAGCTGAGAAGCCGTCTCTGGCAGCTTCTCTAGCAAATATTTTAAGCAATGGAAGGTGCACTTCCAGGAAAGGTAGGTTAGGTTGACAGGAGTTGTCTGCTAAAGTAAAGTAGTTTAAACATTTTTATAATAAAAATAATAAGTAGTTATGTATTTTTTTCTTACAAAAAGTATCAGAAAATTTTGCTTTACATAAATTAAAATAGAAAACATTTTATAAATTGATTACAATAGATTAGAGCCAACTTTAGCAGCTGTACAAAATGCATGCATTTTTATTATATACCTACTCCATTTATTTTACAAAGTAAATTATAATTAATACTGATGATGAGAAGGAATCGAATGTAATTAATACTGTTTTATTAAAACGAAACGTTCTATTTCTATTAGGTTCTAATGGATCTTGTTCAGTTCATGAATGGGTTGGACAGTTTAAAAATGAAAATGTAAATTTTAAAATGACTTCAGTTTGTGGACATGTGATGAGTTTAGATTTTTTAGGAAAATATAATAATTGGGATAAAGTTGATCCAGTAAGTGTACCATTAATTAATTATTTTGATAACTAATACTTGATCTTTCTAAATTATAATATCTTTGTAGGCAGAGTTATTTTCGTGTCCGACTGAAAAGAAAGAAGCTGTTCCAAAACTCAAAATACCAAGTTTTTTAGCTAAAGAAGGAGGATACTGTGATTACTTGGTTTTATGGTTAGATTGTGATAAGGAAGGTGAAAATATTTGTTTTGAAGTGATTCAAGCTGTCCAGCAAGGATCGACTAGGAGGTTAAACCCAAATGTAAGTTTTTTTTAATTTAATTGAACACATAAATTTATGTATACATTACTAATAAAAATTATTATAGGATATTTGGAGAGCAAAATTCTCTGCAATTACTGAAAAAGACATAAAAGCTGCATTAGCAAATCTTGCAAAGCCAAACGAAAATGAAGCCAAGAGTGTTGATGCTCGTCAGGAACTTGACTTGCGCATTGGATGTGCATTTACAAGGTTTCAAACTAAATTTTTCCAAGTAAGTTAAAAAATTTACAAATAATAAAAAAGCCCAGACCTTTTACTGAATTGATATATAATAATCTGAAATCTGATTGTTTTAATGTTACTTTACATGATTTTTAGGGAAAATATGGTGATTTAGATGCTTCCTTAATTTCATATGGTCCATGTCAAACTCCTACATTAGGATTTTGTGTCCAAAGGCATGATGAAATTCAAACTTTTAAACCAGATCCATATTGGGTTCTTCAGGTATTATACTTTTTATTAATAAATATTTTTAAAAAATAATTACTTTTAAGTTTTTACCAAAGATAAATTATCTAGGTCACAGTGAAATCTGCAGATGGCCAAGATATAATTTTAAGTTGGCAACGAGTAAGATCTTTTGATAAAGAAGTAGCAAACATATTTCTTGGTCACGTCAAAGAACATGACCACGCAGTGTAAGTATTTTTGACATGAAATTTGAGTTACATTTTTAAGGAAAGCAGTGACACAAGAATTTATTGTTTTTAGTGTGGCAAGTATCCAAAGCACTGAAAAATCAAAGCCAAGGCCAATAGCTTTGAACACTGTAGAGTTAATGAGAGTTGCCAGCTCTGGATTAGGTATGGGTCCACACCACGCTATGCAAATTGCCGAACGTCTTTATACTCAAGGTTATATAAGCTACCCTCGAACAGAAACTACATCATATCCAGAAAATTTTGACTTACAGTAGGTTTTATTGGGATATCAATTTTTTTTTTCGCGTCAAAGCTCATAAAAATTATGTACACTTGTTATTTTAAGATCGACACTAAAGCAGCAGCAAAATAGCTCAGATTGGGGAGATGAAGTTCGTAAAATTTTAAGTACTGGAATCAATAAGCCGAAAAAAGGTCATGATGCTGGTGATCATCCTCCTATAACTCCAATGAAATCGGCCAGTAGAAACGAACTGGACAGCGATTCCTGGCGGCTTTACGACTACATTACAAGGCATTTTATTGCAACTGTAAATCATTGTATTTAATAGCTATTCTTTGTGCTTTCTTATGTCCAAGTTGTAATTAATGAGAAAACGAATTAATTTGAAAATTTCAGCTAGCCAAAGATTGCAAATATCTCAGTACTACTGTAAAGTTTGAAATCGGTACTGAAATTTTTACGGTTACGGGACATTCCTTAATAGATCCAGGTTACACTAGTTTATTGAGCTGGCAGGCGTTGAGCAACAATGAGTCAGTTCCTAGATTTTTGGTAGGCGAGAGAGCTAGGATTGTAGATGTAAGTTAAAATAAATTTCAGTTAAATTAAAGACTCTTTTTTGCTATGAGCATCATCATGTCTTTTTTAAACAACACGAAATTAATATTAATCTTTAAATGGCAGGCTAAACAGCTGGAGTGTTTCACCCAACCTCCGGACTACCTGACCGAGGCCGAGCTCATCACCCTAATGGAGAAGCACGGTATCGGCACGGACGCCTCCATACCCGTTCACATCAACAACATCTGCATACGAAACTACGTCAACGTCGCCTCCGGGCGAAAACTTGTGCCCACGTCGCTCGGCATCGTACTCGTGCACGGCTACCAAAAAGTGAGTTTCTTTCTCGCCAACAAACTATCCCCCAGACCATAACAATCTCATCGAAACTTTTCTGCAAAATCGCCGCAGATCGATCCGGAGCTCGTGCTGCCGACTATGCGCTCGGCGGTGGAGGAGCAGCTAAATCTCATTGCTATCGGTCGGGTGGACTTCCACGCGGTGCTACTGCACACCGTCGAGATATTCAAGCAGAAATTCCACTACTTCGTCCAGAGCATCGATGCGATGGATCAACTGTTCGAGGTCTCCTTCTCCCCACTCTCGGCATCCGGAAAGTCGCATTCGAGGTCCGTGACTGCAGTTTTGCTCTATCTTTCAGAATGAAACATTCGTATGAGAATTTTTTGCCGTTGAAAGAAGAGTTTGATAAAAGTTTTTTTTTTTATAATACAAAAGTCCGACATAACTTGCCTTAAAAAAAATTCATATAATTCAGTAGTTTAAATGTGCAAACTATAGAATCGCTAAAAATATGTCCCATCGAAATAATGCATTATCGTACAAAAATGTAATACAAGTCTTTGTCTCTTTTCAGTTTATTTTACTCGATAATAAGGGAAGTTATGATATTCCATTATTTACATTAACGTCTGTCTCTAATTCGACGTGTTTTAGCTTCTCAACTAATACACTAATAAAAAGCCAATACAAGCTTTAACCCAAAAATATATAAATTAAAAAAAAAAAAAAAAAAAAAAAACCATGTAAAAGATAGCGCTTGATACTACAATGCACATAGATTCACGTATCGAGCTCACTAAACCGGAATACAAAGCATGTGCGCGCGTCACTGATCCAAGTTTAAAACCATAATGTTGTTTTGTATGCAGATGCGGTAAGTGCCGGCGCTACATGAAGTACATCCAGACGAAGCCGTCGCGGCTCCATTGTGCCCATTGCAATGAGACGTACAATTTGCCTCAGAACGGGAACATCAGGATCTACAAGGAACTTAAGTGCCCACTTGATGACTTTGAGCTGCTGTCCTGGTCCACCGGGACGCGCGGCAAGAGTTATACCTTCTGCCCGTATTGCTTCAACAATCCGCCCTTCAGGTAAGAAAATTCTTTGTTAATTCTTTTTTACAAAAATCGTTGAGCTTATCCGATTGATCAATTGACATAACATTTTATTATCGTTTTATTCAGGGATATGAAGAAAGGTCAGAGCGGGTGCAACGCCTGCACGCATCCGACCTGCCCGCACGGGCTGAATTCTAACGGCTTGTCGAGCTGTTTGGAGTGCGACAGCGGTATCCTGGTGCTTGATCCATCGGCTGCGCCGAAGTGGAAGCTCGTGTGCAATCGGTGCGATGTTATCATTCATCTGTTCGAAAACGCTCATAAAGTCATGGTCGAGGCGGACGACGTGTGCGATTGCGGTGCTCAACTTGTCACTGTTGAGTATAAACAGGTAAATTATGATTTTTTATTTTTCTATTTATTCGTGGTAAACAACTCTTTTACCGAGGGAATGAGAAAATTGTTTGAACTATTATGTAACGTTGCTGTTTTTATACCTTCAAATGCTAACGTACATAGTTACAGTAAGATAAACACCTATGCAATTGTTATTATACGTAACAAGTAAATCTCAATGACGCGTATTTTATAAAAATAAACAATAATTGACTGACAAATGTCAAATTATTCTATTTAAAAAAATGCTTTACAAGTTTTACTTTTACGTACAAGAGAAGATAAACACGGTTTCCACTTTTGAAAAAAAAAAAAAAAAATATATCATAATCTAGAAAAAGCTAAGAAACTAAATCAAAATACACTTTCTAATCGCAGGACAAGAGCAAGCTACCGAACGAGGAGACGGAAATGACGGGTTGCGTGTTCTGCACGCCAGCCTTCACGAGCCTAGTAGAGAAGCACCGAGCCGTGGCATCGAAGCCCGTGGCTACGCGGGGCCGGGGCCATACCAAGGGCCGCAGCCGGGGCAAACCCCGTCCGCCCAAGGACAAGATGGCGCAGCTGGCTGCCTACTTCGTCTAACGTCTTCCTTGAACTTTCCATTTTTTTTTTTATTTTTTTTGACTCTTCGTCATCCATTCGGGGAAACATCATGTTTACAAGAGGATTTTGGTGTTGTTCGGATACGTTTTTATACATGGAAGATCTAGAATACGTGATGATTTCGCAATACTTGCCGGCGGTTAGCTGAAGTGGGGTGTGCTTTTGTCGCCAATAAAGGTGTCAAATCAATTTTAATTTTCCGACTGCTTTTCAATGCAGAATTATGATGTCAGGAAAAAGAGGATTGTTTTTCTACAATATTATTTGGAACAGCGCTTGTGTGTGCCGTTACACGCGCAATAGTGAAATTTAATGTTTATTTATTGTGCTTGGCGTGCATAAGTTGTTTTGCGAAAAAATTTCAAACTCTTCCATTTGCTGATAGGCTTTCTAACATGAGGACTTTGCGTTAATTCTTATTTCGTAGCAGTGCTAACCATACGAATGAATATTTTGTTTACGAGACTAATGGAAGCTTCGACTCTGCATTTTTATTGTGAAGAATATTGCGCAGAAGGTAGCATATTTGATAAGAAATTGTAAGATAATGCAATTTAGCGAATAAATAATCGATTTTTTTATTTAATCGTTTAAGTCTGGCGAAGCAGCAGCAGCAGCAGTCGCCGTAATCATACTAAAAGAATTAGCTCATTTTTTTACGTACGGCGCGGCGTATAATTGTATGCAAACGTACTTATGCAAGTATTATAAATTTTGCAAATGATTTGGTCGACGCTCGCTATATATATATATATATATATATGTATTAACCATGCTCATAATAAACTCTACGAATGAAATCGATTTGTGTAATATTTTTTTGTAATCTTCGTGGCAACCATACAAACGTAAAAAAAATTTGTAAACTTTAGAGCGAACATTTGCCATTGTATACCTACCTAGACGAACAAATTTCTTACATAAATTGTACAATGTCTATATACATAGATTATAAAGAATAGCAGAAAAAGAAGGCAGAGTCATTAACGATATTCGCTGTTGTTCGGAACTTTTCTAACGATTTCTAACATTTTAACATTGTCGAGAAAAGAGAAAAAAAGGCTCCTGCGTTGATGTACACGTCTATACATATAAATACTCATATATATGGTATGTATGTCTATACACGCTGATTTTCGAATAAAACTGATAACGACGACAAAGAGCATCACATACACGGAAAACAAGAAAATCCCGTTGACCCTGTCTCTTGTCTGACCCTTTCTTCGTTCCCCCCTTCCTTTCCCTCCTATAAGACGAGATACACACGCAATATAACGTCTGCGAGACATAAATCAAGTCTTGAGGAACGAGCTTTTAGCGGCAGACGAGCCTCAGTTCCGGCCCCCTTCGAATATAGTTCGAGGGTCCCTTTCCCGCAGCCCTTGGCGCATATTTCGCCGACGTTTATATTTTCCTCTTGCCTCTCTCTCCCCCGGGCGTCGGCTCTGGGAAATGGGAGTGAGAAGTACGAAGGTTGACCGCGGCCGGCCTTTCTCAAGGGTGACGCGGATCTTTTGGGATGTACCGGCCGGCTCTCGCTTCTTTGCGCGCACTTCTGGATTTGCGACGCGCCGCGAAATAAGTGTATATATACGTATGTGAGTGGTTCCCGGGGAGGGGTAAAATATAAATAATACGTAATCTGACATTTACGGATTGTCGTTTTTTGGGTTTGCAATTTTTTTTTATCGTGGATTTATCGGCGCGAAGAAAATTATTTTAATTCGGTAATTGTTATATTATTAGTCTGTACTTAATGTTACTGTATATTTTCTAAGTGTTCATTAAAATCATTGAAATATTTGTTTTCTGCCAAAATTACGTTTAACTCTTCTAAAAGTACTTATATACATGAAAGAGCAATACAAGTATCCTGTACCAGATAATTCTTTCAAAAAAAGATTATCGTTTAACATATGATAATTCAGATTTTTACGTGCTCTGTTATAGTCAGATTTATATTTAATGATTTATGTATGAAACTCTTACGAATATATTAAGACAAAATGATGATCGTATAAAATCAATCAATATTGATAGCGATTTGATGGGTAGAGTCATTACGAACTTTATGAAAATTATTTTTTAACCTTTTGATATTTGAACAACTTTTTTTTGGATTTTGATTTTAACATATCTTACGTGAAAATCATGCGATTACTTACGTGTGAATCACGTGAGAAAATCGTCGAAAACCTCACGAGACTGCCACGTGACTTCTCCCGTTAGTACTCACACGAGTACTCACGCGACTACTCACGCGACTACTCACGGGATTTTTTTCACCAGGGATAACTACAATCTTTAATGATTAAGCAAGGGAATACATCGCATATTACATAAGTTGAACATATACCTTACATGATTTCATATAAAACATTACTGTTCTTAAAAATAATTTTCCAAATCTGAAAAAATTCAATCAAGTTAAAAAAATTCTATCGAAAAAAAAATGCTCTACATATCCCCAAAAAATCTAGCAAGATCTCATTCGTGCAAGCATATGTATATGAGAAAATCCATTAAACTTTTAACTATTGTGTGACTATTTTTTTGAGTAATTTACTGTTGTTATTAGTGTGCCGTGCTAACGCTAAGCACATAAACGAGACAGAGTGTAACATCTTCAATTTTTACGTAGAAAACCAGTCCTGTAATCCATATTAGTGTACCATACACAGCACAATACGGAGATGCATAAAACAGTCAAAAAGGTACCTTTTTGAAAATGGAACTTTTTTGGGGTTCATCTTTGAACTTAGAAAGAGGGCTTTATTTAAACTCGGCGAGAAATAGCACGCACCATGGAAGGTGGTATGCAAGTATATGGGAAAATCGACTAAACTTTTGACTTTTCTGTGACTATTCCATTTTCAAAAAGGTATCTTTTTTGACAGTTTTATGCATCTTCGCATTGTGCCGTGCGTGGCACACTAATATGGATTACAGGGCTGGTTTTCTACGTAAAAATTGAAGATGTTACACCCTGTCTCGTTTATATATGCTTAACACTGCACACTAATAACAGTAGTAAATTACTTAAAAAAAAATAGTCACAGAAAAGTCAAAAGTTTAATGGATTTTCCCATATACTTCCGTACCATCTTCCACGGTGCGTGCGATTTCTCCCCGAGTTTAAATAGAGCCCTCTCTCTAAGTGCAAAGATGAACTTGATCCCCTTCACCTTTCGCACACTCTCCTCTCATCTCATATTTTTAGCCCTCATGATGTGTGCTCTCTCTCTCCCTCTCCCCCCCCCCCTCTCTCTCTCTCTCCTTCAAGACACCACACACTTATATACGTGTGCGATCGAGTAGGCCATATCTCGCTCCGGGGGAGCGCGTATATAGGTACGCATGTATCACGGATCCTCGAGGAGGCCTCTATATGTATAGCACCTCTATACGTCTTCCTTCGGGAGAGAGAGAGAGAGAGAGAGAGAGAGAGAGAGAACCAGAGAATCGTGAATTCTCCGGGGTGATAGGGAGCCGAAAAAATTACAAGTGAGTCGGCCCGATAACGGTGTACACACACAATAGTGGTGTGAGGATTTTTTCCTCGACGTTTTGTTTTTGCGGCGGCGGTTTTTCTTTTTTCGACCGAGCAACGTTTTATCTGCGAGCCATATTATACTGCGGACGCGACGACGTTTGACGCGCGCGGGATGAGCGATTTTTGCGGATTTTTTGCGCAAGGGTTGGGTCGAGCGGGTGCGGAGGAGGTTTTGCGGCTTGATTAATAGAAGCGAGATATGGATCGTTAAAAATGGTCTCGCAGAGACACTCAATGCGAGTAATGCCGCGCATGGTGTTGTCTCCGCGTAAATATTAGTTTATATATATACGTCGGAAGAGGCAGATTTGCGGGGATGTTTTTCTTTCTCGACCTCCGTATTGCGCGTGTATATTTTATTTCGCTAAAAGAACGAGGTTTTATGGAAATTGAATAGGCTTTTTTTTTTATGCGTGTACATGCTTCCGAGTTGATATATTCGTCGTTTCATTTTGCTTGAATCTGATGTTAATGGACCGGAATTTCGCGAGTGCGTGGTAATACTGAGGTATGACGTAGAGTGCATAATAAGTTTCTTTGTGATTTATTTAAACTGTATATATATACACACTTGTTGGAGCGAGCAGGACGGAAACCACACTAAGGCAAGGACGCTATAAGGATGCCGTCTATTTACTATTATAGGATTTACCATATTGTTAAAGTAGTGGGTCTCTATATTTATAGAGACCCATTTTTTTTTCTTATTTTTGCGCGCATTTGCGTACAAGACTTCAAACTTAATAAAATTTAGTTAATTGTACAACATTAAAATGAAATGCATCAGAATCGTACATAAGTGTCTCGTGATTTTTCGAAAATATCGTAGCTTCTTTTTTAAATGCTAATTTTACATAAACTACCCGAAATTTCGGCACTTCGATAAAATACCAAAAACACACTCAACTAATCCGATGAAAGTTCGCGACATGTATGACACGCGCCTTACCAACAACTTTTTCACGCTTTAATAATCACTTACTAACGCGACCGCCCTCGACAGCCGCTATTTAATATCCAAACAAATCATCGCCGGTCTTAACCTACACCCTCCCACGCCTACTCACCCTCGCTCATGCAAATTAGCACTCTCAACTCCCGCGAGAACCCACTCGCTCCCCTTGAATCAATATATCCGCGAGCACCTCCCGAAAACTTTCCTCCTCCTCTCTGGCGCAACAAAAACTCTGTACCGCCGGGCGGCTGAAAAAATATAAGAACGTCGGCCGCGGCGCGCAAACACGTCCGGTTCTCTGTTTTTCTTGCTGTGATGTCTGCGAGCGTGTCCGACATGCCGAGCGCGTTTTTCGAGGCGAGAGAGGAGAGCCAGTCGCATGATTTGACGGTGTAATAAGGGGCTTAGGCGCGGCCTGTGTGTGTATGTGTGTGTTGGGATTCCGCTTCCGCGGAGATATTGGGGATAGGGGGGGGGGAGGTTTCGGAGGGCTGTGATGATGGACGGGGTGACGAGTGAGCGAGGGAATTGATAACGATGTCGGGAGGGGATTTTTAGATCGGGATTGGATTGTTGGGTGGTAAGTAGGTAAGGGGCTGGGTATGGTTAGATACGGTGGTGGATCGACTGAATTGTATACTGTATAGGTGAAATTTGGTATTCATTTTGATTAATGATGGGGATTGACCCTCCGTGGTCGCCTGTCCGCGGTAGACTCCATACAATTATAAAGGTTGATAATTTCTAAGATTCTTTCAAGATCGTAAATTTTTTTAAGTAATTTTAATAACGAATGTCGATATAATTATTATGAGGTCATCATTTTCTATAACTATGTGACAACGATTCAAAGTGCTTGGGTTCGCTGGACCCCATGTGTCATATACTTCGTTGAATTTGAATTTTTTGTAATTGTTAAAAACTATTCTCAATAATATGGTCAAGGAAAGTTTTTATGGTTATACAAATGGTTTTTATGGGATTACAAATATTACTTTACATGCAAATTTAAATTATTTGAAAAAAGTTACTGTTATTGTATATTCACGTACCTATATAAAATTCAACACAAAAAGTAATCGTAAGGTAATGGAGCATTACTGATGAATTTACTCCAGTAGCTTGCATAGAAAAAATGCCTTTTATTATTTAACTTTTCAATAATTTTTTGATTTTTTAATTTTGACCTTCAATTTGTTAAATAAAAAAGAACAAGCAGCACTCTGCAATGACATTAGATACATTAGAATATAACAAATAGAATAAGTCTTGATAGAATCTTGTTAACTCACTTTACTATAAAATGATTTGCTCACACTTAAAAGAATTTATAGCACGCGGTGTGACCTAAGCCCGCACTTTAGTCACGCCTATCCATGACTAAAGTAGTCCTTTTTTGCACCGTGTTTATCACACTCGCTACGTTCGTGCGCTAATCTCACGGTGCAAAAAAGGACTACTTTGGGTACGGATAGGCGTGACAGCGGGCTTAGGGCAGGCAGTGCTATAAAACTCTGTACGATACTCGTGACTTAGTGGCTCTTTATTCCACGGCGTTTAGTGCCCGTGGACCTCACACCGTGCAAAAAAGAGCCACTTTAGTCACACGTATCGTAATATACTATTTGATCACAAAGGATTTGCCTCCAATGTTGAGCAGGGGTATTTTGATCTCTAGTTTAGGAAGAAATATCCGCTTGAGTCAAAAGTATCACGATATTATGGCTTAAATAAATATATTTCTGAGCATAGTATCTTCCGAACCCATGCTAATAATTCCTTTTTACCCTTTCAATCAAATTCGCGTTAATAAGTAAAAATAAGAATTTTTTAAGGAACCATCGTTCCTTCAACTTCAAAACACTACCTTTATACGATAAACCTTCGTTTTCCTGCCGACAATACAAATCCCCCATTACATCATCTCTCCTCTCGCGCCGACCGCCCCTGAACAATGCCGCAAAACTCTCGCTAAGAAACTTATTGTCATTCCTCTTCGCCGCCTGGCACGAGAAAAATTCCCACGAACTTTTTTCTCTCTCTCTCTCTCTCTTCCTCCGATCGACTTGCGCGATCATCCATATATATACCTATATACGCACGCGCGCCCAGCCATTAGGCGAAAAGGGGAAACGCGGGATCAGACTCGCCGGAAAAAGAAAACGAGAGAATTCCAGCAGATAGCTTTATATATATAAGCGCACTCTCTCGAGGGGGGATAAAGTGTAAAGGCAGCTGCGTGACTCTGCGCGAGTGAGGAAGAAAAGGCATTTATTGCTCGCCGCGGATTTTCATATCTCGGGGCTGCGGTGCGCAAAAAATCCGCGCGGCGGCTGTGCGATCACAATGGAGGGAGGTGTGGGGGAAAAAGGGTAGCAAGAAAGCGAGGGAGGAGGTTAATGTTATACTATTGAGTTATTGTTGGTTTTTGCAACGAGGAGGGGTTTGGGGGATTTCGGGGGTCGAAGTGTATGACAACTGTTTTAGGCTTAATCTCGCTGAAAGTGGAGATATAAATGTGAATTGAAGAGAAGGTGAGGTTCGATGTTTTTCTTGGAGGTAAGATTGGAAAATGCGGTGATAGGTAAGGAAGCTGTGTTGAATATATATTTTGTGTATAAGTACTAAATTTTGTTTTGGAATATAAAAACTGCTTGATGTACGGAAACTTTTTTTTAAGTTTTCAACATTTTTATTTAGAAAATTACTTATTATGAGTATATAGTATAGCGATGAGCGTTCTAGCTCAGTGAGTTAAAATAATAACTCAGTGAGTTAGAACCCCCATAGCTACACTACTATTATGTATAGAAGCGTCACTGTTTGATTTATTAATAATTATAATCTGGTTTCTTCAATTTATGTTATAGTCAAACAGATGCTTTAATCTTAACTTAAACTTCTTTGTGTAACACTGTGAGCATGAAGAATCCATGCAAAAATTGAACATTTAAACAAAATTTACCCGAGTATACTAAAAGAGGGAAGTACATTTAAAAAGTTATTTTTTTCCAATTTTACTACTGCATGTCTGATGAAATCTCGACTTAACTAAAAGAACTTCTTTAATTATCTAAACTACATATTTATGCTTTAACTTCCCCTGACCAATTTTTCTTTTTCCTGTTTTGACAAGGTCGAAACAATGTAATCGGTTTCTTCTGCATTCTTCTTC